>CM055905.1:39409761-39764761 GCA_029582155.1 Panopea generosa
ACATTAACATGAACATTTATTTTTAGTCGACATGTTTGTCCTCGACAACTTGATAGATTTTATGCTATAACATAAACAATGCATAATAGAAGGAGCTTCCAGTCAAAATATCCAGGGCTAGAAATAACAGTTGTGTTGTCCTTTGCCTGCTTCTTAAAGGGAAAAGTTAATGGTGGCATAAAACTGTCCCATATGACAATTGTGTTTTTAAATGGATGTGTTTTATACTAATGATTTACATTTCATTAGATCAAAACAAAATTAACAAGGCACATTTGATGCTTGAGGCTTATTTTACAGATTCAGGAATCGTTATTCGTCAATTATATAGAACAAGGAAAATATATATATTTTTAATTTTGGCAATTTATTTATTTAAAAATAGCAATCGATAACTGGGACACACAAGGTAAAGAGAATAACGTTGTCACGTGACATATCCTATGGACCTCTACTTTGAGAAGTGAAATGGCTGATACTAGTATGACATTTTTCATTCAATACCACCAAAATATACTCCTAATATTCTGATGTTAAAGACAATGTACACAAATAAGAATTGAAATACAAAACACTAACATTCCTCGTTTGTACACTGAACAACATTTCTTACAGGCCACCTTGTCTTTTTATATTGTAAACAAACACACAAACAAAGGCATCTTATCAATATTAATATATGTATTACGTTCCATTGACGATGTTCTCAGAAATTTCACTGAAAATAATTTTTTTATAACCCATACATGCAGCAACAACAGCTACCCAACAGATGAATGTTTGTCAACTGGGGAGATTCGGATTCACATGAGTAAATATTCCACAGCAGTATCATTAGAGTAACAGTGTGTCAAAGAGGGCAAGAAGATGCCGTGCTGTTGTTGTCACGTGACGGAGCCATACGAGTTACTGAAACAGCTGAACGCCGCTATCACAAATTTTATGCATTTTTGTAATGACATTCATTACTAAGTTAACTACTCGTTTATTTTCAAATTATTTTGAGAACATCTTAAATAGAATGGTTTAAAGGATGATTTAATTTTCATAAGATGTATTTGTTGGTATTATGTGTAAGAAAAGTATATGCTTTACCAACCTCGCCAAATTCTTCCACAGAACACATCCAATAGCAGTGAACGACAAGATGAATGCAGCAACACTGAAGCAAATCCCGATTATGATGGTGGCTGCAATAAAAAGAAACATTGGTACATTTTATTACAGATGTGTGTGTTTCCTTATTCTGAAAAAATAAAATAAAATTAAGATGATCAGCAACGTAATATAATTAACCGATATATTATTGCGATTGATGACAAACTTCAAAAACCCTACAAATTATAATTAATACACCGAGCGTACACTATGATACTGAAACTATTGTTAACCAATTTGTCATGCAATATTTAAGTACGGAAACGCAGTTATCTAATATAATTCAACATAAATTATATTAAGTTATCATGATAGATGGTTAATTTCCTTTTTAAATAAAATTAATGTAATTTGGCAGAATATGATATCCCCATCTGACATAAAATTACGCTCTTAAAATTTAGCTAATTTACATTTTAATACAATGACTCTTAACTTAATATGGCTGACGACAAGTCATCATAGGTAACTAACTCAGTGCATATACATGTCAAAACTGCAGGTGGCACATCTAGCGTTTTCTAATTTTTTGCAAACATTACTTCTTCAGAATTAATCGATCTCAACAGATTTCTGTGATTTTCATATCAAACGAAAAGTATTGGACATATATTTGGGTGGGAAACATTTGAAGTTTTGATATTACAATAGTATTTGTCTAAGTTGAAATCAATACGTAAAGATACTTTTGAAAACATTGATATGAAGTTTTCGCTAAAAATCAGTGGCTCATTTTCTTCATCGTTTTACATACAATATGCATTGCTACGATATAATTGTTGAAGCCCGTACACTTCGTTTTTATCATTATAATTTTCTAATGAGATTTCTGACTTTTTTTTCCTTAACATTCAAAGGTCAACTACAACGTGAACACAATCAATATTATGTTTTGTGTAAATTTAATGTCACCTGTCCCAACTCATGTCCGCAGTACTTACTTGATAATCCTTCCGTGACAGTTGGAGATGGAGAAGTGGATCCAGACGACACCGGTACTGTGGTCGGCAGGGTGGACGTAGGCGCTTGTGTAGTTACATTGAATACAACTGAGAGAAGACAAAAACATACAGTTTTGATGCATAACGTGTATCTTTTGCTTTACAATATGTGCATGAATATACCACTTTACCAGTTCAAAAATAGAAAACGTATGAGTTACGTCATAGTGATAACAATTTTGCAATATTTTAATAATAAAATAAAACGTATGTGCATTACTATTATTGAGTACCCTCTCCCATATTGTATTGACATGCGACGCATTTCTTGAGGAATATATATATATATATATATATGTGTATGTGTCATGATATGTTTAAGAAACATCTAGCCACTGAGACATCTACCTACCTGAACATTCAGCGACATCATCTGAACCGTATGATTTAGTCGTATATCCATATGGACACGTGATACAGCTGCTTTGTCCCGGCAGCGACTGGTATGTTCCTACATCACAACTTATGCATAAACTGTTAGCGGACCTGGTACCAGTCGGACATTGAACTCAAAAATAAAAACAAACGTTCTGTTTCAAATCAAATGAAAAATAGCGAGCAACGTGCCGTTGTGGAAACATCCTTGAATTACGACGTATATTAAAAAAAGGATATAAATATGCCTTAGTTGAAATTATGTTTAATCCATTATACACTTAACAGAAATGGTCTGCGAGTTAATACAAATTATTCGTGTTTAGTAAATAAAAATAAATATGTAATACAAAACATTACAGTTCATAATAAATGTAATAGATATAGATAAGTTTGGGGAATTTTAGTTGAAAATTTAAGTGATTGTGCCGCGTTGTGTAGGCATTAAAACATTGTCGCAACTAATTTCCATATTTTTCAACTTCTAACAAATTACCTACCACACATTCCGTCTGTCCCTGCATACCCATCATCACAATAAACAAGGGCCGTCACAACGAGCGAACCCGTGTCTACTGTGTATTGTACGCCATCGACTTCACCACTGAATATACTGACCATATCAGCCTGAATGTGGGCAGTCACGTTATTCATCGCGTTTACGGCATCAAGTAGTTCTGACATACTGGAAGTAGCTAGTAATATAAAACAACAACACTGTATTAACACCAAGTAGTTCTGACATACTGGAAGTAGCTAGTAATATAAAACAACAACACTGTACTAACATCAAGTAGTTCTGACATACTGGAAGAGGCCGGTAATATAAAACAACAACACTGTATTAACACCAAGTAGTTCTGACATATTGGAAGTAGCTAGTTATATAAAAAACAACAACACTGTACTAACACCAAGTAGTTCTGACATACTGGAAGTAGCTAGTAATATAAAACAACAAAACTGTACTAACACCAAGTAGTTCTGACATACTGGAAGTAGCTAGTAATATAAAACAACAACACTGTACTAACACCAAGTAGCTCTGACATACTGAACGTGGCTGGTAGTATAAAACAACAACACTGTGTTAACACCGAGTAGCTCTGACAAACAGGAAGAGGCCGGTAATATAAAACAACAACACTTTACTAACACCAAGTAGCTCTGACATATTGGAAGTGGCTGGTAATATAAAACAACAACACTGTGTTAACACCAAGTAGCTCTGACATAATGGACGTAGCTGGTAATATAAAACAACAACGCTGTGTTAACACCAAGTAGTTCTGACTTAATGGAAGTGGCTGGTAATATAAAACAACAACACTGTGTTAACACCAAGTAGTTCCGACATACTGGACGTAGCTGGTAATATAAAACAACAAGACTGTGTTAACACCAAGTAGCTCTGACATACTGGAAGAGACCGGTAATATAAAACAACAACACTGTGTAAACACCAAGTAGTTCTGGCATACTGGAAGTTGCTGGTAATATAAAACAACAACACTGTGTTAACACCAAGTAGTTCTGACGTACTTGACGCAGCTGGTAATATAAAACAACAACACTGTGTTAACACCAAGTAGTTCTGACATATTTGAAGTGGCTGGTCATAAAAACAACAACACTGGGTTAACACCAAGTAGTTCTGACATACTGGAAGAGGCCGGTTACATAAAACAACAACATTTTACTAACACCAAGTAGATCTGACATACTGGAAGTGACTGGTCATATAAAACAACAACACTGGGTTAACACCAAGTAGTTCTGACATACTGGAAGAAGCCGGTTATATAAAACAACAACACTTTACTAACACCAAGTAGCTCTGACATACTGGAAGTGACTGGTTATATAAAACAACAACAACAACAACAACAACAACAACAACAACAACAACAACACTGTATTAACACCAAGTAGTTCTGACATAATGGAATAGGCCGGTTATATAAAACAACAACACTGTATTACTCCAAGTAGCTCTGACATACTGGAAGTGGCTGATATTATAAAACAACAACACTGTGTTAACACCAAGTAGTTCTGACATACTGGACGTAGCTGGTAATATAAAACAACACTGTGTTAACACCAAGTAGCTCTGACATACTGGAAGAGGCCGGTAATATAAAACAAGAACACTGTGTTAACACCAAGTAGTTCTGACATACTGGAAGTGGCTGGTAATATAAAACAACAACACTGTGTTAACACCAAGTAATTCTGACATACTTGACGCAGCTGGTAATATAAAACAACAACACTTTAGTAACACCAAGTAATTCTGACATACTAGAATTGGCTGGTAATATAAAACAACAACACTGTATTAACACCAAGTAGCTCTGACATACTGGAATTGACTGGTAATATAAAACAACAACAACAACAACAACAACAACAACACTATATTAACACCAAGTAGTCATGACATACTGGAAGTGGCCGGTAATATAAAACAACAACACTGTATTAACACCAAGTAGCTCTGACATACTGGAAGTGGCTGGTAATATAAAACAACAACACTATTAACACAAAGTAGTTCTGACATACTGGAAGTAGCTGGTAATATTAAACAACAACAACAACAACAACAACAACAACAACAACAACAACAACAACAACAACAACAACAACAACAACAACAACAACAACAACAACATGTACAACAACAACAACAACACAGTAACAAAAATTTTGTTTGCGATTATAAATAGCCCTTAATGTAACAAAAATCTATTTATCCCCGGAATAATATTTTCTTCACCAAATCACATCCACATAAACTTATTTTGTTACAATAAAGATTGTTATAAATAACCCTTAGTGCAACAACAAATACTTTGTCCGAGGTATTGGACGTTTTCTTATCATCTAGTAAAGACTTTTTATTCAGATATGAAGCAGAAAAACGAGACTTTAAATGAGACCCATATATATAAGATTACCGTTTATTTACGGTTGTAATTTAAAAAAAAAAATCAAACACTAAGTGATAATTTTATTAGTATTGTTCCATAATTACAAAATAACCGAGATAAAATGCAGTAAATTTAATAATAGATTCCGACGTCAACCTACATTTAAAGTAATGCTTTAGTAACGATGGTGAAGCACGTTTTCAGAACTAAAATGAAACAAGAGTTGAAAAGTCTTGAGAAAAAGAGAGAAATATTTGTGAGTGAGAAATAACTGTATGCATTGTTCTAGTTTTGGTGATATTGATCTTGACCTCCTTCTCCCTAAACCTCGACCCTCATTCCCTAAACCTCGACCCTCATTCCCGAAACAAGATGAGTTTTCCTTTTTTGCCAATCATAGGATACCGCTATTACTAAGATAGCATTATTATATTTGTAGTGTCAATTACTATGACATAATATAAATTGTAATATTACATTAAACAAAAACTCACCAACATTTTTTCTGCTTTATCGTGACATCATTCAGGTACAAGTTTGTGTGTATATTCGATATGGAATCATATTGGAAGCACTATACAACAGAACAGACGGATTTTCTAACAAATGCGAATTTAAGTGGCTTCTTTGTGCCCTGCTAATTACTTGTGTGCGACACAAAAGAAAAAAATCCACATAACTGTTTTTAAGTGTCTTGAAACAGCCATATAACTTTTTTCAACTGTTTTTCAACCGTCCAAAAAATTCACAAACCCTAAACCCTAAACGTTTAACTACCCAATCGTCTTTGCGGAAGCGCCGGACGGATGGACGAACAAGGGTAACACTTTATGGTTCCATTTCATAGCAGGGACATATATTTCTAGTACGCTTAGTGTTGTACTAAGGCTCGCGATTTAACCCTTAGTGTAACAAAACCTATTTTGTTACCCTAAGGGTTACGGTTATGACCCTTGGTGTTACACTTGTTGATTTTGTTACACTAAGGGTTGCGATTTCAACCCTTGGTGTTACAATTGTTACACTAAGGGTTTCTGTTACAATTAGAGCGCGAAGAAATCGGTCCATCCAACTGAGCGCATTCCTTCTTAAATGTATAAATTTGAAGTCAAAGTAATGGACTCACTGGTGCCACTGGTAAGATATTCTCCGAGGTTCAGCTCTCCCTGATCGGTCATTACAATTGTGAACTGTAACGTTACAGTAGACCCCGTGGACCGTTTCCATCGACTGGATGAAGACGACAGATTTATATCTATACTACACTGTCCGCTTTTCACACATTCTACATCGGAAAGGCCATCTTGGACGTGTGTGATGTAGTCATCCTCTGCTGAGGTTGCGACTGTTGGAGTTACAGTAGCCATGTTGGTGAAACCGAGCTGCGGAGGCTTTGAATACTCTAAATCAATTTAAAAAGTTATAGAATTGTACTGTTTTCTAACATTAGTTCCATTGTTTCAAATAAAACAAAAAAGCAATTACAATTTTATATATCTTAAAGTTTATCTTACATATTACAATATGTGTTACTAGACACAGCGTCCATCGGCAGACAGTGACTTGTTTACATATAATATGTATAGAATTGTTTTGTTTTCTAACAATTATAATTTTATATATCTTAATGTATATCTTACATACAATAAGTATGTTACTAGACACAGCGTCCATCGGCAGACAGTGATTTCAGCTTCCATTACCGAAAATCGAGAATTAATTTCATATACTGTTTTTGATTTATATGTTTATGTATGTATGTGTTATTTAGCACATTGATGTATTACACATTAATTTAAATAATGTATGTATGTTTGAGGTCCTCGTGGAAGACTGACTTGTTCATATGAATTCTCTCGTTAATTACAGACTTTATTATTATTATTATTATTATTAATACCACAAGCCCTCATTTGAGGACATGGTAAGACTTGATTTCAAGGAAAATTTACGCATTACGGATCACCGCTTATCGTAGATTCAATGATATTTACCCTTGGATGGCACAATGTCTCTGCTTGTAAACTAAATAAATGATAAAAAGTACTTGATTGATGAATAAATACATCTTCCCGTGCAATATATTTGAAGTCCACTTTTCATGGGTGTGGAGGGGTTCGACCCCACGACCTCAATACAAAATGTATGACCAAAGGACCACAGCGCTATATAAACACTATGACACGAGGTATAGCGACTATGTATTTACGTACCCACACAGATCGGAAGTGTGTCTTTAGGAGTCCACTCATACGCCGTTGCTTTGCCACAGCTGTATTCCTCGAAGGCTGCCTGTCCATTTGGAAGAGTAGTACCGTCTATACATGTCATATTACACACGGTGACGTCAGGATCAGTGTCTGAACACGTGACTATAGTCCTAAACTCTCTTTCCAAAGTCGGACATTCTGATAAATACACATAGCGTATACAAATATAAAATTAGTATAAAACTTAATTTATTCTTAGTAACTCTAATAAATCGGCTAGCTCGGCATCAAAATTGACACACACACACACACACACACACACACACACACACACACACACACACTTTCATTATCATTATTATTATTATTATTATTATTATTATTATTATTATTATTATTATTATTATTATACGCGCGCTAATTTACCGATCTGAAAAAGTTTTGATCTCCCATTTTCGAGTCGGACATTTTGATAAATAGATATAATCATATAATGAAATTATTATAACTCATTTTTACGTAACTAAATTACCAATCTGAAAAAACTCCTGCTATGAATTCTACCGTGCGTTACATAATGAATCGTAAAAGTGATTTAAAACCATTCAAACTTACTCGGACACACAACAGTGTTACATTCTTCTGTTTCATAGCCACTGCCTTGACAATCGTTTCCCATGTATCCAGGTGTTGGGTTGTTACAACTGCGATTACGTTGACGTGTACCACCGTTACACTCGGCGCCACAAGCTGGCCATTCTTCCCATTCTGACCACCCACCATCAACTGAAAATACCAAGTATTTGTATGAAGTGCTATAGTCAACGAGATATTAAAACATTAATTAGAAGAATTAAATTTTATTGAAGCATGTTTAGAAATAAGATACCAACATGCGATATATTCTAATTTCATAATGAATAATACAGTACATGCAACAGAAATTAAAGACACTTTTGTTTTTATACCTGGTTCACGGTCGCAAAAGACGCCCGAATACCCGTCTGTGCAATCACAAGTGTATGTTCTATTGCCGGGGATACAATTACCATGGTAACACTTATTGTCTGTGCAATAGTCTGGTGGTACATCACACAGATCACCTGTCATGCCGCCATGGCACACACAAGTAAACATGTCCACTTCATTTATACACGTGTGTGTTCCACATGGGGATGATTCGCATTCATTAATTGCTGAAATATACAAAAAAAAGTTTTAAGGTATAAAACAGTTTTAATTTTAAAAAATGTTTCATCATCCGCACAATATAATAAGTTAACGTAAGAGTGTTAGTTTTTATATTGTGATACATACTGTTTTCTTTGACAAGCCGTTTGCGACACCGCATTGTAATAATAAATATTTACCGTCGCACACAGATGGCGTCACTGCAACTACCTCTCCTGTCATCCTGTTTTTAACATCTTCCATTGTCATAAGTTCACCACCGATCGATACTGAACACGACTGGATTAAGGCAGACA
Source organism: Panopea generosa (assembly GCA_029582155.1). Taxonomy (NCBI): domain Eukaryota; kingdom Metazoa; phylum Mollusca; class Bivalvia; order Adapedonta; family Hiatellidae; genus Panopea; species Panopea generosa. The sequence continues at coordinate 39,418,929 of CM055905.1, forward strand.
TCTCAGCGACAGTTAATTCACGACCATACGCCGAGATACCGGAGAGGTAAACGCCTGAAATGTTTAATTAAGTTCGTTCTAATACGAAATAACCATATAATAGCAAAACACACAATAACACGGATATACTCATACAAACACTCTGACAAGAGGAGATATAATTAATAATTGTTACAAACAACCTTTACAGAAATTTGGTGGTGAAAATACGAATTGGTGCAATGCCTAGAAACCGTAAATAGGTTTAAAGTAAATTATCCTTTTTATGCTTAAGTGTTTCTATCATTTTACCATGTGAAGTGGGCGTCGTAATTGACAAACTACTTTCTCCTAAAGGTACGCTACTGTCTAGTTGTACGTTTGTCTCATCCAAAACCTGAGTGTTGTCCGTGTACAGTTTAAGTTGTTGTGATGTCGCGTCAATTGTACATGAAATATAAGTCCACTTCTGGTGTGATAACGGAACGGTGTTTATTTCGTAAATACTCGATCTGAAATTAAAAATCGTGTCATCAAATTTGTCTTCTATATAAACACACGTAACGTTAAAATATTGATTGTATCTATTAAGGCCATCCCAGGAGTTTTGGAAATTGTCGGAACATGGGCAATTATTTTTAGGGATCTTGGGGAACATACGCCATTTTTTCAGTGATCAAATTTTAGAGATCTATGGAAAATACTTTTGGAGAACTATGTCAAATACTTGGGAAATCTGGGGATCAATGGCCATTACTTTAAGACATTAAGGGAACAGGGATCCCACCCTTGGAGGACTTCTCTATTCTTTAAAAAAACGCACATGTTAAATATATCAATAAGTTTGATCACAATGTCTGCTTTTATAACTTAAGACTTTTATATTTTATTAGAGTGTCACATACAAAAGTTACAATAATAGTCATATATAATATACAATCAGGCTTTCATACCTGGTCGGAATTACGACCAATGAGACACTTTAAACAATTTTTATTCACAATGTAAAACGCATATACACGTATATATATACATATACATTGAATAAATCATATAATTAAGATTAATACATGCAATTATATTATGTGATTATATAGTTATTTTTTTCAAAATAGTATATATTTATTTACATTTTTATGTATATCATGGTAACGAATTGCTCTATTGGTAATCAAGGTGGCGAACCAACATGACATAATGCTTTGGAGCGTGCAAAGAACTTCGAGGAAAAGTGCCGCATTCAGATAACAATTTGGAACTTACTTTCTTGATATTTCTCTGTCTAGTGATGAACTTCCTTTACTATCAGGTGGCCATGCAAAACTCGTATTTTTGGCAAAAAGTGCAACTGATCGAAATACGCCGTTGCACATTTTGCAAAAATACGAATTTTGCATGGTCACACGAGAGCACGGATGGTTTATCGCTATGCAGAGACGACGGTCATCGTTATTTCGTGTATTTTCAGGATATAACAAAAAAGGTATCTGCAAACTTGTTACCTGTAGCGGGCACTTCTCCTTCGGTACTTTACATCGCTCTATAGCACGTCGGTTTGCTCCACTTACTTTATCATTTAAACAGACTCGTTAATCGTATAGGATGGCTAAAAAAAACTGGGACATACCCGACAGTAATCCCGAGCACATCTGTAAAACTGAAGGCCACAGAAAGGCCGCTCGTGTCAGTAAGTTGGACAGTCAGATCCGGACTGTGCTCTACTTGAAGCTTTAACCAAAACGCCAAAGTCAAAATATCATTGCCGCTGGTATTAAAGTTGGCCATTTCTTTCGTTCCATCAAGGCCACTGACGAAAATGTCAAACGATCCACACTGGTCTACAGATGTACTATTTGTGGATGGTGTAATTTCCCCCAGTGGACACATTGTGCAGGTTGTTTGTCCCTCTCCGATTTGATAGGTACCAATGGGACATGCGGAGCAGGGTTCCATCGTGGTAGAAGACTGGAACCCAGCTGAGCATTTCCCTATAATTATGTAAACATAATACTTCATATTTTGTACAATACAGTCGTCAATTCCATTATTAATAGGTCACACAGCGTCATTTTGATAGAAGAAATCAAGGAGTTTTGAGGTTTTATATTAATGCTAATAAAATATATTAAAATTCGAACCAATACTACAAAATTACATACTGATGCATTTAGAGACATGTTTCGAGCCTGTCGACAATGTGCTATATCCATCAGAGCACGAGTCACAGAGGAGAGCACCGTCATGGTCCATATATTCTCCAATGTTGCAGTATTCGCAGTCACCAGTGGTAGAGTTTAAGTACGTCCCTCGTGGACAAGGTTCTGTAACAGAAATTAAAAGAATGTCTCCAGGAGGAAGTCGTTTAAACTAGTGGCGTCGCAACCGAAACATAGACAGGAACCGACAACACCTGTAACACTGACAGAATCTGGGTGCACCCGTAACACAGACACAAGCTCGGTGTACCCGAAACAAATAAATGCTGGATACACCCGTAACACAGACAGAAACTCGGTGCACCCGTAACAGATAGAAGCTGGATGCACCCGAAACACAGACTGAAGCTGGATGCACCCGTAGCACAGACAGAAGCTGGGCGTACCCGTAACACAGACAGAAGCTGGATGCACCCGTAACAAAGACAGAAGTTGGGCGCATCCATTACACAGACAGGACCAGGGTGCACCCGTAACACAGACAGAAGCTGGGCGTACCTGTAACACAGGCATAGGCTGGGCGTACCCGTAACACAGACGGAAGCTAGATGCATCCGTAACACAGACAGAAGCTGGATGCACCCGTAACACAGACAGAAGCTAGATGCATCCGTAACAAATACCTAAGCTGGATGCACCCGTACCACAGACAGAAGCTGGATGCATCCGTAACACAGACAGAAGCTGGATGCATCCGTAACACAGACAGAAGTTGGGCGTACCTGTAACACAGACAGAAGCTGGATGCACCCGTAACACATACAGAAGTTGGGCGCACCCGTTACACAGACAGGACCAGGGTGCACCCATAACACAGACAGAAGCTGGACGTACCTGTAACACAGGCATAGGCTGGGCGTACCCGTAACACAGACGGAAGCTGGATGCATCCGTAACACAGACAGAAGCTAGATGCACCCGTAACACAGACAGAAACTAGATGCATTCGTAACAAATACCTAAGCTTGATGCACCCGTACCACAGACAGAAGCTGGATGCACCCTTAACACAGACAGAAGCTGGATGCATCCGTAACACAGACAGAAGTTGGGCGTACCCGTAAACACAGACAGAAGCTGGATGAACCCGTAACACAGACAGAAGCTGGGCGCACCGTTACACAGACAGAAGCTGGGCGTACCTGTAACACAGGCATAGGCTGGGCGTACCCGTAACACAGACGGAAGCTAGATGCACCCGTAACACAGACATAAGCTGGATGCACCCGTACCACAGACAGAAGCTGGATGAACCCGTAACACAGACAGAAGCTTGATGCATCCGTAACACAGACAGAAGTTGGGCGTACCCGTAACACAGACAGAAGCTGGATGCACCAGTTACACAGACAGAAGCTGGGTGCACCCGTTATACAGACAGGACCAGGGTGCACCCGTAACACAGACAGAAGCTACATCTGTATGTATGTATTGTACGTGTTATTATTTTATTATGTTCATCCTATATATATATTGAGTTTTGGTAGATACGTCCTTTTAATGATAGTACTCCTGATGATCACGTGTATGACGGTTTGAAGCGGACAAACGCTTCATGGGAGTTATAACCAAGTTTACTCCTTAGAGAAATTTTACTTTTTAGTACTTCATATTCATTTGATTAACCCGGATGTGATATAATTTTAAATTTGTATCGAGTAATAAGTAAACATTCGAATTGTAAACGGAAGAAAACAATATTGTTGGTAGTGAAAGTAACATACAAAATTGTAATGGTAATTGTTTGAACATTCCAAGTGATATCAATGGTTTTGTACATGTGTTTTAATAGATTTTAGCTCCATATACAGATTGGTTATACAGCTGTAATTTAACATGTTAATAGAATACTCCATGGCAGTAAATTATTTTAACATAATCTGGATATTTACAACTCTTACTTACTGCAAGTAACACCATCAAGTTTGTTTCCAGACAAACACGAGAATTGTGGCCAATCTTCATATTTGAAGGCGTCAGATCTTAAAGTGAACCCGCTTATGTCGAAGTCTCCGTTATCGATCATTGTTTGCGTGGTATTAGCAATATTTTTAAGTATGTCTGTATAATGGTTATAGGCAGCTTGAGTAGTTAGGTTCTGTTGTTGAAATTGTATCGTCAACTCGAACGTGAAGCGCGCATAAGCAACATTTCGTTTGAAACGTTCATGATTACGGCTTCTCCGTTTTCGACCCGTTGACCCACATATGAGGTTGATGTTTTCTACTTTGCACGTGTTGTCATCAGGGCAAATAGAATTGTCTACATCAGCTTCCAGAGTGGCGAAGTATTGCAGAAGCTGTTGTTTTATTATTTCCATCGTGGCATTGTCCGAACAATCGCCTTCATAGTACAGTTCAGCATTTAGGAATTGTATAGGGAGGTTTGATACTGAAATGAAAATGAGAGTGCACTGTGTGCAGTGAATCATTTTTTTTTATAAAAGATAATCTATATCTGAAGCTTTCTTTAATTAAACTTTTTTTATTTTTATTTACATTTGTAAATTAAACATTGAGCGTCTGTGGATTGAACCATACACTAATACGCATATATATACCGCCACCATTTTAAGTGTCCAGTAACTTGTAAATCCCATTACCATAAAGGCAACATAAATCCAAATCATGTAGCAAAAATATCTTTAAATTGGTGTTTTATGCAAACCAGAGAAGAAATACGGTATAAGCTTTAGGAACACACATTTTAGCATTTTAAAGTTTGTTATAAGTCTTTTTCTTTGCTCTTATTCCCTAATGATTATGTTTTTTCTCTTTCATATTTATCTTATTTGTTTACAACTGCTGTACTCTATATGTTATTTGTAAGACTGTAGGGGGAGGGCCGAATCTAATGTTAAAAGAATATGTAGCCCAACACCATTTCTATATATAAATATATAAATAGAAATAAAATATATGTTTAAACAAAAAAAAAAAAAGAATATTTTTGAAAATGCATTCTGTAAACCTTAACAACTGTAGATATTTAGTTATAATGAGATAACGTGTGTTTACGCCCAAAAAAGAGCCACATTCTCTAGCGAAACGAAAGAGTAACCACATAATTGAATTGAAATAACCTCCTCTGAACTCACACCACTATTATATTCATCCAGTACTCCGGAACTACAGACGAATCACGACTGAAAATATGATGCTGATACCAGATTTCTAGGCAATTCTCTGTCATTTTAGAATTGTTTGTTGGAACCGCATCGAGGGCGAATAATTTACATATTATTTTTTTCTGGAAATTTACAGATATCGCAAAACCACTGAAGTAAAAAAAATAGTATGTCCAGAAGCTGGATGCACCCGTAACACATACAGAAGTTGGGCGCACCCGTTACACAGACAGGACAGGGTGCATCCATAACACAGACAGAAGCTGGACGTACCTGTAACACAGGCATAGGCTGGGCGTACCCGTAACACAGACGGAAGCTGGATGCATCCGTAACACAGACAGAAGCTAGATGTACCCGTAACACAGACAGAAACTAGATGCATTCGTAACAAAGACAGAAGCTGGATGCACCCGTACCACAGACAGAAGCTGGATGCACCCGTAACACAGACAGAAGCTGGATGCATCCGTAACACAGACAGAAGTTGGGCGTACCCGTAAACACAGACAGAAGCTGGATGAACCCGTAACACAGACAGAAGCTGGGCGCACCGTTACACAGACAGAAGCTGGGCGTACCTGTAACACAGGCATATGCTGGGCGTACCCGTAACACAGACGGAAGCTAGATGCATCCGTAACACAGACAGAAGCTGGATGCACCCGTAACACAGACATAAGCTGGATGCACCCGTACCACAGACAGAAGCTGGATGAACCCGTAACACAGACAGAAGCTTGATGCATCCGTAATACAGACAGAAGTTGGGCGTACCCGTAACACAGACAGAAGCTGGATGCACCAGTTACACAGACAGAAGCTGGGTGCACCCGTTATACAGACAGGACCAGGGTGCACCCGTAACACAGACAGAAGCTACATCTGTGTTTACGCCCAAAAAAGAGCCACATTCTCTAGCGAAACGAAAGAGTAACCACATAATTGAATTGAAATAACCTCCTCTGAACTCACACCACTATTATATTCATCCAGTACTCCGGAACTACAGACGAATCACGACTGAAAATATGATGCTTATACCAGATTTCTAGGCAATTCTCTGTCATTTTAGAATTGTTTGTTGGAACCGCATCGAGGGCGAATAATTTACATATTATTTTTTTCTGGAAATTTACAGATATCGCAAAACCACTGAAGTAAAAAAAATAGTATGTCCCCCTCCCCCCTCTTCTTTAAAATCGCTAATTATTAACCAGCGAAGAGTTTGAGCCCAGAAATATGCTGAACAGCTTGATTTTTCATTGTATTTTGGACATAAATGTTACAATGAAGCCCTATGGGAAATATATTAGTAGTGCGAGACGTTTCGTCGTAATTGTTGTACTTATAACACCACGACAAATTAAGAACTGTAAGTCAAGAAAGGCAGCCTCCAGAATTAGAATCGCCAGCTCAACCCTGACCCAGCTGACTGGGATTAATACTTCTCGTATTGACCTCACAGAATTATTTATATTTGTTCTATTCAAGGGAGATAATAGTGGTGTGAATCCTGAAAGTCAAGAAAGGCAGCCTCCAGAATTAGAATTGCCAGCTCAACCGTGGCCCAGCTGACTGGGATTAATACTTCTCGTATTGACTACACAGAATTATTTATATTTGTTCTATTCAAGGGAGATAATAGTGGTGTGAGTCATGAAAGTCAAGAAAGGCAGCCTCCAGAATTAGAATCGCCAGCTCAACCGTGACCCAGCTGACTGGAATTAATACTTCTCGTATTGACTACAGGTCTCACTACACATAATTTTTGATAACGACCCTTCAATGACGCGAATTGGCACAGTGTAACGCATACTTTGTTTATAGCTTGTATTTATGATAAAATACCGTAAATAACTATAGGGATGATTGTTGTAGGAAAAACATGCACGTACAGTTCATCTTTGTATAAAACACACACAAAATAATCATGCCAAAGACGGTAGTCATACCGACACAGTCTGGGAATTCATCTAGCGGGTACCATGTTCCACTATCCTGACATGACATTCTTCCGGTGAAGCTGGAACCGACTGAGGAAATATCGTAACCCTCTTGGCACAACATAACGTAAATAGGCCTGGCGTTAATCGTATCATAGGCCAATGCTCCAAAATCAGGTGGGTCCAACGTTGGGCATTCAACCACTGTAATATAGGTACATTTGTCAGCTTACAATAATAATGTTATGTTAGATGCAACTGCACTTTTTTCAACTTGTCTAAATATTATAAATCGGAATAGTGTTGTCGTTTTTGCACAATGTGTACCATTACAGCTGTTTGAATTTTAATGCAGACATTACCAGCATAATTTTGTAACTTTTATTTCAGTTTAGTTGTACAAAATCAGACATATTGAAACACAAATAGTTCATGACAATTATATATACGTTTAGAAATTTCTAATAGCCATTGAGTGTCTCACTGTCTGTGGGAATTGAATGAGTATGAACCATCGAGATGCATTTGTTTGGTATACTCGTGTAATTGCACGAATTTATATATTGGTTGAACAAAATAATAACAAAGGTTTTTAATGACTTGAAATCTCATTTAAATACTATCAATATCCAATAAAACAGTCTGATGTAGTGTCATGCATTCTCATTTATTTTAAAATTAACGTCTGGAGCCAGTTTCACAAACTTCACTAACGTTCGTAAGTTTACGAACTTCTTTGTGTGAAATAAGTGATGAATGGTCGAAAAGTTCATTTAGTGTTTCGCTTCAATCATTTTACGTAACTATAGTAAGCCTTGTTAATAGTATCCTTATTAAAATTTGCAAAACTACAGCGCAAAAAAAAGTTCCTGGATGTCACAATGTTCGTACAAGATGAATGTGACTGAAACGGACCCCACACATGTACATCGCTAATAAGGACAGGTGTTATAGTATGTTTCTGTATTAGTTAAGCAGAGTTACGGCCATTCTAAATTGCATTCCTACCTTTACAGTAAGGTTGTGCCCCTGAACCCCAATTCCAGATACCCTGATCTGTGATACCGTCCCAGTCACACGTCATCAGATCCGTACCATTAAGCGGCAAATTAAGATCACATCCGAGCTGGCAAGTCACTCCGTTGTAAAAGGACGTATCGGAACAGTTGAAGGTCATGAATCGGGAATTGTTGAGGGCGTCGGTTGGACCCGTTGAACATTTGATAACTATAATAGATTCAAAGGCAGAACCATGAATACATGTTACATACATACAGTTGATTAACATCATTCTTCAGCTTAAATGACATGTGCCGATATGATAGTGTTAATGGCATATTGAAATTATATGAAATCATAAGATGAATAACAACAGAGGGTTACAACTACATGTACGATCAGATAATCATCCAAACACATGGATGACAAGAATAGAAACTTTTATTTCGGAATACAGAATAAAATCATTTTCTGTATTGGTCAAACAAATTGAATTGAAAAAATTGTAAAACTTGAATTTGGAAATGATATACTTTCAAGGGAACTTCATATTTTCTATATATTGTGTCAATTTAACCATCTAACTATATCAGAAACGTATGCTTATTATTTAATCTGCATTGAAGACTACCTTTTACGTCAAGAGTTATCGAACATTCTGATAGTGGGGGCGAGGTATTGTTTTCACTGTCTGTAGCCCGGTACCGTACATAGTGTAGACCTGCTTGAAGTTCATCACCGAGCTCTGGTCCCTCTATCTTTGTAATAGAAGGATCTGCGTCTACAGTGTCGTTGGCTGAAGGTTCTTTCCACGACACAGACGTACTGAACGTCCCTCTGTCGGCGTAAAATACCTGAGGTGACTGACACGATATCACCGGCGGCTCACTGTCTGTAATGGCAAATTAAACCAACGTTTTAGAACTTCACATTTCTATTGCAAAACTGTATTGAGAGTACAGTAAATATGTACTGTTGTCTATTTATACAAGCTGATAGTAGCTATTCTATATAACTGTTATAAAGCATCGACAGTTAGACAAATTTAATCACAAATAATTTGATTAAAATACAGAAACTAAAGATGCTAAATCAGGACCTAAATTCATCAATAATTTGAGTCTGAGAATTGGACTCAGACTCAATATCTTACATTTTGTAAAACCCGGTAACATACAATTATAAATGATGAATGTGATCCTGCAACATTTTCTGTTAAATAAACATTTAAACTGCTTATTTTTGCAAATAAATATGGCAAACTGCTTGTTTCATAGATGTTATTTGAATCTAAATTTCAGACTCCAAATATTGATAAATTGCGGTCCAGTTATTCAAATAGTCATATTAGAATTTATCTTAAATTATAATTATTAAGATCCATTGTAATATACTTCAAATATTCGGTTGTTCCAATTATCCAAACTTTACTGAAGAGACATGAAATGTTTGATAAGATGTACAATCCATGTCCGATTTAGAGCCTACGCAATACCAGTTGTTTGGCATCTAAATTATGTGAATGTATGTTATACCTGTACAGCTTATCTGGTCCATGTCAATTGACCATGTCTTGTCTGCTTGACACGTCATTTTAAGTGGACCATTCAACTTGAATCCGTCGTTGCAAATAAACGTGCAGTCGTCGTCGTACGTGTACGTTATACTATTGTCACACACTGTGTTGCCATTATCCAGGTCACTGGGAGCAGGACATTCAATTTCTGAAAAAATGTACTGAAACGTATGTATTGCTGAAGAATCTGGTACATGTAGTTAAAGATTGTTATGTCGCTGAATAATCTGGTAGATAAAGATTGTTATGTCGCTGTACAACATGGTACATACAGATTGTGATGTCGCTTTACAATCTGTTATATAAAGATTGTGATGCCACTGAACAATTTGGTAGATAAAGATGATGATGTCCCTGAAGAATCTCGTTGATAACAATTGTGATTTCACAGACCAAACTGGTAGATAAAGATTGTGATGTCGCTGAAAAACATGGTAGATGCAGTTTTTGATGTTGCTGAACAATTTTGGTAGATAAAGCTTGTGTGATGTCACTGAACAACTTGGTAGAAAATAGATTGAGATGTCATTGAACAACTTAGTAGATAAGTGTTTTGGTAATCATAGCATACGTAATTGCATCAAATTTATTTCCATCAAATAACCGTTTTGCCTTTAATCGTTAATGCACAAGCATAATGCATTTTTCAAATTTGATTGATACATTTTATTTATGAAATCAATGTTGATAATCTCATTTATACCAAATACAGAATAGCTTACTTGAGCACGTTGGACCAGGTGTCCATGTTTCCGAATCTTGGCACGTGGCATCAGCGTTTCCGGTCATTTCATATCCAGTGTTACAGGAATATGAGCACGTACTTCCATAAACGTAACCTTGCGTACATGAATCTTTCTTTCCATTTTCAGGTATACTTGGTTCATCGCAAGTTAGGTCTGAAAGTCGTACGAATTCAGTATATATCTAACCAAAACTAGTTTCATCCCGAGTAGTCGTCAGTACTATAGTTATAACATATACTGAACGGAACAGCTAAACCGTCACCTGATATTTTATGAACCTGACATTTTATGTACTTTCTCAAAAGAAAGAATATTTAGGCATTATAAAAACCAAAAAAAATCAATACTGGTATTACCGTATACATCTTTTAATAATGCTACTCAATATTTTGACAAGATATTGGACATACAAAAGTGGCGGGTTAGCTGTTCTGCTCAGTATACACGAATAACAGGCGTGATATAGGCATAGTACAACCATTGCAAAAAAGGAAGTGCTTCCGTGGGGTAGTCGCATAATGGCGGTTATATATAATCGTCATTTCTTCTTCTTTAAAAAATGCATTTTCCTTATTTTAATGCTCACTTTTTATTTATTTGAATGGCATTATTGATGTATTTTGAACATTTTGATAGCATTGTCATGTTTGAATTGTGAATTTAGAAAAAAAAAATTGATGCCTGGAAAATGGGTTATGATACATGATTTCGGAAGTCTACTCTCACTTTGTCACCAGTGTACACACTGAGCAGAAAAAAATCTCTTATATGACACATGACTCTAACTTTTCTCATCATATTTTGATAGTGCAGAGGTTGGCATACAGTAAAATGTAGGTTTCCCTTCTTTCATTTGGGTTTCTCTATGAATGACAAGCCTTCAAACTTTTACTATTTACTATAGAATAAAGAACAAAAATCAATGGTGGGTTTACACATATACTGAGTCGGAAAAATATCTATCTGGCGTTTAGTACAATTTTCCGCAGACGAAATAAAGGATATAATAAACGATTTATATGTATATAATTAATGTATGAACCATTTCTGCATAGATATATTCTTGAACACAAACGTATTACATTAGCATAACACGAACCGGGAGTGATACATAATGGGACACAACTGTGATTGTAACAAACTATCAACATTATATGAGTTGCTGATTTACACTGCATGTGTCCTCTCTGATAGCATCATTACAAACGAGTAAACATTTTGAATGGGCATATGTATTATATTATCTCTCCTTCCAGTCAACACAAACGATATAACAACGATCCGGTTTAGTGAAAGTATATCTCTTCACCACTTCTACATGTAACATGGTCAGTATTTAAGTATCTCCATCAAGAATTCAGTTTTAACATTTAGGTTTGGTGCGACATCTACAGCACAAAAACCTAATCATATGACTAGTTTATATTTATTTATTTCAGCTTTATTGCAAAGAAAGCTTAACGCTAATATGAACAGGTCTGGAGGTCACTTACTGGTTAAAATCAGTATTGAGATTTGTTCTTTTGAGATACATTGAGTCGAGATGGGTATCGAATCGACAATCTCTGGCGGGAGCGTATAACATTCTATCCATTACACTACCACTGTCCTTATGAGACTGTTGTTATTGTAGTCAATACTATCAGCGACTGTATTACAAGTATGTATTAATTGTGTCGATAAAACTGAATCTGTCCAAGTGGATTACTGAAATAATTATCACCCCGACCCAACGGTTTAAGTGATACTGAATAGGCCTCAGGATACCACGGAGTACGGAGTCAATACACATATTGAGTAAATAAACATTGAGAAAATAAATACTGAGTCAAACAAATATTGTGTTAAAATATTGAGTAAATAAATATTGAGTCAAACAAATATTGAGAAATAATATTGAGTAAACAAATATTAAGAAAATAAATATTGAGTCAAACAAAAAAAATGAGTAAAAAATATTGAGTCAAACAAATAATGAGTCGAATGTGAATACATTCTGATACAAGCATTTTAAAGAGGAAATGTGTTAAAACTGAAACATTTCAGACTTATGAAAAAAAAAGATGACACACCCGTTTACTATATGTGCGTGTGGTATTGACCCCTGACACACAGGCAAGAACATAGGTGTGATGTACATTCTTGTCTTTGTAAGTGTATAACACTTTGTCAATAAGGAACTACTTTAAGACGGGAACATGTCGAAAAGTGCAACACTTTGTAAATAAGGACCTGCTTAAAAGGGAACATGTCGAAGTGAGCAACACTTTGTCAATAAGGAACTACTTCAAGACGGGAACATTTCGAAGTGTGTAACACTTTGTAAAGACGGAACTACTTCAAGACGAAAACATGTCGAAGTGTGTCATATTAAGACGGGAACATGTCGAAGTGGGCAACACTTTGTCAATAAGGAACTACTTCAAGACGGGAACATGTCGAAGTGAGCAACACTTTGTCAATAAGGAACTACTTCAAGACAAGAACATGACGAAGTGGGAAACACTTTGTTAATAAGGAACTACTTCAAAACGGGAACATGTCGAAGTGTGTAACACTTTGTCAATAAGGAACTACTTCAAGTCGGGAACATGTCGAAGTGTGTAACGCTTTGTCAGTAAGGAACTACTTCAAGACGGGAACATGTCGAAGTGTGTAACACTTTGTCAATAAGGAACTACTTCAAGTCGGGAACATGTCGAAGTGTGTAACGCTTTGTCAGTAAGGAACTACTTCAAGACGGGAATATGTCGAAGTGGGCAACGCTTTGTCAATAAGGAACTACACCAAGACGGGAACATGTCGAAGTGGGCAACACTTTGTCAATAAGGAACTACTTCAAGACGGGAACATGTCGAAGTGTGTAACACTTTGTCAATAAGGAACTTCTTCAAGACGGGAACTATCGAAGTTTGTAACACTTTGTCAATAAGGAACTAATTCAAATCGGGAACATGTCGAAGTGTGTAACACTTTGTCAATAAGGAACTACTTCAAAACGGGAACATGTCGAAGTGGGCAACACTTTGCCAATAAGGAACTACTTCTAGACGGGAACATGTCGAAGTATGTAACACTTTGTCAATAAGGAACTACTTCAAGACGGGAACATGTCGAAGTGTGTAACACTTTGTCAATAAGGAACTACTTCAAGTCGAAGTGTGTAACACATTGTCAATAAGGAACTACTTCAAAACGGGAACATGTCGAAGTGGGCAACACTTTGTCAATAAGGAACTACTTCAAGACGGGAACATGTCGAAGCGTGCAACACTTTGTCAATAAGGAACTACTTCAAGACGGGAACATGTCGAAGCGGGCAACACTTTGTCAATAAGGAACTACTTCAAGACGAGAACATGTCGAAGTGGGCAACACTTAGTCAATAAGGAACTACTTCAAAACGGGAACATGTCGAAGTGTGTAACACTTTGTCAATAAGGAAACAACTTCAAGACGGGAACATGTCGAAGTGGGCAACACTTTGTCAATAAGGAACTACTTTAAGACGGGAACATGTCGATGTGTGTTACACTTTGTCAATAAGGAACTACTTCAAGACGGGAACATGTCGAAGTGTGTAACACTTTGTCAATAAGGAACTACTTCAAGTCGAAGTGTGTAACACTTTGTCAATAAGAAACTACTTCAAGACGGGAACATGTCGAAGTGGGCAACACTTTGTCAATAAGGAACTACTTCAAGACGGGAACATGTCGAAGCGTGCAACACTTTGTCAATAAGGAACTACTTCAAGACGGGAACATGTCGAAGCGGGCAACACTTTGTCAATAAGGAACTACTTCAAGACGGGAACATGTCGAAGTGGGAAACACTTTGTCAATAGAAACTACTTGAAGACGAGAACATGTCGAAGCGTGTAACACTTTGTCAATAAGGAACTACTTCAAGACGGGAACATGTCGAAGTGAGCAACACTTTGTCAATAAGGAACTACTTCAAGACGGTAACATGTCGAAGTGGGCAACACTTAGTCAATAAGGAACTACTTCAAAACGGGAACATGTCGAAGTGTGTAACACTTTGTCAATAAGGAACAACTTCAAGACGGGAACATGTCGAAGTGGGCAACACTTTGTCAATAAGGAACTACTTTAAGACGGGAACATGTCGATGTGTGTTACACTTTGTCAATAAGGAACTACTTCAAGACGGGAACATGTCGAAGTGTGTTACACACTGTCAATAAGGAACTACTTCAAGACGGGAACATGTCGAAGTGTGTTACACATTGTCAATAAGGAACTACTTCAAGACGGGAACATATCGAAGTGTGTTACACATTGTAAATAAGGAACTACTTTAAGACGGGAACATGTCGAAGTGTGTTACACATTGTCAATACGGAACTACTTCAAGACAGGAACATACCGTTTACAGACTTAAAATCTCAACGAAGCGAATTTTAACTAATAAATTTGCAAATAAACTTACAAATAGCAGTGAATGAGAGACTGCAAGATGCTTCCAAGCCATGGTTATCTTTAGCTGTATATGTCATTGTGTGCTGTAAACCGGTACCTGGGAGAGCTTGGAAACTGTCGCCATTATGGTATTCCCCGCAACATGTCAAATCATTCCTACAACGGGTAAATAGTTATAGGAAACACATTAATTTTTTAAAGGTGCTTTAACTATAAAAAAAAGATGTTTTGCTAAAGTATCATACGATGCATGTTGTCTGTAAATTAAGTATAATTGTTCACAAATTCTCTCTATAAATTTATATCATACGTAAAAACGTTGTTGTTCTCACCCAGTATATACATTAATTATTTTATTATTATGATGTAATAATTTTATTATTATGATATAATCATTTAATTTTTATAATATAATTATTATATGACTTACGATTCGACTTGTTTATCATCATGTGCCACCGGCTTAGACCACGTAACATTTACAGTTTTGGATCCTTGTTCGGCTGTGTATGTTGACTGTAAATCACTAGGTGGACAGTTGGTATATGTTGGTGGTTCAAGGTTCTCTACTATTACCTCTATAAAAGAAATGCTAGTTTGTTTTTAGATCAATGCAATCATTGCCTTATATCACAAGACGCTTCATCTGAAACACTCATTAAAATTAAAGTACTTAAGTACTGAAACCTGGGCAAACAATACTCAAGTTGTAATGAAATAGTAAAGTTTTAGTCAGATGCAGCACAGAACATTATACAGACATACTGATAGGAAGTGGTGTGGTTACTATTTACAAACCGTTGTTTATTTTATAACAAAATACATACGAAATGTAAATAATCTATTTTATCTAACTCTTGTTTAGAATGTTTTAGAATGTGAATTTATAAAATAATTTTAGGTTCAGACTCCAAAATGATAGATATTTTGTATATATTTCAAAAAAAGTTCAATCTCCAAGTAAAATGTTATATTCCAAAAGACAGCTCAGCTTCCCAGATGATATTCTCGGTTAATATCTAATAATCAACAAGTTTACATTACAGTGTATATTTAAAATTATTTCCAAAATAATCTTAATGTATTTTTAGTAGCAGCATCAGTAGCAGTAGCTTTAGTAATAGTAGTAGTATTGATAGCAGCAACACTATTATTAGCAGTAGTGTCAGAAGCAGCATCAGTAGCAGTAGTGGTAATAGTAGTAGTAGGTGTTGAAGTAGTAGTAGTAGTAATAGTAGTAATTGTAGTAGTATTGATAGAATATATTAGCATCAGATTTAATATCATTATTATTATTATTGTTTGTAGTAGTAGTAGTAGTAGTAGTAGTAGTAGTAGTAGTAGTAGTAGTAGTATTAGTAGTAGTAGTAGTAGTACTAGTAGTAGTAGTAGTAATAGTATCAGTAGCAGCATCAGTAGTAGCAGTAGTAGTAGTAATTATAGTAGTATTGATAGCAGGAACATTGTAAGCATCAGTATTAATATTAGTAGTGTAGTAGTAGTAGTAGTAGTAACAGCAGCAACAGTATTAGTAACATTATTATTATTATTATTATTATTATTATTAGTAGTAGTAGTAGTAGTAGTAGTCGTAGTAGTAGTAGGTGTTGAAGTAGTAGTAGTAATAGTAGTAATTGTAGTAGTATTGATAGAACATTATTAACATCAGTATTAATATCATTATTATTATTATTATTATAAGTAGTAGTAGTATAAGTAGTAGTATAAGTAGTATAAGTAGTAGTAGTAGTAGTAGTAGTAGTAGTAGTAGTAGTAGTAGTAGTAGTAGTAGTAGTAGTAGTAGTAGTAGTAGTAGTAGTATCAGTAGCAGCATCAGTAGCAGCAGTAGTAGTAGTAGTAATTGTAGTAGTATTGATAGTAGCAACATTGTTAGCATCAGTATTAATATTAGTAGTAGTTGTAGTAGTAGTAGTAGTAACAGCAGCAACAGTATAAGTAACAATAGTAGTAGTAGTTGTTGTAGTATTGTTGTAATATTGTTATTGGTAGTAGTAGTAGTATTAGAAGCAGCAGCAGTAGTACTAGTAGTTTTTGTAGTAGTAGAAGTAATAATAGCAGCAACAGTATTAGCAGAGGTATTAATACTAGTATTAGTAGTAGTGGTGGTAGTAGTAGTAGTAGTAGTAGTAGTAGTTTTAGTAGTAGTAGTTATTGTAGTAGTAGTAGTAGTAGTAGTAGTAGTAGTAGTAGTAGTAGTAATAGTAGTAGTGGTAGAAGCAGTTGCAGTTGAAGCAGTAGTAGTGGTGGTAGTAGGAATAGCAATTCTTAGAAGATAATTACAACACAAATTATTATTAATAACTCGATCTTCTTTTATGAAGCAACTTAGTATAATACATTTTTAATAGAATAGTTAGATTTACGTCGTATGTAAATATTAATTGAACAGATTTGAATATTATGTATTTATTAGTTGTTTAACAAATTGTTTATCCATTTGATAGTTATGAACTTTTTCATCTATCGATCCTTGTAAACAAGATTGACATTAGGTAGTGTACAGTTCGAGTACCATGGGAATCTATAGTTCATAGACATCTGTATCTATTTTATTTACAATATATGTGAATTAATTGCGTATTTTTGGTTTTATGGTTATATTTTTTGTTGAACACGTATTGGCCGTAACGGACAAATACACATAGTGAATTGAGGAAACTTAGACCTATTTTATAATCTATTATATGATTATATACGTTGATAAAATGTTTTTTTACCTCGTGTGTTTTTATTTACTATTTATCAATACAAATTAACTTGAATTAGGAAATTAAGTGTATTAATTTATTATTAAGTTTAAATACGGCTACTACGTTAACCTTCAATCTGTCTCATTACATAACATATGCCTGTCATTTATCGAGGTCATGTGTTAAAGGATGTGTATTAAATAGTCTCCAGTGAGATGGTGCTAGAGTTATACCATTTTCTTTGACGCATAATATGTCGATTTCTATAGTAAACGCCATATTTCACACCAGCGTCACATATTTTCATCAGCTCTTTTCAGGAAGTGTATTAAAATACGATTATAAAAACAATATTTCAGTTTTCTAATAGATATATATCTACTTATAATTTGTATTTTAATCAAGTGAATTTGCGAAATCAACGTATTCACACCTTTCATCCCGCGCTTTCGACACGCCTCTCTAATCCTGTGCTGTTTACACAGCATTGTAACGAAAACTCGCAACACAAACTTAACTATCAGAAATTACCCCATGTTGCGATACGCATCGATAGTCGCGTGATTGCAAGTTGATGTCATTAATTAAAACACATGTTCTTTCAAAGTTTCATGTTTTGTTTTAAATTTGAACACACTAGCTGGGTACCTAATTTAGAGACGTAAAACATTTAATTATATCAATGAACAATTCAACTATTTACCTTGCCCAATATTCTTATTGTTTCAATATAAATTTTTTTATATGTACACATATGTTGATTATACCGTTATATGGAATTGTAAATAAACACATACAGAGAAAATTCTGAAATTAGCAAACATTGTCATGATGGAATTGCTTTTAACAGGAGAATGTAAAGTTTTCGATATACCTCGATTTCAAAATAGAAAAGTACCAATTGAATGATAACCGAAATTTACTAATCATAAACTCAGCTGGTATTCATTACACAAAATTGTATAATAATTAAGCGTTAATCGAAACACATATCAACATATTGATCAAGTGAAATTGAAAAACGCTATGCAAGCGCATAACACAAACTGAAACGGTAAAACGCTGCGCTTACGCAGAATAGAAACGGATAAACGGTGCGCATGTGCATAAGCACCCTAAACCGTTAGTTTCCAAACGAACCAACGAACTAACGCATCACAAACATGGTCGAAACGGCGTTGAAACGTAAAAACTCGGTAATAAAACGGTTCCCGTACTGTATTACAAAAGACAATGTTCAGTCTTTAAATTGAATTGTTTTAAAAAGTTATTTTTCAAGTTCAGTAATCTAATTAAAAAATATATATTGGCAAGTTATAGTATGTATTTCAAAATAAATCTCTAAGTAAAATTGAATATACTTAAAAGACCTAATTCTCTAAGATGTATTTGATAAAAAATATCAAAATAAAATGAAAATAAAATTCCTAAGTTGAATTCTATTTTTTTTATTGTATATATTGTGAAACAAAGTTCAATCTCCAATTCTGATTGATGTATTCGAAAGAATGTTCAATCTCTGAGATGAAATCTGTATTTCAAAGAAAGTTCAGTCTCAAAGACGATCTAGATAAGTTTATTATATCTCCAAGGAAAAGTTCAGCCATTATCTCCGAGCTAACGTATACATTATAAATACAGAATTGAATATCCATGTTGAATTATTAATTTTTAGATGTGTTGTGTAACTTTCCATATACGGTGTTGAATATTGATTTGATAAATATTCAAATATAAAATAATGTATTACTTATATTGATTGGTCCATTACACTGAGCATTTAGTTATATATAATTTAGTATGTAATAATAAGTATGTTATTACTGTTACTGGAAACTTGATATAAAGTTATACAAGATTACAAAGTGTTTTGTTAATGTAAAATTATGATGACGCATGAATGTTTACTAATGAAATTGGAATTATGGGTTAGTGGAATTTATATTTTATTTATATTAAACATAATGTAGAATTATAGATGGCAAACATGAAGTTCATACCATATCTTTATTATAATATTATATATTGTTACATGTAGGTGAAACAATGAATATCATATCGTTTTGTTTTCAATTAGTTTAAAACATATGTGCATAATATCATAAACTTCAACATCATTTTTGGCAACTTTTATTTATCGAAGGAAACGCACTGCTTTTCATAGAAAATATGCAAATGTGAATTTTAAATGTACATGTGTCAGAGCGTGTGTCTGTGTAAATAGCCATGTGTTATGATATCGGAGACTAATATCTTAATTGGAATATATCAAGATTTTTCAATATTTTAAAATTAGCTAAAGACATTTTTTCCAATGTACCTTGCCTATATAGTCACTGACTCATATTGTCAAAATGATATCTATTTAAACATGCCGAAATAATATATTGAAAAGTTTTTTCTAACTTTAGGTTCGCACTAAAATGGATTTCCCTAAAAAATGCAACATATTTTGTGACTCATTGAATGAGTCATAAGATTTCCTTTTTATTTCAATTTGACAGGTTTAAATGTAATAAAAAATGTTTCATCTTAGAAAGAGCCCGACTGACGATGCGAAGGTTGTCACAGTATTAAAGTGCTGTCTATTTTTAGAATATGGATTTAGTTCCAAGTTTACCACTGCAATTTATATATCGATTTTGTCAAGTTTATGTGGATTTGACCAATTAAGTATATTGTTCCTTGATATGACATACTAAACTATTCGGAGTATTTGTATTAATAATAATGAAATGCTTTTCTTCCATTTTGGTTATTGATATATATTTTAAGACATTTATAGCGTTTTATACTGATATATTTCTTTTAAATAAATCAGACAGTAAACTGAAACTGTAGCATATGCCTCATACTTTTATAGATATATTAGAGTTAGTTTAAACGTAAGTTATCAATATATAGATATATGTTGATAGTGAATTTGAATATTCGATATATTGACTGGATCGATTTACTAAAAGTAATAGAAAGAAAACGTTCAATTCCAAAGTTAAACATAAGTCAAGTTTTCATTTTAAAACTTTTACTGATATAATTAAAAGCAAATGCAAAGTAATGAAACTGCAATACGTGACACGCATAACTATCATTCTACTCTTTACGCGGTGATTCGCTCACTTCGCATCACGCCACGACTGATCCCGCGTCCTCTCGCATCACGCCGCGACTGATCCCGCGTCCTCTCGCATCACGTTGCGACTGATTCCGCGCCCTCTCATATCACGCCGCGACTGATCCCGCGTCCTCTCGCATCACGCCGCGACTGATTCCGCGCCCTCTCGCATCACGCCACGACTGATCCCGCGTCCTCTCGCATCACGCCACGACTGATCCCGCGTCCTCTCGCATCACGCCGCGACTGATTCCGCGCCCTTTTACATCACGCCGCGATTGGAATTCTAAAATCAATCGAATCACAGGTGTCAGTGGTACTAGACAAAATAAGTTAAGAACGCACATGTTATATAAGTATGAAAATAACACTGAACAATATTGTAAAATGATTTAACCTAATAAACATAAGTCGACGAATCGAAAAAGGTCGATATGAAAATATTCTGGAATATGAACGCTGATGTCTATATTGTAGTGAAGTTATTGAGATGAGTTTCATATTATGTTTAAATGCATGAAAATGTTGACTAATTTAAAAATGTTATTTCCTTGTTTCATTTATTTAAGTAACCAACGATACATGTAACTAGAATAAGTATTTACCGGCGATAAATTGGTTTCAAATGACTTTTAATCAACGTTTGATTTAAATAATTGTGCTGTTATCATATCAACTCTAAACCATCATGGTTTTATCAAAAAAGCAATTTTATGCTTTGCATGCAATCTGTTGTTTTGTGTTCATGTTACAGTTGGTGTTGGAAGGACTCACTGAAAATAAGACCACCTTTTTTTTGTGTAGTATCATTGGTGTTTGTCTGAATGAACATGGGGAGTTTGACCACGCATTTTTTTACAATAAAGAAATAAACAAATATTTAATTACTTAAATACTATAAGAATATTTTGATATGTCGACCGAAATATCGACGTGTAATATTGAACTTAAAACCTAACATGTACTTATACGCAGAGTCATTCAATCTGACAGCGATTTACAATCCGAGTCATGCCGCGCACCGACTCGGTGTCAATATTGTGAGCATGCGGAGTGAAAACGCAGGCAGCATACGTTTCCGTGGAGTGAAATAATGTGCGTGGCGCGTACTGTATATGTTGTTCGTATCTGCTTTGTTTATCTTTATTTAAGTATGCAGAAATCGTTTATCATACCTCTATCTTCACATTTCCAAAAGTCATCTTTAGTAGCACAGTAAATAAACACAGTCGAAATCCATCCCCATCCCCATCCCCAACGCTTTTGTCGATGATGAGCAAGGCCAGTGCCTGAAATAAATTATCGGATATCAAAAAGTATACAATTTAGAGTATGTCTAGATCTACTGCAACAACATCAACATATAAATGAGGTAACGCTGTTCTTGCACATTCAAACCGTGTTGTAAAATGTTTGACAACCTTATGTAGGATTGGGTCACAGATGCTAACTAATTTCTGTGGTGTGTGTGAGATTCGAATCAGTATAATTTTCAAAAGTCAGGTGTGGTTATTCATGTTCCATTTCATACACCAATACGCATGTTACAATGTAGGGGCGGGTAAACGTGGTTTTAAAGAGGATGTGGGCGTAATATACATGTGTCTGGTTCATACGCATGTTTCGAGTAAACGTATCTACACTTGTCAACTCTTAAGTGAGACGTGTGCTAGGTACGCTAATGGGTATTACGTGACAGTTGTTTTTGCGTGAAAAGAAACTAAACTTCATTGTTATATATTATGACCATTTAATCTTAGTCTAAAGCTTTTTCTTCAATATTCTGACCATTTCAAGATAGGATCATTCTACTAACAGGCTACATACCATTCCAATAGTCAGCTATGTGTTAAAATGTTTAAGCTAGGGCACGACGTACTTAAAAGTATATAGTAAAGAAAAAAATCAATTAGGTTGTATGACACTACATTAAGACTTTGACACAGAACATAGTTAGTGAAGTTGTTTAACACTACATATAGTCTTTGACACAGAACACAGTAACCTTTGACACCGAACACAGCCAGTGAGGTTGTTTGACATTACACATGTAACCTTTGACACAGAATGCAGCCAGTGAGGTTGTTTGACACTACACATGTAACCTTTGACACCGAACGCAGCCAGTGAGGTTGTTTGACACTACACATGTAACCTTTGACACCGAATGCAGCCAGTGAGGTTGTTTGACACTACACATGTAACCTTTGACACAGAACGCAGCCAGTGAGGTTGTTTGACACTACACATGTAACCTTTGACACCGAACGCAACCAGTGAGGTTGTTTGACACTACACGTGTTACCTTTGACACCGAACACAGCCAGTGAGGTTGTTTGACACTACACATGTAACATTTCACACCGAACGCAGCCAGTGAGGTTGTTTGACACTACACATATAACCTTTGACACAGAACACAGCTAGTGAGGTTGTTTGACACTACACATGTTACCTTTGACACCGAACGCAGCCAGTGAGGTTGTTTGACACTACACATGTAACATTTGACACCAAACGCAGCCAGTGAGGTTGTTTGACACAACACATGTAACCTTTGACACCGAACGCAGCCAGTGAGATTGTTTGACACTACACATGTAACCTTTGACACCAAACGCAGCCAGTGAGGTTGTTTGACACTACACATGTTACATTTGAAACCGAACGCAGCCAGTGAGGTTGTTTGACACTACAAATGTAACCTTTGACACCGAACGCAGCCAGTGAGGTTGTTTGACACTACACATGTTACCTTTGAAACCGAACGCAGCCAGTGAGGTTGTTTGACACTACACATGTAACCTTTGACACCGAACGCAGCCAGTGAGGTTGTTTGACACTACACATGTAACCTTTTACACCGAACGCAGCCAGTGAGGTTGTTTGACACTACACATGTAAGCTTTGACACAGAACGCAGTCAATGAGGTTGTTTGACACTACACATATAACCTTTGACATCGAACAAGGTCAGTTAGGTTGTTTGACACTACATATGTAACCTTTGACACAGAAAACAGCCAGTGGAGTTATTTCACACTACACATGTTACCTTTGAAACCGAACGCAGCCAGTGAGGTTGTTTGACACTACACATGTAACCTTTGACACCGAACGCAGCCAGTGAGGTTGTTTGACACTACACATGTAACCTTTTACACCGAACGCAGCCAGTGAGGTTGTTTGACTCTACACATGTAACTTTTGACACCGAACGCAGCCAGTGAGGTTGTTTGACACTACACATGTTACCTTTGAAACCGAACGCAGCCAGTGAGGTTGTTTGACACTACACATGTAACCTTTGACACCGAACGCAGCCAGTGAGGTTGTTTGACACTACACATGTAACCTTTTACACCGAACGCAGCCAGTGAGGTTGTTTTGACTCTACACATGTAACATTTGACACCGAACGCAGCCAGTGAGGTTGTTTGACACTACACATGTAACATTTGACACAGAACGCAGCCAGTGAGGTTGTTTGACACTACACATGTAACATTTGACACCGAACGCAGCCAGTGAGGTTGTTTGACACTACACATATTACCTTTGAAACCGAACGCAGCCAGTGAGGTTGTGAGGTTGTTTGACATTACACATGTAACATTTGACATCGAACGCAGCCAGTGAGGTTGTTTGACACTACACATATAACCTTTGACATAGAACGCAGCCAGTGAGGTTGTTTGACACTACACATGTAACATTTTACACCGAACGCAGCCAGTGAGGTTGTTTGACACTACACATATAACCTTTGACAACGAACACAGCCAGTGGGGTTGTTTGTCACTATACATGTAACATTTGACACCGAACGCAGCAAGTGAGGTTGTTTGACACTGCACATATAACCTTTGACAACGAACACAGCCAGTGAGGTTGTTTGACACTATACATGTAACATTTGACACCGAACGCAGCAAGTGAGGTTGTTTGACACTGCACATATAACCTTTGACAACGAACACAGCCAGTGAGGTTGTTTGACACTACACATGTAACATTTGACACCGAACGCTGCCATTGAGGTTGTTTGACACTACACATGTAACCTTTGATAACGAACGCAGCCAGTGAGGTTGTTTGACACTACACATGTAACATTTGACACAGAACGCAGCCAGTGAGGTTGTTTGACACTACTACTGGGCTTGTATGCATTAAGCATATAAAGTAACAATTAAATTTAACTATTGTGATACACTAACAGCAGACGTACAAACTGATATTTTCTTTGTGTAACAGCACTGTAATGACAGTCATAGATTATCTACTTTGAATTTTGGAAGAAAATGTATTGACACCGTAAACTTTGATGTATAAACATGGGTAATGTTTCATCTAAGTTGATTTTGAGTGAGATACTTTATTAAAACGAACTATTTGCTAATTTTTCATGTGGTATTCTTTAAACGTATACTGTAACAAAATTATTTATGCATCTCGGACAGGTTAATACCGGTCAAATGATTAATTATGACCCTTGATTTTCCACAAATTGATTTATTGAACGTTATATGCACTCTAGAACATAGCTAACACAGTAAATAAATATGGCTTCAGGATCCCCCATAAGTACTTAAACAGGTTACAACGAGTAAATGTTGTTTAAGTTGCGGCACTTGGAACATAAAATAATTAATCATTTGACACTGACATTTTTACAATTATATTTTTCATAAATTATATAGCTATATGATTGTGTTTCTTGAACACTTTAGATATAGTAATGCATTGATAAAAAAGGTATTAAGTTTAAACTATTTAAATTGAATCGTGAATTCAATTAATGAACTAACCCGTTTCTTTACCGTATGCATCGTAAACTGGATTCCACTCTCCGTCAATACACTTAAATATCTCTACGTCCGTATTTGTAGAATCTACTTGACATGTAGCTAGATGTTTAACGACGTCACCGTTGTCATCGTCACACCGTACAGCAACTCCATCAATGAAATATTCCAGAACGGTTAATTTGCAATCTTTAGTCCGTGGTTGCAATGCCTTAAATTTTCATCGCACAAAATACATTTTACATGTTTATCAACTACGGTTACAAAGGTAAATAAATGTTAAATATTACAATTAACCAAAAGCATTCGTTGTTTATAAATCTATTATATCGTGTGTGACTTGTTTTGAGCTAACTATTGCATGAACATATTAATATGTATAATCACATATAACTGTATGATAAATATAACAAACATATGTTCTGTTCATGATCAATCCTACTCGTTCGATTATACAATAGTTTCCAGGTAGACATGTTATATGAGACTTATTGGACCTATCATATAATAATGAGACTCACGTTGAGACATTCATTTATATGATTATAATGTAAAGAAGTATCATATAAGAAGCATTCGAAACATATCTTATCATAACATTACAGTAGTATTGTATAAATCATATTGGATATACCAGTGGTAATGATAATGGTACCACAATAGTATTGTATAAATCATATTGGATATACCAGTGGTAATGATAATGATATAACAAAAGTATTGTATAAATCATATTGGGTATACCAGTGTTAATGATAATGATATCACAATAGTATTGTATAAATCATATTGGATATACCAGTGGTAATGATAATGATATAACATTAGTATTGTATAAATCATATTAGGTATACCAGTGTTATTGATAATGATATAACAATAGTATTGTATAAATCATATTGGATATGCCAGTGTTAATGATAATGATATCACAATAGTATTGTATAAATCATATTGGATATACCAGTGGTAATGATAATGATATCACAATAGTATTGTATAAATCATATTGGATATACCAGTGTTAATGATAATGATATCACAATAGTATTGTATAAATCATATTGGATATACCAGTGTAAATGATAATTATATAACATAGTATTGTATAAATCATACTGGATATGCCAGTGTTAATGATAATGATATCACAATAGTATTGTATAAATCATATTGGATATACCAGTGTTAATGATAACGATATCACAATAGTATTGTATAAATCATATTGGATATACCAGTGGTAATGATAATGATATACCAATAGTATTGTATAAATCATACTGGATATGTGTGTAAATGATAATGATATACCAATAATATTGTATAAATCATATTGGATATGTGTGTAAATGATAATGATATACCAATAGTATTGTATAAATCATATTGGATATGTGTGTAAATGATAATGATATACCAATAGTATTGTATAAATCATATTGGAGATGTGTGTAAATGATAATGATATACCAATAGTATTGTATAAATCATATTGGGTA
The DNA here is from genome assembly GCA_029582155.1 of Panopea generosa. NCBI lineage: Eukaryota > Metazoa > Mollusca > Bivalvia > Adapedonta > Hiatellidae > Panopea > Panopea generosa. The sequence goes on from CM055905.1 coordinate 39,446,099, forward strand.
TACCAGTGTTTATGATAATGATATTACATTAGTATCGTATAAATCATATTAGATATACCAGTGTAACTGATAATGATACTAATATGAAACTCATCTTCAACATACATTGGTTGAAAGATTTAATCTCTAAGATAATTTAAATAGAATTTTGGCAACCAAAATTAGATTTTGATGAGATTTATGTTATAGGAAAAGTCTTGTTATAAAATGTTGTGTTATTATTATTGGACACTTGAGATAAAGTTGTGTACGATTACAAGTCGATTTGTGAATTTGAAATATAATGCTTAACAAGAAAGTAGATCTATACGTTTTAGCTATGGAATTTGAAATTGATGCGAGTGTAGTTTATGTGTAATGTGTAATGATCTATTCTACTGTACATATTGAACATCGTCTCGCCATACTGTAATATTTAAATGAAGCTGAACGTGTTTCATTAACAAAAATCAAATGTAAATTTTAAATATATATATATATTGAGTTATTTTATTTATGATATCTACAAAGCATGCATGTATAAACTATGACCACCCATATTATGATTAAAACGAAAACAGAATGTTTATTAGGCGCCTTTCCTTTGTAGTCTATTTTTAACATTTGAATGGCAGACGTACAATATATATTTTACTGCTTTAATAAATTGTGTAAATATTTCAGTCTGTACTGTTAATAGAATAAAATAAGAAATTAGAACAACGTAGCGAAGAAATGCAACAAAAAAAAAACCCAACAAAGTACAGAAATGTATTATATGTTTCGATAACATTGAAAACTCTAGTACTCAGCAGATATAATTAGAAATCACAATGCGAGGTGGCGACACATGATAGGGGAAAATGTCAATATTTTGAAATTCAATTTGGATTATTTAGTTTAGATTGTTCATGGCTGCTAATTAAAATCATTTGCATTTCGAGATAAATTAATAGTAGCTTAGCCTGGTATCACCATATAAAACCATTTCTGTTAAATTAAAAAAAGTACAGAGTGTATAATTTATATTTGTTCACGAGTCCGTCTGTGTAAAAAGCCATGTTGCAATCATTGCTGATGTGATAGCATTTATAGAATATACATACAGTTAAACCTGACTGAAGCAGTCAGTCAAGGGAAGAATTGGCCTTTTGAGACAGGCTGTTTAATGCAGGTTTATTTGATCTGAAGGCCTATTAATTGGTAATAAAAAATGTGGCAGCTTAAGACAAGTGGCTGCTTAATAGAGTAACCGCCTATACAGGTTTGACTGTACATGTGTCTATGCATCCGCTTATCTAAATTACAACATATTCCTGTACATCTGTGAGGAATATTATTAGAGTTGATGCTTATGTATTGTAATGTTGTAGATGTATTTTAATATAGAATATTATAATTGATTCCATGTGTATACCTGTCATTTAATTAAACAAATTATTATTCAATTTATAATCGATTCAAAGTTAGAATATAACTGGGCAAGTTGATCATTGCACGGAATATATAAAGTAGGTAATTATTGATTCTTATGCAACTAATTCATATATGTAAACGTACACCTTTCCTACCGGTATAAAATAAATGAAGCCGATAAAAAATGTACAAGAGAACTGTGATACAAAGTATCACAGCGGGCCTAAAACCACTCATTAAGATATATAACGATTCACACAGTTATTTACTTAATTATCCTCGATTTTCACACACACACACACACACACACACACACACACACACACACACACACACACACACACACACCTTTTCATCCATACAGAAGTATACTACGAGGAAATTTAGAACAAAGATGAAATGCTGATAAATTGTTGAAATAAAGTATTTACAATATGTAAAACTAATCCGGAAATAAATTATTAGGAAATAATGATGAATCTAAGGTTTTAAAAATCGTCTAAAGGGTACGAACTGGTTAGTGTACGAATAAAATAATTAGACTGCGTCTAAAATTTTACATACAGAAAGATACGAAACTACCTTCGTAATAAGTATTAAAGCAGTCTAGCAAAAAAAATAGACTGTGTCTGATCTTATTTTATTTCAGTCTTCAATATCATGTACTTTCAGTATAAAATGTGAACCAATGTAAAACAGTCTGCCAAATCCCCCAGAGGAACTTTTTAACCCCGTATTAAATAATGCCTTAAGGCGGCCCGCAATAACTGTTCTCAAGTAAACAAAAAACGAACGGTTGAGGTGGCATAAATCCCGATACTAAAAACAGAAACAAACAAAAAAAATAAACACAAACAAAACCAATAATACAACGGTTACCTTTATCTTGAATGTCAGATCTGTGAATGATTTATCTCCATCGCAGTCCTTAATTAAAACAAAGAAATGCAGCAGCACGATAATCAGCGCAGTTATACGCTTCATTATGGATATATGTTAATGAACGTAAAACTTATACAGCTTTTGTCTGTACCACAAATTCTTTAAAGTGTTTTTGGAAGTCACCGTTCTCCCGTCAATGGAAATATACGTAAACCCAAAAGTCCTTATATTTGATTTTAAAGTCTTTTCTTTTACAAGGAAGTTAAAAACTTTGGCAATAGCTGAACTGTGACGTTAACTCTCGTTATAGCTAGACTGGGTGTAATCCGCATCTGGGTTTTTCCAATAGCGCGGTAATACCATTTGCATTTCAGTTCAGATAAACATTAATCATGTCATTGTAAAGGTGATATTTAAATAACAATCTATATTATTAAATACAAAATTATAAGCAAAGAGTGGTATACATAGTGGTTAAAAAACAATACGAGCTGACGGTTTATATTTTTAATCAGAAAAGCAATTAAAATGGGCGTACTTTTAACAACCGATGGTATATTTGGGGAAATCACCGTATATTTTTTTAGCAATGAAATGATTTGGACGCCAAACTGTACACCAATCAGCTTATTCCATTTACATCTATTAAAAAGGTCTAGTAAAAAGAAAAATTCCGATTTCTTTCAAACACGAATACCAAATTTAGAAAAAAAAACATGCATACAATTGATATGGTTGATCATGCAAGCGTGGTTAAACGCCCGATAATGCATGATAAAAACGTGGGATTTAGCATTTCATTAATGCTATTAAATCCTGAGATAGATTAAATATTGATGACGTCAACATCAAATTACTGTGACTAAATGTTAGCAGTTATACTTATTTTGCTCTCGCATACAACACCTTATATTTAAAGAGAAATACATTAGAAATTGAAACATGTCAGGTTGAGATTTTCTTCGGAATGGTAACGGCATCATATAATATTATATTATAACTTTTATAAAACTAGGTCACTAAAAAGCCAAATTACCATAAATACGGTTTTTGAGAAAATTAATGAGTCATCATAAAGAAACAATTTTTTCCCGAAAACTTCGTATAGGGTATGTATTTTAAATAAGATTTACATCCATCATCCGCTATATGTTCGGGTTATTTCATGTGAGGAGTTTGTATTGACATGTGTGCTTGCATGCATGCTTATTTGTGTGCGTGTACGCATCATATTTTTTAAACACAATATATATATATATGTTTGTCATCAATGTACAGTAGAATTTTGTTGGCTCGAACACGGATGGTTGAAACACCACCTATAGCTCGAACCACTTAGCTGTTTCCGGCCGAATTCTTATTTCGATGTATATGTATGGTATGAGGTTGAATAAAACTTGGATCGAACAACCCTTAATTCGAACTATTTTGTCCAGTCCCGTCGGGTTCGAGTCATCGAGGTTCTACTGAATATTATTATTGTTTGATGAGTGTACACTCTTGTATTTATCGGAGGAAATAAATACACACTTCATCCCCTTTAATCATTTTCCGAATGGCAGGACAATACATATATGTATTGTTCAATTGCTTTAAACAATGATTCAGTCGTACACTTTTGTATGTGAGAACGTCCACTTTTAAGAAACATGCTGCAGATACACAATGTATTATACCAGCCAGTACCCTGATACCAACATACTTATCATGTACGATATATATGCCAAAAAAGGTAGGTCAAGGTTATTGCTGACACTGCGCCATTTAGAATTACGACGTTGTATATTGTCTTAGATTTAGGATATTAATTAAACGAGAAATAGTTTTTATTTTTCGACCTCTCTCTCCCACGTAGATATTCACTTAATTATTAAAATAACTGTATATAACCAGCGACTATATTTTTATAGCGTTTCATTGAATACATTGGCACACAATTGATATAGTCGCTGATTGGTCGTCGACAGCTATATTTGATATTGTTCGTTTTTTGTGTTCGTTATAAAGGGGATTTTGTCGGAGAAATACTATTCAAAGTAGGTTAATAAGTCGAAGGAAATTTTATGACGCATCGGAATACGCAGAATACGTATTTCGACCTTCGTAAAATAACTTCCTTCTCCTAGCTTGAAGTAAACATGGATATATCAAATATAGCTAGCCCGGTTACTTTGACACAGGCCATATAATGTAAAATCCATTGAAACGGTTTCATGTTTCGTTAAGGGAAACGAAATAAATAACTAAGCAGCAATGAATCGTCAACTTCCTAGTTGTTGTAATTGTTGCTTTTTATAAGAACCACAACATTGTACCTGCGAAAGAATTGAAATATATTTATATATATTTTGTCTTTATTTCTTACAACTAATACAAACAGGAAAGAATCAAACAGGCTGATGTCAAACAAACGCCTAAAGGGTATTAAAACAAATGAATACGTGAATAAAATTTACAAGTGACAAAACGATATGTACACTGTATTTGATAAATGTGATACCACGCAGGCATGTTCAACAACTAAATACAAAGAGGGTAATCCACATCAGAATATAATCAAGTAGAACATGCTCAACTAAAAATAAAGATGGTACTCCACAACGGACTGATGTCAAACAAACACCTAAAGGGTACTATAACAATAGAATACATGAATAAAGAAAAGGTAATTTACAATTGACTAAACGATATTTATACTGTATTTGATAAATGTGATACCACGCACGCACGCACGCACGCAGGCACGCACGCAAGCGCGCACACATTCAAACACGTGTGTCAATCAACAATTAATTATCTTTACACGAAATAACCTGATCAAAACGAAATATAAGATTGATAAACAGGTACAGCAAATTCTATTAAAAACTATGTTCGTAAATATTCCTTTTATAGTATGGCTACATTATCAAAATGAAATAGAAGGTTTACATAGAGAACAGTTCAAACAGTACAAACTGTTGGCTTCAATCAATATTTCAACTATAGTGTATAATTAAATGATGTTAATTTATAAATAGATATATGAGACGAACACAATGGCATTTATGTAACCGAGATGCTAGATATGATTAAACACGAAATCAACAAAGGCCCCCTTGTACACACTTTATAAACGTCCAATGACTTGTAAATAACCTTCACTTAAAAAACAGAAGTGAAAAAGAATGACGGGATCAACTGGTTGTCCAATTTTGGCAGTTAATTCATAAGAAAATACACTAATCCATCGTCTTACAAGCGGTCCTAATACCGAATATAGGGGTGGCAATATTATTATTATTAAACAAATTGATCATTTGACAAAAGGAAAAATCAAATATTTTATTACAGAGGTGGTCCTAATGCAGGGTTTTCGTGTAGATTTAAACAACAGTGTTGATGCATAATTATAATAATCACAGCGTTTAGGGTCAAGTAAATTACGTCACAGTCAGTATGACTATTATTTTTAATTCGAGAGCTCTATGCTTCAAGATGTCAGACCTGTTTTAAAGTTGATCTGTATATTTGACGCATAATGGAGCTCTATACGTCAAGGCTTAACGCTCTGTGTGTCAGGAATTCTTTACTGTCTTACAGAGTACATATCAAAAATACAAATACAATTTTCAAGACACATTAAACAGATTCGTTCAACAGTTTTTTTGTACTTTTACATGTTTACTGTTTTTCAAGATGATCCCCTATCCCCGTTAGTTTTGGAACTCAATTTTAAGGTCGGATAAGTAACCCAAAACACATGTATTTGTTCCTGGCCTTTCTGTGGGTTATTAAGACTATTGCTGAGACACAAGTGGCTGTGTGTCGCTTACATTTAACAATAGCACGCAAACAGGGTTCTTCTGCCTATTACACGTGAGAAACAGGTAGTAGGCTGGTGATAAGTCTCCTACCGGTTGACCAAATATTTTGCCATAGCAACCACTTGTCCAGCTGAAGGAGTAATCAAATGATGTGTATAATCTACTTATTGCCCTCTATCCACATGCTAAGTTTCACAAATGTACATTTGATACATGTTGTGTTACCACATGATCCACTTGAATAATCAACATAATTTGTTTTATTACCCCGGTTTTGCCAGTCATGTCTTAAATTACAGTAAACACGTTATTGTTGGTATTTTGCGGTTTCACATTCTTTGGGAAACCAGAACATGTGGATTGACACAGAGATTTTTTTGCACCATATATCATTTCCCATTCACATCGATGGTTTTTGCGTTGCTTTGTTATAAAGGGGATTTTGTCGGGGAAGTTTTATTTAAAATAGGTTGATAAGTCGAAGTATGACGCATCGGAATTCTTCGAATGAGCATTCCCAACTTCGTAGAACAACTTCCTTCTCCTAATTTGAAGAGGGTCACCGACTGAATACATTGGTGAAGAAATGAAAGATTACAACTGATTAAATGATATGCATGTACACTGTATTTGAAAATATGATATCACGCACGCACGCACGCACGCACGCACGCACGCACGCACGCACGCACGTACGTTTCAATTAAGGCTCTTAACATTAAATAAACGAAATACATGTATAAGATAAATGAATAGGAAAAGAAAAAATGATACTGGTACATATTTTTTCTATTGTAAATTTACATTACCGAAACGAAATAGAAGCTATACATAGAAGAACGTTTACAACTGACAAAACGATATGTACACTGTATTTGATAAATATGATATCAATCACGTACATACATGCACACACCCATGTGTCAATTATCAATTAATTATCTTTACATCAAATATACTTATCGAAACAAGACGAAGAAGTAATAAAATGCTGTGCACGATCACCTTATTGCCCTCTATCCACATGCCAAATCACACAAATGTAGCTTTGATAATGTTTGTGTTACCACAGCATCCAGGTTGTATCTGTATTTTTACGATCTTTGTTTGCTATAGCAACCATACTGTAACAAAATCAATGACCTGCAATGTCCACCCATTCTTCTCACTTCACATGCAAAGTTGAACAAACCTAACTTGGACACTGTTTAGTAATATTTCCGGCCGGACGCCGGACGGACAGACGAACGTTTCGAGATTAAGTTTTAAACTCTTAACAAACACCTTTGTTTTTCATTTTTTTTAAACTATTATAATTTCTACCTGAACCTTATCTCCCAAACCTAAGGATCTAACTACAATCATACTAAAGAAGGAATAAAAATTGTTAAAGAAAGTAAAAGACGATTAAAAAGACGAATCAACCACACCATGGCATTAAGTAAAGAAATGACATGTTTTTAACCCCACACGCACATCCCAACCCCGCAATGGCAGTCTGTACAGACAAATAACCCCTTAAAGTAGCGTGAGTTTGTACGGGTGGACGGACAGAGGATTAACCTATAGTATATTTCATAACTTTAGTTATAAATGTAACATAATAAGAATTATACATTTAATTATTTTGCATTGCAATAAACTAATTTTGATAATTATGATTTTGAGTAGTCAACAGTGTTACTACAGTCATGTTTTTTGAGGGAAAAATCAGAATCAATGAGGCGTAACGCTTCCTAGAGGTATACCACGGCGGATTAAACCAGTTGAGTTATTTATATCAGTTGCGCAATATACAGGTAGCAGACGGCATCATTTGTATAGGTGTATACAGCTTTGAGGTCAATCGGGCGGAACAAGAGGTAGTGACGACAACATTAATTTACGTATTGAGGAATGAGGGAGTTATACTGATAGTGTATTTAAAATAATATGTAAATATGTATATATTGCAATGCATGTTGTATGTATCATTCTACAAAACTATTCTTTATAGCAGGGTCAATTTTATATAATGCTGAGGTCACAATAAATGTCAAATCATTTTGACGTACGCATATGGTGCACATAAGGACGGTTTCAGCAATGCAGAGGAGCGCTTTTAATACGGCCATCACTCAGGTTTCCACAAATGGCTGACAGGCCTCTGAAGCATAACTAATATGTGCTTTTATTTCACTTATAGCATCGTTTATAGTGTTTTAATTAAAAAAACAAACACAAAACAATATACAAGTGTATTATTCAGTGGTATATTTCACATTGACATAAAATAGTACGATAGCATGTAAATAGCATATAGTATTTACAGACATGTATAGTATTACATAGTGACATACAAATATAATAGAACATCAAGTTCATTTAAATATATACAACATGACATTGTTTTTCAAGTACTGTACATATTCAATGTTTACATATTACATTCCATATGGCAGTGTGTTGAAGTTGGTAGTAATGACACGCTTGTCAAACACGATTTTGTAATCTTTTGCTTCAGTTTTAGTTATGATATTTCATGTTTCAGTATTCCTTGTGACTTTATGCTCGTCAACCACTGTGATTGGCTCCACCTTACCTTTGAATTTGATCATTTTCTGCAGTGTACTAAAATTAATGTCCAGAGCATTCTTGAAATTCAAAGTAATACCCCGAACTTTGCAAATGGAGGTTTGTCCTTTTTTATTAGGTTTCAATAAGTTGTAGGCGTAATTTTTAGGCCCACCGGTCACGAATTGTGTGATTGTGTTGTCTGGAGCTTCGTCAGTAAGATCTCCCAAGAAATCTCCCAAAGTTGGCTACCATTGTCCTGGTAATGCCGTAAATACAACATAATCTGTATCACAATACAAGATTCGATCTCCAAGAAGTTTTAGGTTACTATAGAGCTTTAAATGTGCTTGTGCTGTAGTATATGCAGCGATTACTACATTGGTTCGGGATGATGATTGAATGAAATCATCGTGGTATGCCCAGTCAAGTTGAACAGCTTCATTGTTGACAAAACGAACATTTTTGATATCCTGCTGATCACTTGTCATCATTTCAAAATATTCATCTGGTTCTGTGACATATGTTGTTTGTGTTAAGTTGGAACGTTGTCCAAATTTCCCCCAAAAAGAGTTTAACATGAGTTTTGCTAATGAACGCAATCCCGGATTTTCCCTGATATTACTGTATTCCAACATGATGCCTTCTGTGTCGTGGTATTCTTGTATGTAATGCTATTTGGCTATCTCTGTGGTACACCAATCGGGCCAGCCACTGGCCTCTTGTTTTACTTTGAGAAAGGTGTTGACATATGCAGTAAACAAACCGCCTTTTTTGGTGACGAGGTCATATTGTGAGATCTGGTTAAAGTTCCAGATCTCGTACACTGTCTGTATTGTATAACCTTGTGATACTGCCATGTTTACTTCGTCTGTGACCCAAGTTCCAATGAAAGCTCTTTCTTTATCACTGTGCTGACAAGGGCTCTGTTGATAATTTTCACTACATGTGCGACACAAGCTAAATAATAGCTTACCATTGCATTTCACGGGCAGTACTGGGATGTATAAACCTCTTGGTGCGAGCACTTTACACTTTATCAAACCTTCGTACTGGTGCACATCTTTGAAATTGTCTGTGATTATAACAGGATGACCAATTGGTATCTTGCCTGTTTTGTTCACGCATGGGTACAGCGATGTTACATCGTAATAATGTATTACGTTGCTCTCAGAGGCTTCTTCATATAATTTAAATCCTTCTGTGCGGCCACGATAGAATGCGTCTCTCGGTTCCAATGGAGGTACAATTTCGAGCGCTTCAACGTACTCTCTCATGATCTGATTATTTGCCAGCTGCTGTTTAAAATCGCATTCCCATATTGATACATATGTGTAGTCTAGTTGTTCTAGATCACGTTGTTTCTCTAGGGTTCTGGTATAGAGGTCAGCCATAGACATTTCAACCACTGGATTGACTGTGGATTTTGAGAAACACTTTGGACAACCATTCCAGAAACAGCCGTGAAATTCTAACACAGTTTGCTGACCGTCTTTCTTTTCGTAAAAACCATCCACTTTGTACAGACCAATTTGTTTCTCACCCTTATTCCGACCATGTTGAATGGTTATGTTGTCTTTGTGTGACAGATAGGACAGCCATTGATAGGCAGTAGTAGACTGCTTCTCTTCAGGTCGATAGCCATGTGGTGAGATGATCCCTATGCTTTCATGTTCAAGAAAGAGGCTTCTAAACACAAGGTTACACGCTGATGCTATAGTGATACATTTAGCAAAAGGGTCTATACCGTCACTGCTTTCTTTTTTCGTCAAGTCCATGAACAATGATCTAAACTTTAAGCAACATTTTCGCAACACGTCGACGTCCGAGTGACAGTATCGCACTAGCTCCGATTCAAAATCAAATTGGTCGCTGTAATGTTGTTCGTACCATGTCAAAAACTTGAATCTGTATTCGGGTTTCATGCCGTCGGGGTTGTAGTACTTCATGTCGGGAAGATGTTGTAGTACAGCCTTTTGGTTTTCATCCGTATTGTACAAATGGGGGAAATAGCCTTTGGCAATTTCTGTTTCCCCAAAAGCCTTGGGCATTTCAGCTAAAGCCATAGGAATAAAATTCAAGGAGTCAATAAATCGAATCTTGCATTGAGGTACTTTGATTGACATGTATTTTGATCCTGTTGTAATCACCTCAGGCAGAATGGAATTTTCATGAAGGTATATTAGAATTGGATAGCTATCATAGCCCTTAAAATTATGACAGATAATAGTGGCACCATTGTTTTTGCCAGAAAAGAGCCACTTACAGAACAAGGTCGTGGTATTAGGTCCAGAAAACACTCTTTCATTTAATCCGCAATTACTGCACTCTGAAGACGAAGTCACGTTCTTGTTTGTACACACTGTACATACTTTATGTTCCACACACAGATTTGGTATGTGCTCAAATGGTCCACACCAAGCTTTCTTGCAGTTTACGCATTTATTATGTAAACCAGGAAGATGGCTTTCTTGACATTCAAGGCGTGTCGTTTGGATGCACTCAAAATCATAGAATATATATGTTGTTTCTTTTTCGTTCTTTGACGTGTCGGTAGTATTGTATTCCTCGTCATCAACTGGCTGCATGAAGCATTGATGTCCTTTAGGAAAATACTCTTTACACGTTTGGCAGTAGCTCTCTCTGCATACATGTGGTGACTTGTGTTTAGAACGGTTTATACATTGACTGCATAGACGGCAACGGAAGTATATATCGCAGGTAGATTTCCCATATTCTGTTTTCTTCAAATGTGGATTGAAACAGGTCTGGTTCACAAATTTGCAGTTGCATGTTTGGCAATATTTCCAGTCTTCAATCGTTTCCGTGTGCAGTTGACGGCAGAAATGACATGGGTTATTGCAGATGTGGCTTTCTTTATTCTGATAACCTTTCTTGCATTTTACACAAAAATAACTTCTGTTGAGAAATCCGGTTATGGTTGTTATGGCATCATAATGGTTATCGTGACAGTATAAATAAATGGGGATTCCCCCTTTAGGACCACTGTACACTATAGCATTGAAGTGTTCTTTTGCCAGTACATGTACCTGATATTCAGGTAATACCTCTTGAAATTTCTTAATTTCGTCAATGCTACATTCGCCAGCAGGTACATTGGCTCGTTCATGCATTTCCAAAGCAAGCTCCTTTTGTATTTTACAACCCCTACGAATGCTGTGCCAAGAAGGGTGCTTTTCAATACTGGCTATGGCCGTTACTAAAGCGCGTGCACAACATAAATTATCATTGTTTTTTATTTGTATAATACTTCTCTTACTTTCTATCATTTTGGTAATATCCACAAAATTCTTTTTGTAACCAGAGCCTGTTGCGGTTTGAACATGCACCAACTCAATCCCGAACGTCTCGTCTATAACAAATTGTTCATATGACTGCAAGACTCTTTCTATTTCCGTCAATATCCGCTCTACTGTTAACGATGATCTCCGCATGAAGGGCAGTACTATCGGATAATCCAGCTCTGGGTTGTCCATAGACACTCTGACTAAGTCGTTAGATGGAATATCTTCAGTTATTCTGTCACGGACTGATTTAAACAGTATCTTCAGTGACTTCAAAATGTTTGGAAGATCTCTGACTTCTATGTCTTTTACATCTATTTTGTAATAAACGGCCGTTGTTTGAATTTTTTCTATCTTCTTTTCACTCACTTTAACAATATCAAAGAATTCCTCTACATCATCGTTTTTCTGAAGTGTTTGTCTTTTGCCAGGATTAAATAAAGGTGAACCATCTCGTGGACGCTTAGCACCACCACCCACTTGTTCGTGATGTTGTTGGATATGTCTATTCAGAGCTTCATCACTCATAAACGTCTTCAAACAATCGGGGCAGTGGTGATTATGAGCGCTATCGTGCTTCTGCTGATGTCTATCCAGATTGTCCTTTCTGTTGAACACCTTCTTGCACAGGGAACACACATACTTCTTCCAGTGATTTTCAGTTCACCTGTGTTGCTGAAGTTGACTGAGCTTTGAGAAAGTAGCCCCACACTCTTCGCAATGGTATGTCATGTTTACTGTTTGACGACTGAAAATAGATTGAAGAGTGTGAGTAAGGGATCTGACTGTAAAGGACTTGAATTAAACAATTTAAACTTCATAAATATATATATATATATATAAATATATATATATATTTTTGAATTTAAAGATTCAGCCAGGTGAGCTACAAATAGTCAGGCGATACTAACGCTCAATTATATACTCAGTACCTTTTATGAGCAACTGTTAATGCTATAAGTAAATTTAAATTACCTTATCTTATTTTGCTGTCTGTTTTTCTCTTTAACGTTGTTCCACTCTGAAATTGATCATAAGATGTTATCTCTTTGGTGTCAATCTGAAAATGAATTATTTTCTGTGTGAGCTTCAGAATAAATTACATTTTTATATCAAGCAAATGCTTCTGATTGGCTGTTGACAAATAAAGCAATCTGGTTGGTTGTTCGAGCATTATAGCTATAAAAAGGAATACTTGAGCTATATTTCTTCATTCTGACATAAGCCATCAGACGAGCAACATGAACAAGTGCCCTGAATGCCATCAAGATTTTTCGAGGAGGGATGCAATGTTGAGGCATTCTCGACAAAAGCATAACCGGGGCAATGAGGTATATCCACCACCACCACCACCACGACCACCACGACCACCACGACCACCACGACCACCACCACCACCACCGGAAGGAGACGCAACTCCTCCACCACCACCACCGGAAGGAGACACAACTCCACCACCACTACCACCACCACCACCACCACCACCACAGGATGAGCCACCACCAAAGGGATCTCATATGACTATGTTGCAGCATCCATTTACCATGATGATATCGGGCCCAACAGGTATGCAATATATTATACTTACCTTATAAAATAGTGAATATTTCAATAATTGTATATTCAGAAACTTTAAACATGTAAATTATAGTTTCTGATTCACTAATGAAAAGTGTTTGTTTTTTTCAGCATGTGGAAAGGCAACAGTTGTCAAAGATTTGTTGCAGCATCATAGCATTAGGATCCAGTCCGGTGTTCAAAGAATAGTATGGCTTTACAAGAGATGGCAGCCATTATACACTGTGATTCAACGCTCTGTTTTACCAAGAGTAGAGTTTATTAAAGGCATCCCTGTGAATTTAGAAGATGACGATTTCTTTGATCCCAGACTCAACAACTTGCTCGTTTTGGACGACCTGTTTAGTGAAGCTGGCAAAGATAAACGCATAACCGACCTGTTTACTGAAGGATCCCACCATAGATCGTTATCAGTGATTTCTATCAACCAGAACTTGTTTGGAAACAAGGACCCCACACAAAGGAGAAATTGCCATTATATACTACTGTTTAACAACCCTGTAGATCGACAATCCGTCATGACTTTGGCTAAACAGATGTACCCGGGTCCTAGTGACCGATTCATGAAAACTTTTAATACATCTACCAAGTACCCTTATGGGTATATGTTAGTTGACTTAAAGCCATTTACGTTAGACACAGACAGGCTTAAACATGACGTCACGTGGGTAGGGCAAGGTACAGCACCTATAAAAGAAGAGCTGATCTGCCCTAATGCTCATTCGCCAGTTGAAACTCAAACAGCGCACATCGGAGAAAGAAATAATCCAGTAGAAGAAAATAATCAAGCTGAAGAATCGTTTAACCTATTTGGAAACATGACTGATAAAGGACACGCATGCGACAATTGTGGGCTATTGTTCGACACAACGCACGATGTGCAACGACATATCAAACGTGGGGCGTGTCCGGAGAATGAAGAGCCAGTGGCTAAAAATAGGAAGCTAGAAGATAGTGACAGCGATGAACCTGTTTTAAAAATGAGAAAACACGGACATTTTGACAGCTATGAAGATGTTGATGATAACGAAGGCTACCTGAAGATTTGGGAAAGGGCCAAAGTTAGGGGAGAAGAAAAATATATCAAAATATACGATCATTGTATCGCCAAAGGAGATACAGAAGAGGATGCTAAACAGTTGGCTGAAGAACGTATGGAGTATTATGACCAACATAACTTCATAGAATTGTACCACGAACTACTAGAAGGTTACATACTTCCATTAGGAGCAAGTAACCTACACCGAAATATCGTGTCCGAAATTGATTCGTTGCGTATAAATGGTGTCAGTCTAACTTCGGCACTAAAACGAGTCCTGCGCAAACATAAGTCCCAATTCAAGGATTTATTTGATATGTCCGATGACGAAGACAGTAATGACGAAAGTGAAGATGAAAGCAGCGATGCTGAGGAGCAATAAGTATGTGTCGCAGAGACATATAACTTCATTTGTATATAAGCCATAGACGTGTGCAGACATGGTTTCGTGGGAGAATTATTTAAAAACAATATATTATGACCCTAAACATTCAGCTGGTTTTGCCGGACCACAAAAGCTGTACAGAGTGGTGAAACATGAATAAAAATTCAATATTGGCATGTATAGAATACGAAAATTCTTGCATGATCAAGAATCATACAGTCTTCATAAACCTGTGCGAAGACGCTTTCAACGGAATCATGTCGTCAGTACGGGAACAGACAATTTATGGATGGCTGATCTTATCGATATGGTGAAATATGCCAAATACAACCAGGGCTATAAGTACATCTTGTTAGTCATAGACATCTTTTCAAAATACGTGTGGCTGCAGCCGTTAAAATACAAAACGGGTGAAAAGGTGGAGGAAGCATTCCTGGAAATATTTACCACATCGGACAGATTGCCTACTAAGCTGGTCACTGATAAAGGTACTTAGTCACTCATGTGTGTACATATCCACTTTCCATTTTAGTTGTAATATAGTTGCAAAATGTAAAATTCACTCCGTGTATAAAAATATTTCAATGTTGGGTCAAGTACACATACTACATGCATCGACTTTCTATTTACAGGCCAAGAGTTTAAAGCGCAGACAGTTCAAGCCTTGATGAAAAAGAAGAAGTACATTACTTCCCGACATCAAAATGAAACCAAAGCATCGACATCTGAAAGGGCCATTTTAACCATTAAAACTCGATTAAACCGTTACTTTACCCACAAGGGCGGCTACAGCTATATATCTGTGTTACAAGACATTGCTGATAATTACAACCATACGTACCACAGAACTATTGGAATGAAACCTGCCGATGTCACAGACATCAATCAAGAGGAAGTGCGACTAGCAACCTATTTTGCCAAAAATCGAAAAGCAGCAAGATCAACTGAGAAACTAAAGCCGTTCAAATTTAAAATCGGTGACTTTGTCCGTATCAGTCATCTGAAAAACGTGTTTACTCGAGCGTATGATCAAACATACTCGGGGGAAGTGTTTGTGATCGCCAAACGTTACCACAGAGCAACACTACCGATCTACAGGCTGCGTGACTTACAAAGGGAAGATATTAAAGGAACATTCTATCAAAGCGAATTACAGAAAATAAACATCGATCCCAATCAGACGTGGAAAGTGGAAACGGTGCTTAAAAGCCGAGGCAAAGGACGAAATAAACAATTATTTGTCAAGTGGAAATACTACCCGCGTAAATTTAACAGCTGGATAAAAGCCAGTGATTTGAAGTGAACTATATGCACATTTTGTAAACTATAAGTGTTAAAAATAAATCTGTATGATGTAGATCTATATTATGTTGTCAATGAATATATTAATTGTAAATAATTTTTGAAATATGTGTATAGTATTGTTAATAAATATGTGTAAAAAGTACAAGATTGTTTTCTACATTTAAATCTATTCAAACCAAGTGTCGTTTTGGTCGTCTTACCTTTACTACCTAAAATAGCGTCTGCTTTAAACCAAAGGTAAATCTTTACCCCGTAAAAACTTTATAACCCATGTAAAATAAAGCGATGTGTTCTCTTTGACGGGTGCTCATTGTAAACTGGTGTAAAATACATTTGACCCATACTTTGTACTTAATAGTCGATGAAACAATCTATCTAACATATTATAAAACAAAATTAATTATGTTTTGAGAAGAACTAGTAATTGAATACGATCGTTCCACATATTATCAACGCCAGGGTTAAAGTACATATTACAGGGCACGCGACACTTATCACCCGATCAAGTTTCGTATCGTCTGCTCTGCATACCAATTAGTTTTAAAATAGAAATATTCGAAATACCTTATTCACTAGGACGGGACAACTCGAGCGATAAATTTTTCAAAAGGTACTGAAAATCTACACAATCTGTATTAAATCGACGATGTCACTGTAAAGCTCGCGTGAAAAGAAGTGAAGGCATATTAGATAGCGTAACATTTTTAACAGTTAAGAATGAATTTAATTGGCTGATGGCGACTTGTTTGATAAACATAATATGGCTGGTTAATTGGAAAACAAACTAGTCCAAAAAGAGATTAAATACGATATTAATGCATTTTTACACCGAACAACACAGCTTATACATCATATCTCAGCTCGTCAGGCTTGACAAATTTCGAATGGGCACGCGACCGCTAATTCGTATCTTCTGTAATGACTTCACATAGATTCTTCGCAGTAATTGAGTGATATAGTTGATGTAGTACTCTCAGTCAGATTTTGTTATTAAAAAAAAAAGATAGGTTCGACATTGTATAAAAAATTAAATATAGAAACTGAACACTCACTTAACTACATAAAACAGGTTAATGTCAATGATATAGAACAGTTATCATAATATATAACGCTGATACACTATCAGAATTATACATCTCCCTGATTCCTCAAAACGTAAATTAATGTTGTCTTCTACTACCTCTTGTTCCCTTCTGATTGACCTCAAAGCTGTATACAGCTATACAAATGATGCCGTCTGCTACCTGTATATTGCGCAACTGATATAAATAACTCAGCTGGTTTAATCCGCCGTGGTATACCACTAGGAAGCGTTACGCCTCATTGATTCTGATTTTTCCCTAAAAAAACATGACTGTAGTAACACTGTTGACTACTATTTTGATACCCTTACTGGGGGAGAATATTGTTTTTGTGCTTTCCATCTGTCTATTCTCGCCTTTCTTTCTGATAGATATGTGTGCCGGGCCCGATTAACTATGTCTTTAGTGCGTTTGACTATCAATCTAGAGGTCGTGAGTTCGAATCGCCGCCCGGCCAATATCTCTGTGACGTTTGATATATGACATTGTGTCTCATTATCATTCGTCCCTCACCGCTGATTCAAGTTGGAAAGCTATCGGTTACTTGCGAAGATGGGATGTGTTCGAGTACTGGTTAACCTTCCAGGATCCCAAGGAACAGTGGTTAGGTTAATTGATTGTCTGTTTGCCCTCGATGACATAAAATGATGCTAAATATTCAATTAATCAATCACTCTTTTATGTGAAAAATATTGTCTACAGATCGCCATATGTGGTTGGATTCAACCGATATAGACTGGAGTGCGCAAAACAACATGAGATATTGTTCTCTTAAGATCTATTGTATATGCTCTATTTCAAACTACGGAGTTCGGAAATTTACTTTAGCCAGTTAGCTCAATAAGTACCGCGTCTGATTATCATTCCAAGGGTTGTAAATTCAAATCCGCACCCGGCCGCAGTCAACGTAATGATCGTTATACGACGTTGTCTCTCACCAATAATTCAATTGAGAAAGTTATCAGTTACTTGCGGAGAGACCGAGTACTGGTTAACCTTCTTTTCAGGATCCCAGTTAGGAGTGGTTAGGTCGTCTGTTAACCCTTGATGGCTTACACAGTACGCCGAATATTCAAATAAACACCTTGCTATATTTAACACAGGAAAACATGAGCATTTATCCGTTTCAATAAATACAAACACAACCACACACAGGTAGACACGGATAACTTTTGTTCATAGTGTACAGATTGGAAATAAAACACGTAAAACAAACCAATAAATATTTTTCTTTAACGCTATAATGTCATTTACAAAAACAATCTTTATACTTAAACTTGTTTTTCATTTGGCAAAAATGTTAAGGAATAAATGCACCTTATACGTATAATAATAACCACGACAAAAGTCGCTTATCACTGGTTCAATGTTACAAGTCACAAACAACACGGACATTTTCGCTACTTCATCCTTCCGGGTAGAGACGACAGCCTTCCGGGTAGAGACGACGAAAGTCGCTAATCACAGGGTCATTGTTATATGTCACAAACCACACGGAAATTTTCGCTACTGCATCCTTCCGGGTAACGACGACAAAAGTCGCTAATCACAGGTTCAACGTTACAGGTCACAAACCACACGGACATTTTCGCTACTGCATCCTTCCGGGTAAAGACGACAAAAGTCACTAATCACAGGGTCATTTTTCATCTTTTTCATATAAAGTTGCTGCATTTTAACAACATCACTGCCCTCGTTGCAAGAGTCAAAACTATAATCCTTGTAGTTGCTATGGTAACTTAAAATGTCACCAACGTCACTGAACTCTATAATAAAAAAAAAAAAAAATCATTGTATACGGGTATTTGTGTGATAAAAGTCAAACATATAACATAAGATGCCTGTACATTCGTACATTCATCTATTTTATACAAAGATAACTTTATACAGACGGTAATTGAATGAGGATGTACATATAGATATACAGATATAGATATATAGATAGCCATTTTGGTAATAACTGTACATACAAATCATGGTCAGATATAAATTTGGACCCGAGACGTATAACATATACAAACCCGGATCTGAGACAAATCACAGATACAAATATACAAATCCGGACCTGAGACGTATCACATATACAAATCCGGACCTGAAACGAATCACAGATACAAACTCGGACCTTAGACGTATCACATATACATACCCGGACCTGGGACGTATCACATATAAAAACCCTGACCTGAGACGAAGTCACAGATACAAGGATACAAATCCGGACCTGAGACGTATCACATATATAAATCCGGACCTGAGACGAATCGCAGATACAAACTTGGACCTGAGACGTATCACATATACAAATCCGGACCTAAGACGAATCGCAGATACAAACTCGGACTCGAGACGTATCACATATATATATACCAAGACCTGGGACGTATCACATATACAAACCCGGACCTGGGACGTATTACATATACAAACCCGGACCTGAGACGTATCACAAATACATACCCTGACCTGGGACGTATCACATATACAACTCGGACTTGAGACGTATCACATTTACATACCAGGACCTGAGACGTATCACATATGCAAACCCGGACCCGGGACGTATCACATATGCAAACCCGTACCTGGGACGTATCACATATGCATACCCGGACCTGGGACGTATCACATATGCATACCCGGACCTGAGACGTATCACATATACATACTCAGACCCGAGACGTATCATATATACGAACCCAGACCCGGGACGTATCACATATACAAACCCGGACCTGGGATGTATCACATATACAAACCCGGACCTGAGACGTATCACATATACAAACCCGAGCCTGAGACATATCACATATGCATACCCGGACCTGAGACGTATTACATATAAAACCCGGACCTGAGACGTATCACATATATATACCCGGACCTGATACGTATAACATATACAAACCCGGACCTGGGACGTATCACATATACAAATCAGACCTGAGACGTATTACAAATACAAACCCGGACCTGGGACGTATCACATACACAAAACCGGACCTGGGACGTATTACACATACAAACCCAAACCTGAGACGTATCACATATGCATACCCGGACCTGAGACGTATCACAAATACAAACCCAGACCTGAGACGTATCACAGATACAAACCTGGATCTAAGACGTATCAAATATACAAACTAGGTTCTGAGACGAATCACAGAAACAAATCCGGACCTGCGACGTATCACAGATACAAACCCGGATCTGAGACGTATCGCATATAGAAACCAAGATCTGAGACATATCACATATATAAACCAGACTCTTAGACGTATCACATATACAAACCTGGATTTGAGACAAATCACAGAAACAAATCTGAACCTGAGATGTATCACAGATTCAAACCCCGGACCTGCGACTTATCAGATACAAATCCCAGATCTGAGACGAATCACAGATACAAACCCGGATCTGAGACGTAGCACAAATACAATATCGGATCTGAGACGTATGCCAGATACAAACTTGGACCGGATATGTATCGCAGATACAATCGATGCATTTCATCATTATAATAAATATGGTATAAACATACATAAATGGCATCAAAATGTGACCATCTTTGAACCCTCAGTGGTCACTTAAACCTGTTAATTTGTGCACACAGCTCTTTCATTCGTCATCAAATCTTAAGGTTAAATATGGTATGTTGGTCTATATTGTTATACTTAAACTAATTTCTCTGTGCATCTCAAAATTGTATGGCCAAATCAATGTGTTTATTTAAGACCTACCTCGACAATCCGGTACTTGGGCGTTCCAGTGTCCAGTAGTTCCACAAATCCACCAAGTCCCGTACGTAAACTGTGGCGATATTGAGTAGAGACTTTTACACGCTACAAAACAAATCTGTCCGTAGTCGGTGCTCCAATCGTTACAAATGTAGGCGCCATACTGTGGGATGCTTAGTGGATCACACGGCGTGGCTATGCAGGAACAACAAGATATACAGCCGAATCATTAACTACATGTAATTGTAGGATAGTGTTATATAGTACAGTTGATTGACCTGATATAAGCAGTTTCAATGTAACAATGTCAAATTTCAAGCTTTTTCAATAGACATTGGTCGTATTGCCAATGCCGTATTTTTGTAACCGACCTTGGATATATTACGAAGGTTCGAGTCCCGCTCAATCCAAAATCTTTGTGTGAGAAAGTTTCCAGTTACTTGCGGAAGTGCGGTGGTTCTACTCAGTCTCAGGTCTCAGGTCTTCCTCAACCAGTATAACTGGATATGCCATACATAACCTTAAATGTGTTGAAAATGGCGTTAAGCCGCATTTAAAACAATGGATATGTTACGTAAAATGTCAAATGACTATCTTTTTAAATCGACAATGAATCTTTTATATACGGGGGACGTTGGTAACATCTTTGACATATGCGTATAGTAGTTTAATTTTGGTATTTAACTACATTGAGAATTTAGCGAAGTTATCACCAAGAACAAACAAATCTAATTTAAGTTAAAACCAACCTGTCTTAAGCAGCCACTCAAGATAAATAGCAAAAATGGCCTCTTAAGGCAGATGGCTGCTTAATACAGGTTGATTTTAACTTAAATTATAAAACAGGGAAATAGAAAATGTGATTGTTTAAGACAAATGGTTGCTTAGTAGAGGTAACCACTAACACAGATTTGACTGTACAAAAGAAGTTTTTGCCATACTAAATATAGCTAAATTTTTATAATTTGCCAACATTCAATGATGTAAATAGCCCGGAAAATGTAGCTTCTGGGTGAATGAGACTAAGTCTAGTGCACAATATTCGCATTTATGCAAACTATGCCACTCCTTTAAATATGTAGTAGCAAGTGCTCCCTCTTTTTATTGGCTAACGGGCAGGAAATACATATATTCACGTAAAATATGTTAAAGCGCGGCGGTAGTCTTATTGGTAGAGTGTTGGCCGTTCACGTCAGAGGTTGCAGGTTCGATCCCCCGCTCGACCCGATGCCTCTCTTAAAAAACACTCAGTACTGGTTCTACCCAGGAAGCGGACTCGAGAGCGGTTCATATAAGCATTGAGCTTTCATCGCTGTTGAGTTAAAAAAAATTAGTATAAACTAAAATATGTTTCAAAATGTAACTTTTTCTCGGGGTCCTTTGACAGATCAAGTAAATACACTTACGTCGTATTGAAATATTGAACACGCACTCAGTTTTCAGGCCGTTTATTTGCTTTGTTGCCACGTACTGTACGGTAAAATCACCCCAGGGGAACTCGTACTCCGGACTCAGGTAATTAGACGTGACGACGATATCCGAACCCATGGGATCTGTAAACAGCGGTTTAGTCCACGGGACCAACGCTGTCTTGGCTGTGGCGTTGATATGTAAACCATTGGAACACTGGGTCATGAGAGGCGGCTGTATGTCTAAAGACAACAGTTATATTGTTTAGTAGAGTTAAATTTGGAATATATATCATCAAGATTAGTACTTTAGGAGCTTTTTTAACATAGAAGCCGCATGTCTAACAATACTTATTCATATCTGGAAAAATGGAATAGAAATGTCTATAACTGTATAATTGATGAATAATGACAAATTGTTGTATTGAATAAAGAGTAGTTTCACCTGACAACTACATATAAACTCCATTATATGGTAAGCTGTTTCACTCACCATTGCTGCACGTTTTCCCACTCCATCCATTGGTGCATGTACAACTAAAATCGTCCAGTAAGTTGGTGCACGTGGCTCCATTGTTGCACGGGTTGCTTTTGCAGCTGTTGGCAACTTCAATAGAAGAACATCACAAGTCTTTGCATCTATTATGACACTAACATCTCACCATTTTTAGGATTTCATTATTCAACGTCCATTCTAGGTATGATAATATTGTATAAGAGGGTCATTCAATATATAATGCAATTTATTAATTATCTCTTAAACTATTGTGATGAAACTTGTTATGTAGCAACGGGAATAAAAGATCCTGCTGAAGCGACGGACATCGGTCATTGCCCACAAGGGACATTTCTTAGAGGTTATAATACAGATTTTACATTTATTTTCGTACTAAACGATCTGTGTGATAGGTTGCATTATATATTGAATGACCCTCGTATAATATATATATATATATAAACAGAGTATTGATTAAACCATATATATATATATATATATATATATATATATATATATATATATATATATATATATATATACAATCTATGAACAATACTCACTCTTTGCTGTAACATATTGTTATTTCAGTTCGTAGAAGACTTCTATAAAAGAAACACGGCCTATTTATTCAACGTGTCTACATTTCATATCAAATATGGACAGAATCTTATTAAATCATAATAACCAAACATTAATTATATCATTTACCATGCATGCCTTGCAGACGATTCTCGAATATGGTTTTAGGTTTCATACCTGTAAATATGTTTTTTTTCTAGATCGCTGTTGGTAGCATTGTTTGTCATATTAATGAAACGTTCATGTAATAGACCATGTGCAGTAAATATACCTGTGAGATATGTTGAAAGGTATGGGATTTACTTAGTTAACAAATATTCGTTCTTTAAACAAATATAGGATACGCATCTCAACTGATATTTTATTGTTTTATAACTGCCATAAAATGAATATGACTCACAAATACAAGTAGGAGGATCACCGCTCCATGTTGAATCCGTCTGACATTGTCTGACACTGTCACCGGAAGTCATGTTATAGTCCGTATGACATGCGTACGAGGCGGTTTTGCCAAGAGTTGTTTCCGGAACTGTGACGTCACAGAAATCCACATTCCCAGGATGACCACAGTCAGCGGCTATGAAAATACCATTTGATATACATAAGTCATTCGTTTCATGAAATACTGATAGGAACCATGTACAAAACAAGGACATACACATTTTACCATTGTTTTTCGGGCCATCCATGACCAAGTGGTTCAAGACGATATCGGATACCGGCAATTGACTTCTCACTGCTGAGGTCGTGAGTTTGCGAGATACATGCGGAAGGACGCTGCTTCTACTGAGGCACATGCAAAGGTTGTGTATAAATCAGATGTTCGAATTGTTTTCAAAACAAAGCAACCGCAAGTCTAGTGGTAGATCGTCCGCCTCGCATGCGGAAGGTCGCGAGATCCCTGGTCGTGTCGTATCAAAGACTTAAAAAAATGGTACTAGAAGCTTCTTCGCTTGGCGCTCAGCATTTAGAGGATCGTATTGGGTCTGGTCGACCCGATGTCAGTATAATGTGACTGGGTGGGATATCATGGCATGTGCATGTGGCATGATACTGCAGGGTGGCAGCTCTAAAATACTGCCTCAAGGACACACCGTCGCGATATTACTGAAAAAATGTTGAAAGCGACGCTAAACACTAAACATCGACAAAAATAAAGTTTCAACACAACCACGATTGCAGGTTTGAGTTTCGAAGTAAAACGAATATCAACTTACGGATTTGACACTCCTGTCCGTTCCAGCCTGGTTTACAAACACATGTGTACATGTTAGCTCCGTCTATGCATGATAAGTGATTCACACATGGGTTTCTGGCACATACATAGGCAACTATTGGAATATAGATAAAGATGGAGTAAGTCATAGACATTTATAATAGTATGCTTATATTGCATATTTGTATTTGTCTGACTATTAAAGCAGCATAGCCAGTAAACTCTTCCATCTTAGATCAATAAATTAACTGGAATAATTGTAATATTTAGCATAAAATGTGGCTATCTGGAACATATCGAGGGCAAATACATGTGTAGTTATTTACAATAATGTATTTAAACATGTTATCGCCATTATTTGTGTTAGGCCTGACCCGTGGAAAAACGTTGATGATTTATCATATCAGTAAATTCGAAAAAGTAGTAACTTCGGAAATTTCCGGGCATCATCGATTCAAACCGAGTAAACGATTCAATCTAAACTTAGATTTATACGACCGATCTTGTTATATTCCTACATAGCGCAGTAGTCACAGCTATTCTTTTCTTGCCGTTCTCCTTAAACCGCGTCTCATATTAAAAAATAGTTGTTCAAACAAACTGGATGTTTGTCCATATAATTATGCATTTGAATCTTGGCCTAGTATAAACGATTGAATCGATACTTTTACGAGGGATGCAGCTAATTTGCATATTAGAACTACTTATCAGTAAATATAAATGTATAACACGATGTATTCACGTTCAAAAGAGGCATCAGTCGTTATAATGTTGTAAGATTGATTGATTGATTATTTAGCGTCATTTTATGATATGGGCAAACAGGTGAACAAATTAACCTAGCTACTTTTTTCTGGGATCCTAAAAGATAAACCAGTACTCGAGCACAGTCCATCTCCGCAAGTAACTGATAACTTCCCCACTTAAATCAGCGTTGCGATAAGAATGAAAATGAGACACAATATCATAAATCAATCAACACGGAGATTGTTGCCGGATATGATTCGAACTCAAAACCCCTGGATTGATAGTCAGACGCGCTATAGACTATTAGTTAGCTAGTCGGGCTCACCTTGTAATGTTTCGAGGAATTTTGGCCCGACCCCATTGTTGACAATATGATGGCAATTAAAATGTTATTAAACTTAAAACTAATTAAAGATATAAAAGCATCGATGACCATGAGAATTAACGAAAATGTTTGCCATTAATAAAATAAGTAGTTTCTTTCTTTATAAAAGAAATATATTCAGATACTGTTTACACCTGTCGCTTTAACTGTGTTTATTGTTGGAGAATTTAGACCAATTAAACGTGTATATGTTATATGTAAACATACAAGTAAATATAAAGGTTGAATTCGGGATTAAAAAAACGATAGAGGCCGATTTAGAAGGCGAGGTACAGCTCTAAATGTCAAAATTATGGGTCGAAATATGGACTAAGTATTTTCAAATCTATTTTGATAATTAAAAAATCACATTTTTTACCTTTCACTGTTGTTTTTACGTCATCTAACTCTGAACCGGAAGTTGCACGTATGGTACAGGCGTCTGTACCATTAGTGCGTTTAGCAGGCGTGTAACTGTCAACACATAATTACTCACAGGCGCATTATTTAGTATTTTACTAAACGAGTGTTTAAACAATAATAAACAAAGAACAGTCTCTAAATTACAAGACTTTTTTTCAATTCAATGCTTACTCATTGTCTTGTTTTTAGATGTGTATAGACCGCGGCGTGGTCTAGTGGCAGAGCGTCAGCCTAGCATGAGGAAGGTCGTGGGTTCGATCCCCGGCCATGTCATACCAAAAACTTTAAACATGGTACTAGAATCTTCCTCGCTTGACGCTCAGCATTTAGAGGAGAGTTCTAGGTCTGGTCGGCCTGGTGTCAGTATAATGTGACTGGGTGGGGTTTCATACCATGTGTCTGCGGCATGATACACCAGTGTGACAGCGCTCAGAATACTGTCTCAGGTAATCACCGTCGCGATATGACTGAAATATTGTTGAAAGCGACAACGTAGATGTGTATACTGGTTTAGACGGTCATGTTCTATTCCGAATCCGTTGTTTATTTATTTCGTAGAAATATTCAAATATTTATCAACAGCGTAATAAGCAACTGTTAATCCCAATCCCGTTTTCACTTTGTACTTTGTATAAACAATGTTGTAAAAAATAAGATATAAATATGTTTAAACTAGATAAAACACCACAAACCTTGTTCACATCGTGTTCCTCTCCATATTGCTGGGCACGTGCATGTGTAAGACTCCTGAATATTCGTACATTGGCCACCATTGTAGCACGGGCCGCTACTGCACGAGTTCATATCTGTGTTTAAATGAACAATTCCGTTTTAAATATTGATTTTATAAAACAATATCCACACTTGGTTTCATAGATTCTGAAATAGAATGTTTTCGTTTATACGATAAAATTAATAGTATATCAGTTAACCAAGACTGAATGAATTTGTCGAAGTTGTTACCTGTGGTTCAAAGCATACGTATTCACTGTGACGAGTCTATACTTATTTACTATGATTAGTTAATACTTATTTTCTGTGGTTAGTCTATACTTATTTACTGTGATAAGTCTATATTAATGTTTAGTGTGATTATTCTGTACCTATTTATTGTGATTAGTCTATACTTATTTACTGTGATTAGGATGTACTTATTTACTATGATAAGTCTGAACCTATTTATTGTGATAAGTCTATACTTATTTACTGTGGTTATTACATACTTATTTGCTGTGATTAGTAAATACTTATTTACTTTGATTAGTCTAAATTAATTTGCTGTGATTAGTCTATACTTATTTTATAGTGTGATTTTTCTGTACCTATTTAATGTGATTAGTCTATACTTATTAACTGTGATTGGTCTTACTTATTCACTGTGATAACATGTGCTTATTTACTGTGATTAGTCTGTATCTATTAATTGTGATTAGTCTGTACTTATTTACTGTGATTAGTCTATACATATTTGCTGTGATAAGTCTATACATATTTACTGTGATTAGTCTATACTAACTTGCTGTGATAAGTCTATACTTATTTACTGTGATTAGTCTGTACCTATTTACTGTGATGAGTCTCTGCTTATTGACTGTAATAGGTCTCTACTTAATTACTGTGATAAGCCTGTACCTATTTACTGTGATTAATCTGTACTTATTTATTGTGATAAATCTCTACTTAGTTACTGTGATTAATCTATACTTATTTACTGTGATTAGTTTATACTTATTTACTATGATTAGTTTATACTTATTTACTGTGATTAGTTTTTACTTATTAACTGTGATAAGTCTATACTTATTTACTTTGGTTAGTCTATACTTATTTTTTAGTGTGATAAGTCTGTTTCTATTTACTGTGATTAGTATATACTTATTTACTGTGATAAGTCTATACTTATTGACTATGATTAATCTGTACTTATTAACTGTGATAAGTCTATACTTATTTACTGTGATTAGTCTGTATTTATTTGCTGTGATTAGTCTATACTTATTTACTGTGATTAGTCTATACGCATTTTTTATTGTGATAAGTATAGACTTATTTATTGTGATTAGTCTATCCTTATTTATTGTGATTAATCTATACTTATTTATTGTGATTAATCTGTACCTATTTATTGTGATTAGTCTATACTTATTTACTGTGATTAGTCTATACTTATTTATTTCGATTAGTCTATACCATTGAATCCATGCCCTGAGTTGAACTCGTACTTAGTGCTACAAGAGCGCTTTAACGAGATATTTAAACACTTCAGCGCATTAATTTCAAAGGCAAAGACCATTTTATGTAAATCCAAGTCTGTTATATTAATGTCTTGGCTACCTTCTTTGCATTCAAGGGATTATCCTATTATCAGATATTACGAACAAACATATGTTACGTCCACATTTATATAAAAACGTCCGATTATATCCACACTTACATGTGCACGTGGGCTCAGCACCAGACCATTGTCTGTTTGATTGACATGTCCTGACCAGGTCACCCGCTGCGTGTATGTATCCATAGTAACAAGTGTATGTTGCTACACCGTTTTGTGAAGTTGACGTTACAGAAACAGACGACGTTGTCGTATTTCCTGGGTGACCGCATTCGGCTAGAAATAGCAGAAGCACAGTATTAATGGTTTGTATATACAACAGTGTCGGAAGATGTATCACAAGATACTTTTATATTTTATCACAATGTCTTGAATTGAAAATGTTGTATGAAATTATTTTAATAGAACAGTTAATATTAGTTATCTATTAAATTAAGCAATGCTGTGATCATCCATCCATACACCCAGTGATTAATAATAAATATTCATGATCTCGACCGTCTCATTTGTTTATCGTTGAGTTTAGGCAGCACTTCATTTGCATGCAAACATTCACAACAACGTCATTACCAGTTGTTGTCGAAAATTAGAGATGAAAAGATAATTTTAACAAAATAGAACATCGGTTGCTGCGTATTTGGGTTCTCTTGTGTTAAAACTTGTACAACTTACATGGTTATATACATGTATTATGATCAACTTTTGTTTTCATGTTTCATTTTGTTTTGTTTATTTCCCTAAAATGTTCTGTTCAAGATTTTCATCTATAAACTTTCTACAGCAAATATGGCAGAGATAGAAGATAGACACAATCTATCTCGTTAAATAATAAAACTTACGTGGTGGGGGTGGAGGAGGTGGCGGCGGTGACCTCCTTCTCCACCATCCTTTCTTTTTTCTCACTTTTTTAACGCCGATGTCGAATGTGTTTTCGTCTGCATATACCTCATCTGAAAAATAAAAATGATTATTTTTTTTTACATTGTATGTAATTTTTTCTTAAAGCAAAGACATTTTCTAATTATCAAAGTAAAACAATTTTTTGGTGTTAGAACAGATTTTTCTTATTTTCTTTATCAATGATGCTTTTATCATAGCTTTAGCCAATTGTTGAAAAGTAAATTCTAATTCAGGTTAGCAAAAGTCTAATCTTAACGCAAACAAGTTTCATAGAATTTGCAATAAAGAAAATAAACAGCATCAATTAACTTGACAGGATCTCATAGTTGGTTATGTACATCAGGAAGAGTACTATAGAAGAAAATCCATTGTACACTTCATACATTCAATTGATTTTTAACATAACCAGAGTGTTTTGAATGTTGTAGTTGTGACTTAAATCTTGTCCAGTTTACTATCTTTAAATGCACGAAGCGGGACTATTTTTATTTACGTTTAAAAGCTCATAAAAAACTTACCATCGCCTGTCGTCTCCGAAAGTCCGAGCCAATCGTTGCCAAGCAAACATAAGAACTCTTGGGTGATTCCACGTATTTCTACTATACAAACAGTTCCGGAATCCACTTGCTGGTCGCTGATGTCGACTTTCTTAAAATCGTTATACATGTCTTCACAACGCTTTATGTTTTTAAATTTGGAGAGAGAACATTTTTGGATACCCGGGTCACCATTGTCCTGAATTATCATAAAAGTTTCATTTACACTTTGGTTTGAGGTGTACTTCATCAATCCCGATAAACGGTTAAGAACGAGTTGCAATCTTTATTTTGAAAACAGACACTGAATCTTAAAGAGTACCAGAGCGAATTGTGACGATCATTTGCAACTTCACTTGAGCGGGCGGTAGTGTAAAGTTTTTGGCTGCTCACGCTAGAGGTTGCGGGTTCGATCCCCATCTCGACCCGATGCTTCTCATTAAACAACACTCAGTACTGGTTCTACCCAGGAAGCCGACTCGAAAGCGGTTAGTATAAGCTATGAACTTTCATCGCAATCGAGTCAAAACAAGTAAGTTTAAGCTTAACTAACTTTACTATACACTTGTTTAACTTAGTTTCATCAAAATCGACAAACTGTTTAGCACTCGTTGATCGGTTAATATACAGAAAGTAAAAACAATTTGTGCCACATCTATGGGTGCGTGGCCAACTGACAAAAAGTACAAACATAATGTGCCAACTCTGTGGGTGCGTGGCCGACTGACAAAAAGTACAAACATAATGTGCCAACTATGCGGGTGCGTGGCCAACTGACAAAAAGTACAAACATAATGTGCCAACTTTGCGGGTGCGTGGCCGACTGACAAAAAGTACAAACATAATGTGCCAACTATGCGGGTGCGTGGCCGACTGACAGAAAGTACAAACAGAATGTGCCACCTCTGTCACCTCTGTGGCTGCGTTGCCGACTGACGAAACGCACAAACATAATGTGCCAGCTCTGTGGCTGCGTTGCCGACTGACGGAAAGTACAAACTTAAAGTGCCACCTCAGTGTGTGCGTGCGCGGGTAGGAGGCATACTAATCTAGCATATGCCAAGGTAGTGAAACGTCCATCTAAATTATCAAATTATTTATCTATTAAACTGGTTTGTTATCTATGTTTCTCCTATGGTAATTACATAACTATTGATAATAAAGCACAGTCGAAAGTAAGGGTTTACGGTACCTCAAACACATTTGAACCCACATGCAATTCAATTGTACCCCACAAACAATGCAATGTAGTAATAACACAATTTAATAACAACATAAAACTGTAAAATAAAATACATCATTGCTATGTAAGTGTCACTCCACCCACATCAGCTGTTTATGCCCACACGGACAGACGGGTGTAACAACAGTATGGTACCAGTTAATAATCGAAGTAAAACGACTTACCGACAACTGAAAACTGGATGATATCAATACAAATACAGTTAACACTTCAAACCATGTTGATGATTTCATATTTATAATAAACATATTTTGTTTAACGATAAATATATAATTGAATCAAGTCTGAATTAACGAGGTAGAAACATAGCTTAAACTATGAATTTCATGCTACAATTACAATCACATTAGAATTAATTGATATTTTGAATCCACGTATTTGGAAAAGTTTCAACGTCCTTGAAGAAAAAGATAAACCACAGAATGTGGAAGATTTTGTACAGCTTATTCAGAGTTTCTAATCACGTTTAATTATAACTAACACGTACGTCATCGCAGGTGTTCTTGATTTACTGGAGGTAAAATACTGGAGGTAATCACACCTGTAATGTAATAATCACTTCCTTATTGCAGCGTATTTGTAAAGTATCTTTGTATGCAAGCAATGCATACCTAATGTGTTTGCTGTTTGGTACGTCCGACCTTTTAAATGGCATATCTACCCACGTATCTTTAAAACAGCTGTTTAAGGACAATGAGACCATCCATGAGAAACATTTTACGAAAGTTTAAATGTTTGTCAACAGGTATAGCAACGGTAATTAAGTGTCTGTCGTTATTATACGCAAAAGCCTACCACCCGCCCCCTGCATACTAGGAAGAAGTGTATTACTGAACTTATATTAGACGTATTGAAATTTGAGAAAAAATAAACATTTCTAAACGATTACAATTATAGTGTATGTTTCATATCACAATAGCAAATCACTTTAAATTTTTTTTAATCAATGTAATTTTTAAAAAAGAAATATGGAACTAAAATAGCATACGTACAAGGAAGTTTTGGAGTGTTTGAATAGACCGAGTGTTAATTGATTGATTGATTGAATATTAAGCGTCATTTTTATGCCATCGAAGGCTTACAGCCGATCAGTTAACCTAACCACTATTTCCTGGGATTAACCAGTACTCGAACACACCCCATTTCTGCAAGTAGCTGATAACTTTTCCACTCGAATCAGTGGTGAGAGACGAATGTTATAGAGACATAATGTCATATATCAATCATCACGGAGACTGTCGCCGGGCGGAGGATTCGAATTAACGACCCCTAGATTGATAGTCAGACGCGTAACCAACTGAGCTTATCGGCCTCGTCCGAGTACTGAATAAAATCCAGTTTCGTAATTGTATTTTTCTTAGGGGTTTTCCCTTGATTAACCATCTTTTGTAGTCTATGTGTTAGCCAATCATTTATTTGCTTCTTGTTTCGGATAGTGAATCAACTATTTTTAATGGCTTGTCATTCGTAGAAACACTCATAATCACGGAATCAGTGCCAAAATATCATTTGAATAGTATGGGATCGCGTTTCATTCAAGATTTTTTTCTGTTGAGTGTGTACATTGTCGGTAAACAGAAATTAGACTACGCAATTTTGTCTTCTAAATTCACAAATAATACATGACAATGCTTTCAAAAATCACCAGAATAACACCATTGCATTGTTTGGATTCGAAAGAAGAAGAAATAATATTATTTATTTCACCGCCATATAAGTATGGTACGACGGGTATCGAACTCATAACCTAAAATATGCATGTGCTGTGTAATTTACCCATTTTTGATCTATTTGTTACAAAATAGCGAGTAGTTAAATTTGGTGTTATTTAAATGAAAGGTAAATAGCCAATGTAGTATTACTGTGCCCGATTGAGAGAGAGCAAGTACAATCGAACAGATAATCTACGTTGTATCATCGTAAAGCGCGTGATGTGTTAAGACCCTGATCATACACGATATTAAAACGGGGCGATCCACTACGATCAGCCAAGCTAATGCTTTGTTCGTATCCACTGATATATTTAATTACATTTTTGCGGCGTATACACTGTCAACAGATGTGTTTTGTTGGCAGCATGGTAAATGATTTTGATTTGATATTAGTTTTCGTATATTTAAATGTCAATAAGTAAGTCAGCGATTTTAAAGAGGATACGGAAGTTATGACCGCGTTTTATGAATGAAAAACACCTGAATTGAATTCTTTAAATAGATCAAGTGGAATTTCCAATATTGAAACAAATTATTGCGACGCGCAGGCCAACACGGTTTGTACAGCCGAACAGGTATGGCGTTATTGTATATTGTTATATTTAAATCCTTTATTTGTAGACATGTTTTTTGTACTACTCATAAAACATTTTGTATTTATAAAATGATAAAACAAATAAAAATGTAATATAGAACATATAAATTATAAAAAATGATGGTACATTTTTACAAAATATTACAATAAATAATAATAATTTTGGAATAAAAATAATAAAATAGTCGTAGGAAATTGCTGTTATAAAGAATATTGTTGACCAATGAAACTTGATCAATGATACGAATGGAACAAAATTAATTTGATTAAAATAATAAATTAATAAATTTAATAAAATTACTAAAGTAATAGAAATAGAAGAAATTATAAATTAATTAGTTATAATAAAACATGTAATACCAATGGTAATATTACTAGTTATATTGTAAAAAGCCTTTATTGTGAAACAAATAAAAAAACATGGGAGATATATTGAAATAATTAATATTATAGGAATTAGGCCTACTGCAAGCCACGCGATAACGCGAAACTAAAAAATATGTCATTGTGTATATAGTGCGACCTCTGATATTATTATCATCTCTATATTCCTAGTCAGGAAAGAATTGACAGAATATTAAATGATAACTTCCGATATTACATCCTGACATATTTAGGACTTGGACTATGGTGCTATATAGACGATGTTACGGCGTGTTG
This sequence comes from Panopea generosa, assembly GCA_029582155.1. Lineage (NCBI taxonomy): Eukaryota > Metazoa > Mollusca > Bivalvia > Adapedonta > Hiatellidae > Panopea > Panopea generosa. The sequence goes on from CM055905.1 coordinate 39,480,387, forward strand.
ACCGTTGTGTTGGTACTTGTTTTGGCGGGATTGTCTCCCGTGGATGGCTGTGGAAGGGGGAGACGACGGTCTCCGAGACGTGATACCACAAAACCGACAATCACGTGCCCCGGAGATATTACTGTAAAAGCGGACGAGAAAAAAGTGTATGCCAAAGTAGAATGGAAAGAGCCAAAAGCGAACGATAATAGGGACGGCGCTATAACGTGAGTATTAATTGATTCCTTGATCGATTGATTGATTGGTTATGTGAGTGATTACTTGGTTTAATGCCATATTGTTACAACCACATGTATATAACGGGCACATTTAGTTACTACGTATATACATGTGCGAGAAACTATTAAAAAATGTATGCTTGGTACGAATGCTTGAACCTATAGCCTACGAAACAGCGTCCCAGCACACTTACACAAACGGTTGCAACGATGAAAAGAGAAAGTACTTAATAAAGTAACGAGTGTTTAATATTTATTTCCAATCGGTACCAATAATATGTACACGTCATTTTACATGTTTCACTCAAAGCATTAATTGGTTCAGAATAATCACCTATCAGCTGTTAAGGCCGATGAATTGACTGGAGGACCGTATGTGGTGTCACTGGAATACACAGTATCCGTATACGTATTGCACTGATTATAATATTATCCAGATACTGTAACCGTTAATGTAACCACATAGATTAAATGTGTGCCACAGGATGGTCTACCGTTGACGAGTGGTCTAAACGCCGTCTCAAGGTATCTTACCTCCCACTGCTGAGGCCGGAGTTTCGAGCCCAGCTCGCTCCAAAGCCTATGAGCCAATTACTCGATGGTTCAGTTTAGATTCATTTTGAGGTATGCATCCACCAATCAAACTGGATATGCCAATTATACCCCGAGCTGAGTTGGAAATAGCGCTAACACACATTCAAAAACCAATGTAACATAGGAAAATATTGTTCAATAAATAGTTCATATCACTATTTTAGTCCGACAAAAACTGGCCTTGGACCTGGGAATGTGTTTTTTGAAGTGGATAACCCAACAAAGATCAGCTACTCCGCCAGGGACCGAAGTGGTAATTACAGATCGTGTTCCTTCAACATCAGGATAGACGGTTCGTACGTTTACCAGTATTTAGTTCCATAAACTCATTGCATGTATTATGTGCGGGAGTTGGAATAAATGTTGTTTTTTTTTTTATTTTTTGGGACTGTTACTTGTAGGACTATTTCTGGTTAGCTCAGTCGATAGCGTCTTCTGACTATCAATCAAGGGATAGTGAGTTCAAATCCTTACCCAACCACAGCCTCCATGATGATTGTCATTCTGCTCTCACCGCTCATTCGAGTGGAAAACGTTGTCAGTTATTTGTGGAGATGGGTGTGCTCGGGTAATCTTCCATGATCCCAGGAAAGAGTGGTTATGATAACTGATCGTCTGTTAGTCTTCGATGACATTAATGTAACTAAATATTAAACAAACGAAAAAAAATCCAACAAATTCACATTATACAAAACACATAAAAATCAATAATGTAACAAAACGTCTGATGCATACGTCTGATTGGTATAAGAAATACGTAGGTTAAAGAATCTATTTCCACTGTTTACGATAAACAACTTCTTTTTATTCCATAACTTCGTTTGATAAATCTTCTTTCTGCAATGTTTATATTCAAACAAATTTGACCTTTTTTTAGCTTTGCTCTATAAACATATATTTATATATACATAACAGTTATACGCTGTCCGAATTGGTCCCATCAAAGCGACGGATGGAGGTCATGTGACCCCAGTCATGACATGCTCAGAGGGACACTTTGTCGGTTTGGGTGTTATGCAGGTCATAAACTCATAGGCCCATCACAGGTCACGTGTCTGGCTACAGGAAAATGGGAGACAACTACACAGCCGTACTGTCAAAGTGAGTTGATCAAATCGATATATCGATATATTAGTTTTATTAAAGGAGTTCAAAAATTATGAAAGAGGTGCACGGGTAAAACGTCTGTCTTGAATTCCAAAGGATGCGGGTTCGATCTTCGCCTGTCAATCAAATAATTTAAATATGACACAATTAACATTTTTTTTTCACTTGGCATTCGTCATGGTAGGATCTGAACCCGTGGCAGAACACGTTTGTCAGTAAAATAGGACTTATTCTATTGTGTAAATCCAGCTCACATTACACAGTTTAGTCTGGATCATCTGCGACACTTATTTCTAAACGACAAGCGTCTTGAAAGGTTCCACTGTGAACAAAAATGTAACAGTATCTTTATAAAGATTTTGATTGTTAATTAAAACAATATGACAACTATATCGTTTATATGTTTATTCAGAATAAAACATTTTAAACTTTATTAAAACATAACCGTTGCAGAGGTGTTTCAGCCACTCATATCTTACTTCCAGATTCAAACGTTTCTTCTGCACAACTTGTCAAGACGTTAATCTTTTAGAAAACAAGCGTCGCTGATGATCAATACTATACACAGTTAAAATGATTGTTCTATGGTCTATTTACATTAAAATCTGACTCTTTCAATGTAAATGTGTTTTTTTTTTCTCATAGCAGAAATATATACGTTCATAAAGATGCACAATGTTGACCAGTTTTATTAAAGACAGTGAAGTTTTGTTTCTCTACCCTATTCATCAGCAGCAAGAAAGCACAATCTCTATAAACTATTTTGAAAGTATGTCTAAACTAAGTAGAAGAATGGCTAAACTAGGTAGAAGTATGGTTTAATTAAGTAAAAGTATGGATAAACTGGGTAGAAGCATGTCTAACCTAGGCAGAAAGATGGCTAAACTAAGTAGAATGATGGCTAATCTAGGTAGAGGTATATCTAGACTTGGCAGAAAAATGGCTAAACTATGTAGAAGTATGGCTAAACTAGACAGAGGTTATCTCCAACATTGCATTACCGACATTCTTTAAACAAAATTGCTGAGCATGTCAATAAAACATAACGTTTTGTCATAGTGGCAATACAATGGGACTGGTTGGAATATGGTAGTATACATTACTAGTATGCTCACAAATTAGCATTAAACGGGAACGGTCACGTCAAGTTAGCATTGAATTGGAATGGTCACATCCAATAAGCATTGAATTGGAATGGTCACATCCAGTTAGCATTGGATTGGAATGGTCACATCCAATAAGCATTGAATTGGAATGGTCACATCCAGTAAGCATTGGATTGGAATGGTCACATCCAATAAGCATTGAATTGGAATGGTCACATCCAATTAGCATTGCATTGAAATGGTCACATCCAATTAGCATTGAATTGAAATGGTCACATCCAATTAGCATTGAACGGGAATCGTCACATCAAGTTAGCATTGAATTGGAATGGGGTTACATCCAATAAGCATTGAATTGGAATGGTCACATCCAATAAGCATTGAATGGTATGGTCACATCAAATTAGCATTAAACGGGAATGGTCACATCGAAATAGTGTGCCGAAATTAGAATTCAGTGTTTTCGAATGAAATAAAAACATATATTCGATATATCACTCAGTGAAGTCAGCTATTGAAATAAAACAGTGAACTACATTTTTATAATTTCAATTAATTATACGAAATATTGCGTAATCATAACCCACTAAAATAGCTCTATGCTTGAAAAGAGAGCATTAGTGTCAAGCTGAACTTGGAAGCATGTAGTTGTGTATATGTAAATTGACTTATTATCCTATTTTCTTTAATACAATCTCTAGAAAAGACATGTGAAAGAGAACATCCAGCTGACGCCAACACGGTTATAACGTGTACCGATTCAAACAATTATCGCAGCGTATGCTCTTACAAATGCGAACCTGGTTTTGATATTCTTCCGGGTCATACGAAGGTTAGAGTTTGTTCGGCTGACGGTACATGGAGCGGAAGTGTTCCTTTGTGTGTTGGTAAGCAAGAGTTATTATTACGCAAAGGATAAAAGTCTGTATAGTCGACGGGAATAAACTTTTAAATATTTCGTTTGTTGATCAATGCAATCTCATTCATTGGTCCGACCGTATGTCCGTTCATCATTGTCTTGAAATTTGGCTCGATAATTCAAGGTTGATGCACTTAAAAATATCAATGTGTTTATTATCAAAAAAGGCATTTAATCACAAATACTTAGATAAATACTTTGTACGAGACGTGTTATATATATTTAGCACAACTTTTGAAAAAAAAGTATTTTATCTGTCGTCGTAGTTGACGTTTTTGATTAGTAATTTAAGACATGCATATATACCACCTTAGTACATGTAATCAATATCCATACACTATCGAAACTTCTGTTTTTAATACCTCAATAAAATACCAAATGGGACAGGCAGAATATTGACCCATTTTATACTTTAAAAGCACGATTAGGTATGCTCATATTTTAGTTACCACTACCCATACATAAATGAAACTGCATGTGTGATTCACAAACATAATGGGAAAAAGTAGGATAACACTATGTTGACTTAAGGCAAATGTTATGCCTCTTTTATACTTAACTATTCAGTTAAAATAACCACTAACCATATATCAATAAACCTGCACTTGTGTCTTCACTGTCGTCAATGAAACTCGAAGTGTGATAACTTCTGTGTGATTTTAGGCAGTTTTTATACGACCCTTTTAACATTAAGAACATCCTCATCTACACAACCTTTATATGGACTCAAGGGGCTCAAGTAGAATAATTTGGTTTTGACTTTAGGTAGCATTATAGCCTCTTTAATATTTTAAAATGTGCGTACATCTCAGTAACTACTAGTCATATATAAATGTCACAAATGTCTCTTCTACCATTACCATAAGCGGCGCAAGTGCTATAACTTCGTTTTAGGTAAAGATTTTGCTCTTTTTATACTTGATTATTTGATTAAAGAATGCTCATATCTCATTCGCAGTCACGTGATAGCTATTACTTTTTCAGGCAAACTTTCAAAAGTCAAGCACGCTGCCTTCAACAGTTCTTGTTGTGTGATGTATTTGAAGATAATCGCATCTTTTATATTAGATAAGACATTCTTAAAGAGCGTTTTATTCTCTATTCTTCAGATAAAATAAAACAATATACTTACCCGCTATATTTTAGACATAAGCCCGCCACAATACACATCCTGTCCTGCGGTTGTGATTGGTTACGCAGAACGATCGAAAACGACTGGACGGGTCGTGTGGGACCATCCCAATTATGACGATAATGATGGCGATGGGCACGTCACATCCGCCCAGATATCTGGACCGGAAGCTGGGACTGAGTTAGAAGTAGGAGAGTATAACGTGTCATATCTAGCACAGGACCGAGCCGGCAACACCGATTCGTGCAACTTCAAAGTCGTTGTTAAACGTAAAATTGCTTTTTTATATTTATTCTTTTACAGCCAATCAAAATTATAATAACTTGCCATTAACGAACAAGTACAAATCAATCAATAAATTATTACTTTTTGTATTATTTTCCATTTTATGCGTTTAATAGGTGACCAATAGAGGACCTGCTAACATAGTGTGATTGGTTTAAACATATTTTATTCATAAATTATGTACAGCTTATTCCACAACATACATAGTAAAAGGATTGAAACGAAAGAAATAATTTTAATATAGTTTCTCTCCTTAACATAGTGTGATTGACAAAGAATAACAGAAAGTATCATACGTCATTTTTGTTTCCTGTTTAAGTAGACAGTTTTTGTTAGTCGTATTTTGATATTTTGATGGATAATAAATAAGAAGGTCGACATTCTGAATAATTATTTATTTCCCCGCTAAACAGAACTAACATTTCATATAATTCGGCAGAATAGAATATTTTGACTGATGCAAAGAAGAGAGTTACTTAATACTTTTGACAATAATGTACCGTTTCTCTTCACAGAGATCAGCTGCCATACATTATACCTGCTACCTTACACTTCTGTCGCCTGTATGGACGGGAGGCGTTACGGGTCAGCGTGCACATTCTCTTGTAAGAATGGCTCGTCCATGACGGGCCACGAATATGTCCAGTGTGAGAGAGACGAGACTGGAGCCGTTCCTTATGGTCAGTGGTCATTTGGAGAGTCACAACCATACTGTACATGTAAGTTACATATCCCAGACTACGATGTAGATAACTGTCTTATTTTATCACATTGAATATGAAACTCCAAAAACGAATGATATGCATCGAATATAAATTACCAACAATATAATATACACCGAATACGAAACAACCTACTCCAATACACATTCAATATTAAAACACCTACACCACAAATAATACACATTGAATAAAAACTACCCATATAAATGATATACATAACAAATACACATCGAAACATACTTAACTACCTACATAAAACGTACACATCGAACAGCAAAATAGACGCATGAGTACATGAGATCGAATACCAAATTTGCTATAAAATACTACCCATCGCATACCAAAATACATACGTGAAGATAATGTATCAACAACGAAACGCACTTATCCTATAAAACACATTGAATACTTAATTAACTAAAATAATAGTATAGATATACGAATACGAAAACACGAAACAACTTACATAAGTAATATTGATCGGATAAGGAACTACTGAGAAGATTCATACATATTATAATCGAAACTGTCTACCCGATTAACGAATATAAACCAGAAACTTCATACACGAATAATAGCCGTCTCGTCTAAAACTAATAAACACTAAATACGCACACCGGAAAACATCAAATACGCACACCAAATACTATCACTAATAAACACCAAATACGCACACCGGATACTATGCCTAAATAACACAAATACACACACCGAATACTATGACAAATAAACACCAAATACGCACACCGAATACTATGACTAATAAACACCAAATACGCACACTGAGTACTAAGACTAATCAACACCAAATAGCACAACGGATACTTTGACTAATAAACAACAAATACGCACACCGAATACTATGACTAATAAACACAAATATGCACACAAAAAACTATCACTAATAAACACCAAATACGCACTACGGATACTATGCCTAAAAAACACCAAATACGCACACCGGATACTATGACTAATAAACACCAAATACGCACACTGGATACTATGACTAATAAACACAAAATACGCACACCGGATACTATGCCTAATAAACACCAAATACGCACACCGGATATTATGACTAATAAACGCACAACGGATACTATGACTAATAAACACAAATACGCACACCGGATACTATGACTAATACACACCAAATAAGCACACCGGATACTATGACTAATAAACACCAAATACGCACACCGGATACTATGACTAATAAACACAAATACGCACAACGGAAACTATGACTATTAAACATAAACACGCACATCGGATACTATGACTAATAAACACCAAATACGCACACCGGATACTATGCCTAATAAACACCAAATACGCACACTGGATACTATAACTAATAAACACCAAATACGCACACCGGATACTATCACTAATAAACACAAATACATACACCGGATACTATGACTAATAAACACCAAATATGCACACCGAATAGTATCACTCATAAAAACCAAATATGCACACCGGATACTATGACTAATAAACACCAAATACGCACACTGGATACTATGACTAATAAACACAAATACGCACACCGGATACTATGACTAATAAACACCAAATACGCACACCGGATACTATGACTAATAAACACAAAAACGCACACCGGATACTATGACTATTAAACACAAACACGCACACCGGATACTATGACTAATAAACACCAAATACGCACACCGGATACTATGACTAATAAACACCAAATACGCACACTGGATACTATGACTAATAAACACAAATACGCACACCGGATACTATGACTAATAAACACCAAATACGCACACTGGATACTATGACTAATAAACACAAATACGCACACTGGATACTATGACTATTAAACAAAAACATGCACACTGGATACTATGACTAATACACACCAAATACGCACACAGAATACAATGACTAATAAACACCAAATACGCACACCGGATACTATGCCTAATAAACACCAAATACGCACACCGTATACTATGACTAATAAACACCAAATACGAACACTGGAAACTATCACTAATAAACACAAACACACACACCGGATACTATGACAAATAAACACCAAATACGCACACCGAATAGTATCACTAATAAACACAAATACACACACCCGATACTATGACTAATAAACACCAAATACGCACACCGGATACTATGACTAATAAACACCAAATACGCACACCGAATAGTATCACTAATAAACACAAATACACACACCTGATACTATGACTAAAAAACACCAAATACGCACACCGGATACTATGACTAATAAACACCAAATACAAACACCGGATACTATGACTAATAAACACCAAATACGCACACTGGATACTATGACTAATAAACACAAATACGCACACTGGATACTATGACTATTAAACAAAAACATGCACACTGGATACTATGACTAATACACACCAAATACGCACACCGGATACTATGCCTAAATAACACAAATACACACACCGAATACTATGACAAATAAACCCCAAATACGCACACCGAATACTATGACTAATAAACACCAAATACGCACACTGAGTACTAAGACTAATCAACACCAAATAGCACAACGGATACTTTGACTAATAAACAACAAATACGCACACCGAATACTATGACTAATAAACACAAATATGCACACAAAAAACTATCACTAATAAACACCAAATACGCACTACGGATACTATGCCTAAAAAACACCAAATACGCACACCGGATACTATGACTAATAAACACCAAATACGCACACTGGATACTATGACTAATAAACACAAAATACGCACACCGGATACTATGCCTAATAAACACCAAATACGCACACCGGATATTATGACTAATAAACGCACAACGGATACTATGACTAATAAACACAAATACGCACACCGGATACTATGACTAATACACACCAAATAAGCACACCGGATACTATGACTAATAAACACCAAATACGCACACCGGATACTATGACTAATAAACACAAATACGCACAACGGAAACTATGACTATTAAACATAAACACGCACATCGGATACTATGACTAATAAACACCAAATACGCACACCGGATACTATGCCTAATAAACACCAAATACGCACACTGGATACTATAACTAATAAACACCAAATACGCACACCGGATACTATCACTAATAAACACAAATACATACACCGGATACTATGACTAATAAACACCAAATATGCACACCGAATAGTATCACTCATAAAAACCAAATATGCACACCGGATACTATGACTAATAAACACCAAATACGCACACTGGATACTATGACTAATAAACACAAATACGCACACCGGATACTATGACTAATAAACACCAAATACGCACACCGGATACTATGACTAATAAACACAAAAACGCACACCGGATACTATGACTATTAAACACAAACACGCACACCGGATACTATGACTAATAAACACCAAATACGCACACCGGATACTATGACTAATAAACACCAAATACGCACACTGGATACTATGACTAATAAACACAAATACGCACACCGGATACTATGACTAATAAACACCAAATACGCACACTGGATACTATGACTAATAAACACAAATACGCACACTGGATACTATGACTATTAAACAAAAACATGCACACTGGATACTATGACTAATACACACCAAATACGCACACAGAATACAATGACTAATAAACACCAAATACGCACACCGGATACTATGCCTAATAAACACCAAATACGCACACCGTATACTATGACTAATAAACACCAAATACGAACACTGGAAACTATCACTAATAAACACAAACACACACACCGGATACTATGACAAATAAACACCAAATACGCACACCGAATAGTATCACTAATAAACACAAATACACACACCCGATACTATGACTAATAAACACCAAATACGCACACCGGATACTATGACTAATAAACACCAAATACGCACACCGAATAGTATCACTAATAAACACAAATACACACACCTGATACTATGACTAAAAAACACCAAATACGCACACCGGATACTATGACTAATAAACACCAAATACAAACACCGGATACTATGACTAATAAACACCAAATACGCACACTGGATACTATGACTAATAAACGCAAATACGCACACTGGATACTATGACTAATAAACACAAATACGCACACCGGATACTATGCCTATAATAACCAAATACGCACACTGGATACTATGACTAATAAACACAAATACGCACACTGGATACTATGACTATTAAACACAAACATGCACACTGGATACTATGACTAATACACACCAAATACGCACACAGGATACTATGACTAATAAACACCAAATACGCACACTGGATACTATGCCTAATAAACACCAAATACGCACACCGTATACTATGACTAATAAACACCAAATACGAACACTGGAAACTATCACTAATAAACACAAACACACACACCGGATACTATGACAAATAAACACCAAATACGCACACCGAATAGTATCACTAATAAACACAAATACACACACCTGATACTATGACTAATAAACACCAAATACGCACACCGGATACTATGACTAATAAACACCAAATACGCACAACGAATACTAGCACTAATATACACAAATACGCACACCGGATACTATGACTAATAAACATAACTACGCACACCGAATACTATGACTAATAGACACCAAATACGCACACTGGATTCTATTTCTAATAAACACAAATACGCACACCGGATACTATGACTAATAAACACCAAATACGCACACCGGATACTATGACTTATAAACACCAAATACGCACACCGGATAATATCACTAATAAATACAAATACGCACACCGAATACTAAGAAAAATAAACACCAAATACGCACTCCGAATACTAAGACTAATAAACACCAAATACGCACATCGTATACTATGACTAATAAACACCAAATACGAACACTGGAAACTATCACTAATAAACACAAACACACACACCGGATACTATGACAAATAAACACCAAATACGCACACCGAATAGTATCACTAATAAACACAAATACACACACCTGATACTATGACTAATAAACACCAAATACGCACACCGGATACTATGACTAATAAACACCAAATACGCACAACGAATACTAGCACTAATATACACAAATACGCACACCGGATACTATGACTAATAAACATAAATACGCACACCGAATACTATGACTAATAGACACCAAATACGCACACTGGATTCTATTTCTAATAAACACAAATACGCACACCGGATACTATGACTAATAAACACCAAATACGCACACCGGATACTATGACTTATAAACACCAAATACGCACACCGGATAATATCACTAATAAATACAAATACGCACACCGAATACTAAGAAAAATAAACACCAAATACGCACACCGAATACTAAGACTAATAAACACCAAATACGCACATCGAATACTATGACTAATATACACCAAACACGCACATCGAATACAATGACTAATAAACACCAAATGCGCACATCTAATACAACGACTAATAAGTACCAAATACGCACATCGAGTGCTATCACTAATAAACACCAAATACGCACATCGAATACAATGACTAATAAGTACCAAATACGCACATCGAATGCTATCACTAATAAACACCAAATACGCACATCGAATACAATGACTAATAAGTACCAAATACGAACATCGAATACTATGACTTATATACGACAAATACGCACATCGAATACAATACATTTAGAACTTATTTATCAGATCTTAACCCGTTCGACTGGGCAGCCTCTGTTGCATCTGTGAATAGCGGCCACACTACCGACTCTGGAAGATGATAGTTTAACTAAACATGTTTTTCATCAGTCTTACTCTCTCTCTTTCGAGGCTAATGGTTATTAGTTACTTACTATTCGTTAGTTTAATTCGATCCCGGACTTCGTGAGAGAACGACCACGAACTTTCTTGCAGAATGATGATGGTCGTACTCTGATTCTCTTTGATGTTTTCTTCATTCCACGCGCAACCTGTTATATGGTGAAATGACGCAAACACTCAAAATATTATTCGCCAATGTAGTTTACTCTCGCATAACATGTTTTGTCTACCAATAGTTGATTTAAGTTGTGCCCAGCCAAGGCCTCCAGATAATGGTGCCCTGGCGTGTGATACGTGGGCCGCGGGCAGGTACTGTCAAATGCAGTGTATGGAAGGATACATATTACCCCAACGTGACGCCCTATTGTTGTGCAAAGACTCCAAAGGGACATGGGATAGCCTTGGGGACGATCAACTTACACCTGATTGTAGCAGTGAGTATTGTTTTGTATCTGCTGAAACACACAAATACACGTAATTATCAACAATTTCTTCCTTACGGAATTCAATACTTTAATGAATCTCGTACTTAAATATATAATCTCGTACAAATGTGTAAATTCATACATAACTTATGTGTAAACGCAGCCTACACGTAAATGTAAAAAGTTATTAATTGAATTTAATAGCCCATAATTAAATAGTATAGCTCTTTATTAATATTCCTTTTGAATATAAAGCAGTCACCGAGTGAAGCGAAGAAGAATGTGTTTACCGTTTGCCGATTTTGTTTTGCTGTATTTCTTTGTTTAACTTGCTGATCACTATATCCATACATGTCAGGTATGTGTATGAAGGTAAACAATGGTATTATCAAAACATAGCAGGTGACTCGTTAACTGCAGTACTATTTAAAAAAAACATGTGTATCTTGTGTGTTGTACGTTAACTGACTATATAGTGGTTTATAAAATAATTGGACCAATCACATTGAAGTAACCGTGTTAGCACAGGATCTTTGCGTTTTAAAGTTTTTGTGTGTTTCTACATGCATGGTATACACAACTTCATTATCAATCGATTGGTTTGGTATGTCGCTGCTTAATAAAGCATATTTTCATTTCTTTTCCTACGAGACGACTCCCAGACCCTCTAGGCCTTTGATTTACTTTGAGCTCCGTACCAACCCGCATACATAAATTGTACAACTCACATTTGAAACACATGTCAGCGAATAAAAAAGGTCTCTTTTAACTTATATACCGTGTGTTACTAACAACATGAAGAAACACTGTGATAAAACATGATAAACTGCTTTCTACAGTAAGCATTGATGTGTCAAATGATGTTGGTATTCTTTCAGAATCTATCCCGTTGCTAGAGATGATATACAAGTTGGAAAACTACTTTTATTACGAAGGTGATTGTGAAACAGCCAAAGAAAAAATACAGGCCAACTTTCTCGCAGCTTTGGTCGATGCACATGGAGATATATGTAATCAAAACTCGCAGTGTACTGTAGATGCAGTAGAGGTACGCACAGTGACGTGAACACTCGAAAGCTAGATGTGTATGATTCAAAATAAAGTATTCTGTTGAAGGGTATTTTTATGAATTAAAATTGATTGACATCACAACTAAACGACACTGAAATAACGAAAATCTGATTTAAAACAAGTTGTTGTATGGTGTTTAGCGTCGCTTTCAACAATTTTTCAGTCATATCACAACGGTGCCTAATTGAGACAGTATTCTGAGCTGTCACACTGAAGTGCTGCAGACACATGGTATGATACACCGCCCAGTCACATTATACTGACACCGGGCTGACCAGACCTAGAACTCTCCTCTAAATGCTAAGAGTCAAGCGAGGAAGCTTCTAGTAATATTTTTAAAGTCTTTTGTATGACCCGGTCAACTACAATGAACACGTTAAATGTTCTAAAGCTCAAACAACACATTAAACATATTCATAGTACACTACACTATACAGCTTGATCTTATATTTTGTTTACGCGATGGTAAAATATTAATTAGCTCAGAGCTGTCTGTGAACCGCTCTCGAGTCCAATTCCTGGATAGAACGAGTATTAGTAATTGTTTTTAGAGACTATCCGGTAACGTCTGAAATCGAACCCGAGACTTCCCATGGTGTGTATGGCCGGCCCCTAATCAACTAGACCACCATTCCAACTTTAACCCTGGTAAAAATGTGATTGCAGGTAGTTTGTGGTCACACAGACACTAGAGAGAAAAGATCAGCGAATTCAGAGACATCAAACATTGTCATAAACTCTCAACTCAAAATTAATGGCAGTATTGAAGCTGATAACATTCTTAACGGAAGACTAAAACTTACGCAGACTACCATTACATTTGCCATGGACGATAGGAGTGTCGAGACACGTGGTGTTTATGTGTCACAACCGTCCTTCACATGTCCGGATGGATCTTATCCAGATGCAAAATTCTTTAAATGTGGTAAGTACTTATTTTGCTTTTAAGTTGCCGAAACTAAACCAATGTACATTACAAAGTGTAGTCATTACAGCATCAGCTAGAAGACTTATCAAGTTAGTAAGCTGAAGTTAATAGTAGTGGTATAACCCATTCGCGGATCGAAGTCAAACTTTGCTGCATGCGATGCCGAGTTGTTTTAATTGGGCTTTCTTAGCAGTAAAACAAGGTGCAAGATCCTGTAAGAAATCAAACATCTGTCATATATTTCCTTAATTTACATTAACATGTTTTAAATAACGTTTAACGACAAAACATGTTATCATTCGCATATACAGTTGCAATGGTGTATGAAGACCTCAACATTACTCTGAGTAGAACCACCGTCCTTCCTCAATTTTGATATAATATATTTGACATAATTTTTTTTGAACAGTTGAATGTATGCCTGGGTCCTTCAATGAGAAAGGTGAAAACATTTGTTTAAAATGTCCACGTGGTAAATATCAGATGCATGCTGGACAAACAAGCTGTGAGGAATGTCCAGAGAAGGAAACAACAGAGCGTGACGGAGCCGTACATAAAACGGAATGTAAAGGTGCGTTTACTGCAGATTTCTTGTTCGGACAATACTAGAGTAAATGTTCCATGCCTACGACAGCAGACAGTTTGGCAGATTGTAGCAAGGCGGTAACACTGTTCGTGATTGTATCTGTTGTATTGCCATTATAATAAAACAACACTTATTAGTTTTGTATTGTGTGTATTGTGATGTTATGGTGACAGAACTTTTTAACTGCAACGCCTGTTGTTGAAGTTGTATGTATTGTTTAAACTTTTGTTCCGAGATTTACGTTTTTATTTAAATTTACATTTATGGCAATACTATGGTCAATTAAAATAACTTGATTTTGTATATTTTTTATAGCTTATTAAAAATAAATAAACTATACATGGCGTATCTTCTTACAAAACATCCACATATTTTATCAAGTATTTGGATTATTGCATTGTTAAACTCACATTACAAAGTTTTGTTATCGTTAAAAAATACTTACTTAAACGTTCTTAATTTCTTACATTATGAAACAAAAGTTGGGTCAATTTTTTATTTATACAAATATACAATTGTGAGGTAGTATTTGCAGCACCAGCGATCACCACGACAGTATATAACTTATCAAAGGGAAATGTTAAAATTAGGTTTACCAAATGTATTCACATCAAATCATTATTTACAAATAAAACAGTGCAACAGTTTACATATCTTTAACCCTAAATTGTTATTTTAGAAAAAAAGAAATAATAATTTGTAAAATATAATGGTGTCACTGAAGGTTTGAATTTAAGAAAACCGAGAAAAATGCTAACAAATATAAAACGATATCTAATTTTTTTTTTCATCACACCGATAACAATATAATATAATTTAAACCTGCTTAACTTTTAATTCACAAATTTTGTTGCTTGAAGTAATTGTGTCCCTTATAAAACGAACTTTGTGTGATTTTATAAATTTTAAGCATGTTTTTAACCTCATATAGCTTCGCGCGCTTGTTTCATATACAAGAAACGTATGTCGAGATTGGCGCGTGTCCATTTAAGCGTGTATCTATAAAATAAAAGTGGAAAGTATATTTTATTATATTATTAACCAAATGTCATATTTGTTTAAAGGGAGGCAACTTCTTTATAAAATACGATTACTTCAAACTTCTTTATTAAATCTCAAACACAACATAAACACGACGTAATATTAATGCTGTTGCTGTCATTTTATGTATTGGACGTTCTGCCGAAAAGAGTCTCGATATAAAGATTTCTAAGGCATGTTTTAATTAAGAAATTCATTTAAATATTATTCGAAAGAGGAACGTTATGTAGTTGTCTTGTAAAATTGGACTCTAATTCTCCCTACTAGAGACCATCACATTGCGTTGGTAGGAACACGCTCATTGGAACCGTTTCGCGATTTTGCCGTTTGGAAATCCTAGCAAACAAATGAGGTAAACATAAAGATTGCCGCAATTCGATATTCCATTACATGTATTTTACTTTGGGTATAACGGATCTGAATGTCAGGGATTAGTATAGCCTAGAATGAGAAGGTTCCTTTCTTGATTAAACATGTTCATGGCAACCTTTACAAGGTCTGCAATAAGAATATGTATTTCGAAATACATGTAGTAAACGGAATACAATTATAGTGGAGTAAATATAATCAAATCCATCTCTCTGTCATTTAGCTGTTTGCCGACCAGGGTTTTCTTCGTCGAGTGGAGCAGAGCCGTGCTTAGAGTGTGATATTGGGACCTTTGCTGATAGTTATGGAGCAATGAGCTGCCAGTCTTGCCCGGGTTCTAAAACAACACGAACACCGAACCATCTTGGTGGGGCAACATCTCAGAACGCATGCTACGGTAATAATTGTGTGTTAACCCTTTACTCCATAGATACGCGTTTTCCCGCACCAATCACAGAAGGCCTTTGAGAACACTTTCTGCACCGTTTTCCACTCAGTCAGTTAATATATACACAATTCACCCAATAATTCAAGCGCCTTCGATATTAAAGGTGTCCAAATGCGTCTATATGGAGTAAAGGGTTAAAGATATACCAAAGCAAAATACCACGTGTGATGTAACATATTTACAAGTTGAGACAACTAATACATTTGTATTGAAATGTTGTAGTATAGTAAGACTTCCTTACTTTACTCGGATTTGGGAACAAAGTTCTTACAATTTAGAAAAAGTTGCATTCGAATACTGTTTGTATAGAGAAAATACTGAGCATATGCGTAAAAGTGTCCTGCTAAAGGGCCACACTTTGCAGAGTTATGGTTACGAACCTGCAACTTCCGAATCCTGGGTCCGTTGTTCAAACATTTACCATCGCTCTCCTATGATGCAGAAAGGTAACCATGATCAATATAAGCGCTTGACTTCTTTCATCTGTATGACGAGGGTGTAGTAACTGTTTTGTTGTATGATTTAGTGAGTGTTTTAAGAAGACCCCAAAATGAACCTGAGTAGAACCACCGTCTTCCACAAGAAACTGGTAAATATTCTCACATAAAACAACCATCGGTATGACTTTACAGTTTACACTGGTAGGTTACTCGTCTACTTAATGATCTTTACTTTGACACTGTGATTGTACCCATGAACTAAATACTTGACTTGAGATATTATTCAAGGCACAAGCTTCAGCTAACGTTTTTAAAGTGGTGTTTTTTAAATTTATTTTGTGAACACAGTTCATGGAGTATATTTCTAGTATGTCTAGTTTAACATGTGTCAAATGTATATGTTAAGAAATTCTGCTACGTAATTTATTTCCATTTAAATTGAGTTATTTTACCCCCATCGAATGTAATTTATAAATTTCTGAAATTCGCTGATTGGGCACCACTTAAAGTTTAACTTACCATAAAAATGTATTTGTTGATTCCAAGTATAGACCTCCTACTAAATTTGCTTTGATAAAAGCAATAAAAAAAACAACAACTCAACTTAGATGTATATATGCATTCTGAAAACTATATTTATTATTTATTCTTGTAGATTTTGATATAGAATATCCAGCAACGGACGGATCGTACCTAACATCTCGCGTCCTTGTAGAAAATACACGAGATATCGGAGAACTTGGTGTAGGTTTCTGGTTCCAATGTTCGAATAGTGGAGATTCGGTGATGTCCATCACGAAGGAAGACGACTCAGAAATCATGTCTGTTGCTGTAGGTCAGGATCTCGTCATCAATATTGGAAGGTAGCTTACGTGCATGGCATGTATCATAAGTATAACGTTTGTACTAGTCCACTACATTATTTTAGTGGATAGTGTTTTAACATTTACACGCAGCTAACATATGCACAGTTCTCAAGCAATCAGTAACATCAGCTGAACGTCTGAGTTCTCAATTACACAATTTGTTTGCGTTCAATCAATTTAAATATAAAATAGAAAGGTATATGTTGCAATTGACATGAAACCATTTATAACTAAATTCGAGTCGAAAGCGGACAAACCTCTGTACAAAAGAACGACCTTCTTGGTATGTATGTTATATTTTCAAAGGTACGCACGAAATATTAATATAATACATAACCACTTTTTCTTACCTTAACAAATCACTAATACCCAGGGTATGGACTGGGAATCCGTATAGTTCAATATTGTGTTGCTTGTTTATTTCAATTTACCATCACATGCATGTGAGGGTAATGTATTTAATCATCAGTTTCATTACTACTGTGTACATTATGTTATTTAAGTTGTACACACAAGACTGGCGTATCGCTGGAGGAGACATCCAGATGGTATCACGCGTTCGTTGAAGTAAACAGTGAAAGGACAGCTTTATATCTAGATGGTTATGAAATGTACAACGATACCCAGTGTGTACATCCGGGGATGTTGGTCACAGCAACTGAAAACATGTATGCAATTGCTGGAGGTACGTGTATCTTTGTTGTTTTCCCGGAATCATAGGACTGAATGCAATGGATTCAGAGTTTACTGTCTTATAAGAAATACTTTTTCTAATCTGTGAACACGAGGTGCATGTTAGTTATATCGTTCATATACTTTCGTTGTATTAACATTTCTCTTAACCATGCTTATTTTACAATCAAGTGTAACTTTTAATAACCTGATCGTACCCTTTGATAAGTTAGCTCTCAATATATGCGGAAAGATTAATAAAATAACCATTGAAAACACTTGACCTCTTTGAACGAAGGAGTTAAATCATGAGTATGGTAACAATATGGCGTCGCTTTTGTGTAAGTAAGTGCAGTGTATATTTATAATGTTCATGTTTAAACAGTATTTGCTGAAGAACCTATTTTTCTGTTTCTAATGAATTGACAACGCAGTTGCTATTGTGGATATTTAAGTAAATCTTAGTGTTGCATTGTACACATTTTAATGGTGTTTTAATCTGAGTTTAAATTATGTTACCTAGGTGACGGTTTTGTTGGTTCCATATCGCATTTGAATATCTGGAGCTCCCCTAACATCGTTGCACTTCAGCAGCTCGCGACATGTCATAATGACGAAGTTGGTGACGTGTTGTCATGGAAAACTTTCAGAGAAACAGACGGAACTTTTGTCACCGTTCATAGTAAATGTGACGGTATGTATATGTGATGCGTATATATTCCTCCGTCAAAACAACTAATATTTAGCCATACACGTTCAGTAACCTATAATGTTACCTAACTATAACGTATAAAGAAATGTAAAACACATATAATAGTGGTAACCTGAAATGTATTAATACTGTTTATAGTGGATGAATGTTAGCAGCATGACCAATGCATGTAGCTTGTAGCAAAGTTAATCCAAATTCACGTTTATTGAATTACCAGTTTATCTTTAAAATGAGGTTGTTTTGTAGCAGTGTTTAACTTATGTCGAAAATACAATTCTTAAATATGTTTATATGTCATACTAACACCAAACCTTTATTTTATATGGTTGATATCATTGCAGATTACGACAATTGTGCTAAAGGTCCGTGCAACAATAATGGCGTCTGTACTGACGGACTGGATTCCTTCTACTGTGCCTGTTTAGAAGGTTTTACTGACGAGACGTGTGGCACAAATATAGACGACTGTGCCGATAACTCGTGCACAAACGGCGCTACTTGTGTTGACGAGGTCAGCGGATACACGTGTCGTTGTCCAAATGAATTCACAGGGTCATTTTGTGAAACAAAAATAGGTAAAACTCAACGTTTTGTCTTAAATATAAAATAGATTGGTGAAATTACAACATACGGAACACGTGAATTAGTTATGCTAGTACATGATCGCCAATATCAACTTTAAGCCTTATTGGCACAATGGAGTCAATCATTGTAAATTCACGAATTCCTGGGCTTCTGTTCTACAAATATATTTAAATTTACCAATATCAAATTTTAACGTTGTATACCTATTTTATTGCTTCAAACAAAACGAGCCGAGACTAGTTAGCTCAGTCTGTAGTTCGTCTAACTATCAGTCCAGGGGTCGTGAGTTCGAATCCTCGGCTTGCCACAGTCTCCGTGGTGATTGATAATCGACATAACGTTTAATTGTCATTCGTCGTTGACCGATGATTCAAGTGGGAAAGTTATCAGTTACTTGCGGAGATTGGTCCCAGTATATGAGCCAATCTACACAAAAAATATCATGTTCTCGATTATTTGAATGGTTTACCTAAATGTTTCGTAGTGTAAAGATATTAACATAACTGTATTATTTATACGTGCTATTTGTTGATATGGTGTTATCATATATATAGTCCAAATGACGAAGTGAAGATCGCCAAGCTGTTCGTCCCTGAGATATTTATTTGTTAGAATATTGACCTTGTTTCAGTTTCACTACCCTGATGTTTTTTGTCACGTTTTGGTGGATTTGAAATACTAAGTCGTATTTAGTTTATAAACAATAATATGTTTAATTTTAAAACAATTTCTGTTTTTAAGCATTTATAGTGATTTTTTTCTGATACTCTATCTTAGACGAAAAAACCTTATACGGATATGCTGTCGTACTGAGAACCATCGACCATACCGGTTTATACTTTAAAGTCCTTTAACGCTTGATATATATTATTTATTTATTTCTAGTGAATGGAAACTGGGCGTCATATGGAGAGTGGGGGTCTTGTTCAGTCACGTGTGACGTCGACGTTCAGTTTAGATCACGTGTGTGTACTGACCCAAGTCCGGACAATGGTGGGAACCAATGTGAAGGTTTATACTTTAAAGTCCTTTAACGCTTGATATATATTATTTATTTATTTCTAGTGAATGGAAACTGGGCGTCATATGGAGAGTGGGGGTCTTGTTCAGTCACGTGTGGCGTCGGCGTTCAGTTTAGATCACGTGTGTGTACTGACCCAAGTCCGGACAATGGTGGGAACCAATGTGAAGGTGATAGCACCGATGAAAGGCCATGTACGATGTCAGAGCCGTGTCGTAAAGGTGATTGTAATTGATATAAATTTAGATTGTACGAAGTATATATTTACTACTTTCTTTTTTGTCCACATATGTATACCTGTAATATGATTCTGTGTGCTTTTAGATATTGACAATTCCCCCTTGTAAATATTCGTCTAAGTATGACTGTATATACAAGGACTTGTATAGAAGGATAGGAAACTTACATCTCCTGGTTAAATGTTGATAAAACAACACACGAAATATTCAAGTTTTTGCAAATTAATCATTCATAACTCACAGGCATCTGATTTCTTAACATAAACAGTAAGTAATTGAAATTTGAAGGAAATTTCTCGTAATTTGTCGTTATTTTAGCTGCAGTACACAATTTTTGTAATCAGATTCAATTCAACAATTTTGAATACAAATTGTTGGGAATGGTATTGTTTTGATGAAAATTTCATTCTGCAATGTAAGAATTTTGATTTGTGTTCCTGAGGTGAATGAAAGTTAAGATAATTGAAAACGAGATATTGCGAGATTTTGTGTGAGTACGTGAGCGTTCACAAACTCTCAATCAGTTGCATTTCCTTCTTTATATAATTTTTTGTATACATATATCGAATCTTTTAAATTTTAGACACGCCTTTGACAATATAACACCGCTTTATCATGCTGAATCAGTTAGTTTATCCAAGAATCAGTTATATAAAACATTCTCATTTCAGAATGTGGCACCGATCCTACTGTTCTTAAAAACGGCGTTATGAACTGCGAGTGGACTGATGGTAATCACACTACTCGTATCTGTAACCCAGAATGCAACATCGGATATGACTTCGACAATGACCTCTATCTCGGTAAGATAATATGTGGACCGGAAACCGATTACACGTGGAACATCAGAAACCCCGATAACCCGGATGCAGATATTCCCATGTGTACTGGTGAGTTGCTCAAGTTGTATACTATAGTCTTTAAACTACCAATTCGACAGACTTTACAAATGCATCCTTATGTTATATGTTAGCTCGTACGTCTGTATTACAAATCTGCCTGTTTTAAGCGGTTACGTTTTATATTTCTAATTCACCGTTTAAGAGAGAGTAAATCAGCATGTATTTATTGTTGTATGGTGTTTAGCGTCGCTTTAAACCTCTAAATATTGAGCGCCAAGCAAGGAAGCTTTAGCACCATTTTCCCACATTTTTGGTATTATCCAGCATTTATTTATCAGGCACTTGTATGAATTAAATTCAGTACAGCTTAAGAATATTACTTTGCTTGCAAGAAAGTTAAAAAGTTCCGAAATCAAACTAGTGTTTATTTCTACATTTTTTAAAATTTTTTTTACTGACTTGTATATAATGTGAAGACAGGCGGTAGAACAAGGATATGAGTTTTTTTTATCAAGGTTTTTAGCTGCTCCACAGTGACTGTGTTACTACAGAATGTCACCTATATATGTACGTATTGTACCTATTAATTACGACTATTTCATGTTTATTATATGTAAACTGTTGTGGTGAGTGTTTCAATATCTTCTAGATTTTGTTGAATTGACACATGACTCATTATAAGATAAGAGACTTACATAGATTTGATAATAAATGTCTAAGATGGTACCCTGAATTATCAAAATTTGCTTTCATTTTTGCACTAGTTTGTAAAACGAGCCCAGCTCTTCCGATCGGGTCCGTTCAATAGCAATTATTACGAGTTCGATGGTAGGTCAGTTGCTTTAGGGAAAGTTTGAATAACGTCATAATTTAGTAAGCGTTCAATTGCCATGAATTGTGGATCAGGCATTGAATTTCCCATAGAACTGATTCGGGAGATATCAGGCTCTGGGATTGACTATTTTGGCACGTGTGAACGTATCAGCGTCCTCATGATCTTGGTTTTAGATTTCGCATCGATGTAAAAGTAACAGTAAAGCGTTTGTTTATTATAATGTCATCCTTATTGAAACGGCTAGCCACAATTGGCTTATGAGGTACATTTATGTTATTATTTCCCGACAGTTATCGTTGCCAGGCGGACTGTTAGACGTTCAGTACCCTTCTATTTAACTAGATGCATGTTGTGCAAACTGTCGCATCAGGAAAAAAAAACACAAGTACTTTCACCTGGGATTCGAACCTTCGGTTTCTCGCTTCCTCGGCGGATACAATAACCACTAGACCACGGAAGACATTTACTTAAGTTAACTCACCATTTTAGTGTTTATTGTAAATGAATAAAATGTGCGTTATTTTTGTTTCAGAAATATCAATAGCAGCTGTTAACGTTTTAAACTACACATCAAAATACAGTTACCTCACATCCGGTATGGTCAAATCACAAGGACATATTGCTAGTCGTATTACCGAGATTGCTAGATCGGCAACACGCACTATCACATGTGTACAGAAAGGAGACTGTGCAGTCCGCGATATTGAAATTCTTAACGTTAACGAGGATGTACCTGACAGAGCAAAGAGGGAGATACAGCTAGTCGGCTTCTCTATACACATATCTTGCAGGCCAGTAGCAAGTAAGTGTTTTAGCCAAGTAAAAACTGGGTATGTTTAATGTTTCAAACAATTTATATGGTAACGGTAGAAGGTTGCGTTATTCATGGTATATATGAGGATGATATACACATATTTGGAAAAAAGTTGTACAGGTTTACTTTGGATCTAATGTATATAGCAATCTTAAAGACACAAACACTTACATAAGTACAAAGACAGCACAGGGGACACCTTTAACGAAACAACGGAAGGATAGTGAAGAAGTTCAATTGTTTAAGTCAAAATAATTAAACATACTGATAGCCGTGTTTTAATCAATATTCATACGCCTTCCCAGTTTAAAGCCGGGCCCGATTAGCTCAGTCGGTTACGCGTCAGACTATCAATCGAGGGGTCGTGAGTTCGAATCCCCCGCCCGGCAACAGTCTCGGTGATGATTGATATACGACATTGTGTCTCATAATCATTGGTCTCTCACCACTGATTCAAGTAGAAAAAATATCAGTAACTTGCGGAGACGGGGTGTGCTCGAGTACTGGTTAATCCCAAAAAACAGTGGTTAGGTTAACTGATCGTCTGTTAGCCCTCGATGGCATAAAAATGACGCTAATTTTTCCATCCATCAATCAATTCCCAATTTGATTAATGCTATTGTAGCGTTTGATTTAGATTATACAACATTTTTTATACAACAAAAAATACATAAAACAATGTCCACAATATACTTTTATTGTTTTCTTTGTTTCTGCTTCCCGCTTATATCAAATACATTAAAATAAAATTCAAGGAATACAGATTCGTTTAAGTCGCCTTTACGTACTTAGGCGGCGATCAGCACTGCAACGCTTGATTACGACGACAAAAGCAAGCATGTGCTTTTGGAATAAAGCTTTCATTACTTCAGAGAAAAGATATTGGAATAAAGTGTTTCTATAGTACCGGACCCGACTTATAACAAATTGGCTTACCAAAACTCCAACAATATAATCTTTGTAATCGTTCTGTCATGTAGAACAAAACTAATATCGCTTCCCGTTACAGGTATATCCGAATGTCTGGATCTTCTAACCCAAGTCAAGAACACGTTAGATGACTATGTGGATCAACACGTGTTTAAAATAGATATCGATAGCGTCATGTATGATATCGACGCGAACGGCACATACATCGATGGCATCTCCGTTTGTGACGCAGGAAAGGTGACAGTGGATTACTATTGCGGTATGAATAATATGTTTCATTTGTATTATAAATTGTGTGTTAAATAGAGGCTCTGAAATGAGTGCTCATCTATTATTGAATTTATTAAAACGAGTCAGCAGAAATATATTATGCAAGGCTCTGCGACCTTTATATGATTTTTGCCAACGAATTTGATAATTTGAATAATAAATGAGCACGAATGTAAGATTCTTTTTATCAATTAGTACATTTACCACTTATTTAACATATCACGTCTATTAGAAACGATAAAAGTCTTGCATATTTGTTTCCATCTTTCATGGTATGACGTAACGTCTCAAAATAACGTCATTTTACCATAACAATTCGACGTCATTTATATATTCGGGAAAATCGGAACGTAGTTCAACATTTTACGTGCTATTTTAAACAGTGAAATTTTATCAAACTTTTCACAGGGAAATCTCTATAATTCATCAAACTGCATAATGTAAATGAAAGTAAAAAGACGTATACGTTTTTATTTAAAATAATATTTGTTATTTTGTTAAATATAGAAATATGTTATTATCAGTAGTTATGTTAAATATCAATTATTTCACCTATCGTATGTTCAAGTCAATCTAACAAGAAAAAACAAACTTATTTCGAAGAATCATAGAGATAAAATGTTTTTACTGTACATACATTTTAACTGATAGAATTTATGCAATATAACTATTCTTTTAATAGTTTTGATTTGATTTTATTTCTATAACTTTAGTACCGTGCGGTCTTGGGATGTACCAGTATACGGAATATTGTGAACGGTGTCCACGGGGCTCCTACCAGGATGAGATCGGAATGACTCATTGTAAAACATGCCCGGATGGCTGGTCCACAGCAGGTCTTCAGTCTAGAAACGTTTCGCAATGCAATGGTAAGGCTAATGTATAAAAACGCATAACATGGTATTCATTTCTGTATAACACGAACAAAACGTATGTTACATAACTTTGCAAACAGACATTTGAAGATGACGAATATCTATTCAACTTACAAATGATATGTAAATATCACAAGATATATGCATGCAAC
The DNA here is from genome assembly GCA_029582155.1 of Panopea generosa. Taxonomy (NCBI): domain Eukaryota; kingdom Metazoa; phylum Mollusca; class Bivalvia; order Adapedonta; family Hiatellidae; genus Panopea; species Panopea generosa. The sequence goes on from CM055905.1 coordinate 39,506,492, forward strand.
TTGCATTATAAACTTATAACAGTTTTATACAGGGATACCATGAAATATTCTCTCGTTTAATCAGTTTGTGCAATGTATTATTCAGTTTGAGATCTGAAGCATCATCCAGTCAGAGTTTATACGATTTGGTTCATTAAGAAAGATAGGTCAGACTTATATGTACGGTGTCTTGTGAATTACGTTATGTGTACCATACATATATACATAATCGGAAACTTGAGATATATAGATATTTGTTGGAAGTAATTAACATAAATTATAAATGATGCGTATAATATATTATTGTTATATTTACATATTCAGTTGTATTGTTTTTATACATATTTTGTTAGTTATTTACATATAGCATGTTATATAGTTTGAATAGATGGTGTTTTTTTGAAAGGGTTTTAAAGTCATTTTCAACACAGTTCAGATTATATAGGACATATTCAATTTTATTGGTGGAGGAAGACCTCAGAATGAATATGCAAGTAACTGGTAACTTACTAGCATCATGTTTTTCGAACCAGCGGGAGTCCAACCTGCAGCCTTGGCAAAGAGAGGTAAAGTAATCCTTAGACGGCGCATTAGACCACTCGGTCACGGATGGCACTTGAATAAATATATATCAATATGTACAAAAGTGTCATATATAATCAGCAGTACATTTACGTGGTTTAATTTTATTTTTCAGTTTATATCGAGGACGAAAAACATCGTAAGTTACTTTATATAGCTACTTATTATATATATAATCACAAAGAGAAAAAACCCAGAGTAAGATGTTTATGTCAAAGCAAGAGTTCACTATATTGCCTTAGATGTTTTGTATTCAGAAATTCTTTTTTACTTTACAAATAAACTCTTTCACTCGTCTTAAGTACTTTGCTTTAAATGACATCCATGTTTCTTTTATTATTTATTCTTCAGACACGAACCTTGCGACTATATTAGGGGCACTTGCTGCGTGTTTAGTTGCCTTGTCGGTGGTTATTGCTGGCATCTTTATCTATAAGAGGTATGTTCGTTTATTTTCTTCTGTGTTAATACTATTCATTACACGTTGTGTATCTTCGAAGGCTGTGCACGCGTGATGTTCATGTGCTCCAGACAAGACAATAAGTCTTTAAATGTAAAATGGACACTATATATGTACATGTTTTTTTTAAATCACATTTCAATTATTTGTACACATGCATTGTATCCACGATTTTATCAAGAGCTGTCGAAGAACAGCGATAACTCGGCTATTCTAGCTTAGTCGCAGACTCTGGGTGAGTGGGAATGTCGAGTAGTTGAAAAAATGCAGCTACGGTATTTAGAACAATTTTCAGAGTAAAAACATGGACATTTATGTCAAGTTCATTGCATATAATTACAAGCAATGCTAGTTAAAATTTGATAAAATAAACAATTGTGTTCATTTACATTTATAATTAAAATATAATTATATCAAATTAAACTATAAAAATGCAATAAAATTTGTGGCCTACGATTACAGAAATTACACAGAACATGACAAAACAATAAAGAAAGCAAACTATGTTTACCTAATTGTGAATTAGCATTTTAAGTATTTTACACAAGTGTGAATTACCATTGACAAGTATTTGACACAAGTGGGAATTATTATTGACAAGTATTTTACAGAAATGTGAATTATTATTGACAAGTATTTGACACAAGTGGGAATTATTATTCACAAGTATTTTACAGAAATGTGAATTATTATTGACAAGTATTTTACACACTGGTCAATCTATTATTGACAAGTATTTTACACACTAGTAAATCTAGCATTGACAAGTATTGATATGAAGATCAGTACTTGCATCTACAATTGATATAATTGATGATATATTATTTCGATTTTATTCGGTTTTTGTAGATATCTCCGTCGACGGGTTGAACAAACACCGATTAACCGGCAGCAAGCCATGTAAGTTACAAACCTATTAGAGGTGCATTAATTGTCCAATGATTTATGAATAGTGTATCAAACATTCATTGCTTCTCTTGAGTCTTTTCAGTTATAAACATAAATTGCTCCGTATTTGCTGAATAGTATATAGTGACTAGTAAATATAAATGAATGGATTATGGTTTTTACTACGTACCAACATATAGATAGATAATGTGACGCCGTGATAAATTCCAGCCTCGATCTCTGTGTCTATCAACAAATTACCATAAAGAATGAAAACATCAGTACGCAGTAAGAGGTTAACAACTTAAACACACTAATGCACATAGGAAATCAATAATAATTTTGTCATAACAAGCATTTGGAAGATTCCTAACAGTAGCACTATGCTAACAAGAAACCACACGGATTGACATGTAAATTGTATTATACAAAATGCAATCGTAGATAAGCAAAATTACATGTTATATATTTTTAACTGCTTACAGGCATGTTTCTGAATGGCCATTGGCTACAAAAATGGTTCCCGACATATTTTCTACAGACAATCCGGACATCCTATATTAGAAAGGAGAACCAACAGAATAACCCTCGGATGTACAGACTACCACACACATGGAAAACAAACCGCCTATATTGTACAACAACTACTTCTCATGAAAAGTAAAAACACAAACATTTTGTTTTCAATAACCTCATTCAAAGAAACATATAATGGCGGAACGATCATTCAATGAAATGGAAAGAAGTATAATATTAAATTATATTACTGTATTGGAATGTGATATTTATTAAGCCGTATAAGTGCATATAATGCATGACTTTGCGCAACCCGTTTAAAGTAAACAACATTAGATTGCTTTTTCACATTTTCGATGGATTGATGACCCCCTTTATGTTCGTATATTCGGCCCATTTGTTGTAGAGTATCACTACGCATATTTAAACTGTTATAACATCCAGCAGAACCCAATGTCATTCAAACTTGGACAAACGCATGAAAAGGTTCAATTGGTCTCATATGCACAAAGAAATATGACAATGTTATTCATTTTCAACAAAATACCTATGGGAGTGCAATCGAAATATGAATTCGTTGAACCCAAAACAGCATGAAAGTTGTAACATGGAAATCTGTGTCATCAGTTACCTAACATGACTTGTAAAATGTATTGTGCAGAATGTAACGCGAGTGTTATTGGTTGCAGAATATATTCAGTATTGCATGATTGAATTGAATGATACATTTATACATTTTAGCTTATGTTGTTATTTGCTGCAGAATATATTCTTTATTGCATTGTTATACTTAATCTGTACTGAATACTTCTTTTATACGTTTTACCATACGGTGTTATTTGCTGCAGAGTATATTCTTAACAAAAATAGTTATGTTTCTGATTGCCCGACCGACTGTCATTTTATTATGGCCTCATCACAATAGCATCCGTCGAGGTCATAAAGAAATGTTAAAGAGAACATTTAGATAAATTTAAGATCATTTCAGATACTCGCCATAGGTCACAGGCTATTTCATTTAAATGTCATTTTCTAGTCACTGTCACAGAGAGAGAGAGAGAGAGAGAGAGAGAGAGAGAGAGAGAGAGAGAGGGAGCAATGAGAGAGAGAGAGAGAGAGAGAGAGAGAGAGAGAGAGAACTTTCCTATCGTCCCTGTTCTTTTCGGCCATGCCACCAGAAATACAATTATTATTTGTGGCCTTATTGCATTTTTATACTTAAATTGTATCAAATAATACATTGGTACTTTTTACAGAATATTGTTTTAAAGGGCGAAATTGTATGAATATATCTATTTAAAAATACATTGACGCACTTGATTTTTCAATGTTAATAGGCCATCTAATATGAAGTATAGCAAAGTGTGCCAAAGCTGTAAACGTGTTTAATTAGTATTCGACCCCCTCGGCTATGTGTGGTGACCTTGAGCAAGGCACTGTTTCCGCTCACTACTAGTTCTACTCAGGAAGACTTCGACCATGAGTTGTAGCAATTCAAAGTAAAATGAATAAGTAACTAAATATAAGTGTTAGATACGAACGTTATGTATTGAATGCAATTTGCTTGTTACGTGTAAGTTCATTTCTCGTGAACTATCAACAAATATCGCTCATTCCCGAAATGAACGATTCTGTAGTATATATAATAATTGGATAAAAGGTCAGTTGATGTTATTTGACGGGATGTAAATAATTATAAATATGATAATATTGTCTGTAAGGTTTTACCCGACACTCGTTAATCTTCGCCAGTATGTTCGGGCGTTTCTGTGAGTACGATATAATGCCGATTTAAAATGTATTGGTATCGGTTTATCAACAGTAATATCACTTTTTAGGTTCGGGCACCGATAATTAATTTACGGATATACACGGAATATTCACGAGTGTCATTAAATCCTAACGCACAATATTAAACGAAAGTTAAACGTTCGATCCGCTCGTCTTAGAAACACACAAGTTTATTTATTTCTCTCTTTCTTAAAAATAGTTACTAAGGGGTCTACAGGAATTGTTTTAGCAATATTATAAAAACATTTAATTACAATAATTTTTGTTATTATCAAAAAGTGTGCATTTCGGAAGTTAAATGAGGCTTTAAATGAGAAAGTGACTTTACTTTCAAAATCAAAAAACTGTATTTTAAAATCCTGACGTACATAAGACATAAACACTGTCATCCGCTATGTATAAAAGAGAAATTGTCCACAGAAATGAATCAATGAAGAGCAGTAGATATTATGTGATCTAGGGTAACTTTACTATATCAATTCAACATAAATTACATAAAAACATACTTAATATTTAATGATGTAAAGAGTGTCACGTAAAGAGATGTTTATAGGCAAAAAAATTACTTACCCCGCCCGCTTCAAAATTGTAAATGTGTACGTTTCCTAGAGACGCACGGCGTTAATATAAACCGCTACTTGTAATACAGACCTTCTGTAAATGAGGTCCGATATTGCATTATTTTTATTAAAAGTGGTGTCAATGCAATACATCCGTTACTTAATTTGTTACCGATCGCTTACAAAAATATGATGGGTCTATTGACAACTAATAATATAATACTATTTCCAATATAATATGCATATTGCTTCCGTCCGTCTTTCCAAAAAATAGTTTCCTATCTTGAACTTGTATTCCCTCTAATTTGTATTTCCTCTTATACTGTTCAAGGGAGACAATACAGTTTTGATATTGTAATATATCCACCATGAGTTGCTTGCGCATACTATATCTATTAGTTCTGCATATTTCGCAACAAAAAGTTCAGTTATGATACATTATTAAGTGGTGTGTTGTACATTTTGGAGAGTGGGAGTTTATAGATAACAAATGATATAAAACTATTTCCAATATAATATGTATATTGCTTCTGTCCGTCTTTCCAAAACAGTTTCCTATCTTAAACTTGTATTCCCTCTAATTTGTATTTCCTCTTATGCTGTTCAAGGGAGACAATACAGTTTTGATATTGTAATATATCCACCATGAGTTGCTTGCGCATACTATATCTATTAGTTCTGCATATTTCTCAACGAATAGTTCAGTTATGATAGTTTATTAAGTGGTGTGTTGTACATTTTGGAGAGTGGGAGTTTATAGATAACTAATGATATAAAACATTTTGGAGAGTGGGAGTTTATAGATAACTAATGATATAAAACTATTTCCAATATAATATGCATATTGCTTCCGTCTGTCTTTCCAAAAAATAATTTCTTATCTTAAACTTGTTTTTTTCAATTATAGACTACTCACTGGCTCAGTATTGCTAAAAGAGTGCACCAGATTCGAAACTCTCAATAAATAGAAAAATTAACCAAGATTATTTTGTGTTCTTATTTCGTTATAATGTCTGTTAGCACGTATTTCTTTAATGAAACTTGAAGATTGAGTAAGTGCGAAGATAATACAATAATTGTCCGTGTGAAATACGATGTACTGTTTCCGCGCACCTGTGTCGCCTGTAATTTTAATTGTAAAGGGATAAAGAAGAGGGTTGTTAAAAATGTGATTTTTGGACAATCTTTCGTTACAAATTTAATAGTATACAATCACTAGCATAATTATGAAGTTGACAAAATAATGGTCACTACCGATACATTCTAGAAAAACAGACTATATTACAGAAATCATCGAATACACATGAGATCGTGAGAAAATACACAGAGACCGATTATCTTGGAAGAATTAGATTTTTTTGCTGTCTTACAATCTTACACTTTTAAAAAAAGATTTTCACACAAAACATTGGAAAAACGAGTAGTATGATAAAAGCTGGTCCGGAATTCACATTCAAATGTTTGGGGTGTTTTGTAAATTGATGACATCGCAAATTTGTCCTAGAGGGATCCAGACCTGGCTTTTAACATACTACTACTACTACACTCAAGGATTTACATACAGGTTATTTGAGTGCAGAAAATGTTATACGTTTTCAAAGAAACTTTATATACTATAAGAGTAACATCTCTGTCTTCTACTGTCAAAACTCATGGCGGAGACACTTTTTTCCATTTATCGAAGCTGCTTCTACACGGCTACTAAACGCCAGCTCCATCACCAAAAGTTGTGATAAGAAAATGAGCTATCGACACATCCCCGGTGGAGCTAACGAGTATTTTATTGGTACACACGTGGGTATGATTTACTTTTGGTCCTATATTTTTTCAATAGTTCTCATTTCGAAAATCGGGCAATGTATTACCGTGTACGAATACTTTTACTACTGGTTGGCCACGATTTAGTTTCAATATTTTGTAAATTGTGTTTCACTCAAACCGACTAGTTATATGAAAAGATGGCCAATCTACTGTCACCAGGTAATGTGTTTGATAGCATTTGTTTATAATAGACAATAAGGCTATATGTATGTCATGTTTATAGACAATAAGGCAATATGTATGTCATGTTTATAGACAATAAGGCAATATGTATGTCATGTTTAAAGACATATTTTGTAATTTTAAAACTTTATCATACTTTAAATTTTTATAACATTTTGGTTCAAATCCAGGATTGCTAAATGAATCCTTAGAATATAAGAGTAATCACCAAGTATCTGCATACTGAAAAAAGTACTTTGTTGAGTGAATAATAACAATTCGTAAAGCTTCCGTTGAAGAAGATGAATATGCTTCTAATGTCTTTTCTCATTTCATGACGACGTATCCATTTTAATATAGGCTGTTCATCGGCGGTTAATTCCATGGATGAGTACAAAATACAAAAACTCAAATCAACTCATTTACTATACATACATGATACTTATAATGCAATTATCATTTTTACAAAGCACAAATACAACGAATGCTGTTAGGGAACTTCTGAATAAGTCAGACATAAAAATTTTTTTTTTTCTGGTAATCAACCTTATGTAAAACAATTAACCATTGCGCGTGGAATGTGGTGCTCATTCCAAAGCACAACTGCAGCAGTCTGTCTTATGTGTCCGTGAGAGAATAAGTATTTGTGTTGTGGTAAAGAATGATTAAATATGATATGAATACAAGAATGAAGAAATGCATTGTTTATCTGACTGACGAGCAGAAGGATGGTTCATTTTTGACGAAAGAAAACGTTCAGTACTGCAGGTCAGTGACATTTTATGCTTGTTGCAGTTTACATTTTATATAGAACAGTCTGTTCAAGCAGGTGGTGTATTTATTATCACATGTGTGTTACACTGACACGTATTTGATATCATAAACCCACATGTATTATACTGACTAGTACATGACTTCATAATCCATGTATGTTACACTGACAAGAGCATGACATCATAACCCCATGTCTGTTACACTGACAAACACATGACTTCATAACCCCATTTGTGTTATACTGACACGTACATGACTTCATAACCCCAATTGTGTTATACTGACGAGTACATGACTTCATAATCACATGTATGTTACACTGACAAGTACATGACTTCATAACCCCATGTGTGTTATACTGACAAGTACAAGATATCATAACGCCATGTCTGTTACACTGACAAACACATGACTTCATAACCCCATGTGTTGTATACTGACAAGTACATGACTTCATTATCACATGTGTGTTACACTGACACGTACATGATATCATAACGCCATGTGTGTTACACTGACAAGCACATGACTTCATAACTCCATGTTTGTTATACTGACAAGTACATGACTTCATAACCCCATGTGTGTTTTACTGAAAAGTACATGACTTCTTAACCCAATGTATGTTACACTGACAAGCCCATGACTTCATAACCCATGTGTGTAACACTGACTAAAACATGACTTCATAGTCACATGTATGTTATACTGACAAGTACATTACTCCATAGCCCCATGTGTGTTATACTGACAAGTACTTGACTTCATAACCCCATGTGTGTTATAATGACAAGCACATGCCTTCATAATCACATGTGTGTTACACTGACAAGCACATGCCTTCATAATCCAATGTGTGTTATACTGACAAGTACTTGACTTCATAATCTCATGTTTGTTATACTGACAAGCACATGCCTTCATAACCCCATGTTTGTAATACTGACAAGCACATGCCTTCATTACCCCATGTGTGTTATACTGACAAGTACTTGCCTTCATAATCTCATGTTTGTTATACTGACAAGCACATGCCTTCATAACCCCACGTTTGTAACACTGACAAGCACATGCCTTCATAATCCCATGTGTGCTATACTGACAAGCACATGCCTTCATAATCCCATGTGTGTTATTCTGACAAGTACTTGACTTCATAATCTCATGTTTGTTATACTGACAAGCACATGCCTTCATAACCCCATGTTTGTAATACTGACAAACACATGCCTTCATTACCCCATGTGTGTTATACTGACAAGCACATGACTTCATAACCCCATGTGTGTTATATAGACAAGTACTTGACTTCATAACCTCATGTTTGTTATACTGACAAGCACATGCCTTCATAACCCCATGTGTGTTATACTGACAAGCACATGCCTTCATAATCACATGTGTGTTATACTGACAAGTACTTGACTTCATAATCTCATGTTTGTTATACTGACAAGCACATGCCTCCATAACACCATGTTTGTAATACTGACAAGCACATGCCTTCATTACCCCATGTGTGTTATACTGCCTTCATAATACCATGTGTGCTACACTGTCAAGTACATGACTTCATAAACCAATGATGTTACACTGTCAAGTATATGACTTTACAAACCTATGCTAAATAATGCTCGCATGTAAACGCTATGGTACTAGAAGTGCCATTTGGTCAATTTTTCAGTGTCTCAGCAGTATATCAAGGGGAGGCTACTTTGTGGTATTTAGGTCGTGGACAAAAATACTTCAAAAGTGTGCGAGATGAATACTTCGAATGGTTGGTCTGAAAAATAATCCTGTTCCTGTGAAAATCTTACATATTATGTTTATGTATGTTTCAGTAACGGAGCCAATGGAGTTAACGTTTCTTTATGGTTCGACATTATTTCATGTAACGGGGATTTTATATTGGTGACTGCGATAGGCTAATTGAACCGAATACTATCACGATTTTAATATGATTATGTTGTGATTTTCTTGTCGAATATGTTTTTAACAGTTCTTATTTTAAAGGGTATGGGGTAACACTTTTGAATAAATAGTCGTTTCCAAGCAGGAACAATCTGAATGTATGAATTATCATTCTATGTGTTGGCTCCATTCAGAGTTTCCTTATAATTTCTATTGTGTATTTCTGTGTCACTAATACCATTTGTTATATTTCTGTATATTTTAGTAACAGGGCCAACGACGTTAACGGAGCTATATATTTATCGGCAACGTTGTTGATTAAATCATTGCTTTGTTACAGCTCTGTATCTTTTAAAAACGGAGTCATTTCCATGAAATACATAACGTTATTTTATGGGTTGATATTAATTTATGTAACGGAGATTTTATCATGTTTAACTTGTATTTTTATGTATTTCACGGAAACGAGTCCTGTGAGGCTGTATACACTGGTGCGTTGTGCCAATCGTTGCTGAGGGTTAAAGTGGAGTTTATTAAACGGATGAGTCCGTTTGCAGTCTGCTTTGTATTATCCCGACCAAGAAAATAGTTCGTTACATATCTTTACATCTTGAGTGTGCCATGCTTAAATGCACATTAAATTGTTTTGGTTTTGATTCAAGGAACTATTTACTTTCCTAAACCAAAATACAAAAGAAAGGGTTCACGGACTCTAGTAGAGTGCACAAACATGCACTACACTATGACAACATGGACATTATCAAAATGTATTTAATTTAACAAAAAAAAAATCATTCTTGAGCTGAAATGTTTTTAATGCTGGAAAAAGTAATATGCTTAACGAAACTTTATTATTTTCAGTCTGACAATGGATTCAACAAACGACCAAACTAAACAAAGTGTCAACGATACCAAACAAAGACAATGTGAAAACAACAGCGACTGGGTGAAGACGCAGAAGACATTTCATTCACAGACTGTAAAACAGTCTCTGTCACCAAAAGATATTGCTGCGTTTTACAACAATGCGACAGATTACGAAAAGGTAACAACATATAAAACGCGTATCTAGTTATTCCTGTTTAATATAAGATTAATAAAATGGTATGAATACGAGTAAGTATATAGCTAACGAACTTTTTTTCAATTTGAAATGCCAAATAATTTCATTTTATGAAAATAAAAAGTTTACATTTGGTGGGTAGATGCATTCTCGCATTGGAGACCCGACCCCACCCGCTGCGGACAATACTGTATCGTTCTTGAAAAGAAACTCGTTTAGCATTTATCTTTAAATATGTTGGTTTTGTTTGCTTTTAGTAATTATGAAATTATCCCGAAGGTAAAAGTTCTTCTGAAAGAAAGGCGTGATGTGCACTCGAACCTCCGACCTTAGTAAAAAGTCTTTAGACTACAATTAACAAATCGTAATGGTAAAAAATATATGGTATATGAACCACTAATTCCAAACTAAGAAACAAAATCGTGAAATAAGGCTTTCAATGAATAAATCTGGAAGGATAAGAATCAAGTTTATCTAACAAAACACTGGTTTAAAAAAGAAAGGGACAGTGAACCATAAAATGAAACGATTCCTGAGAAGTTGGCAGATATTAAGCTATTCAAATTCAAAATGAAGTAAATGGGTTTCGAATTTTTGTAGCAAAACGTCGTGTAAAAATATTGCTAAACTTATTGCTTTCGATATAAGTAAGTAAATATTGTATTACAGTGTACATGTAACATGATGTACATTTTAACGTCTCACTACACAGTTACGCCCCTTTTTTCCACGGTAACTTATTCTTATGCTTAAAAAAAAAGCCTATGTACTTTGGTTATGAGATATTTTCAAAATGGTTTATAGTGGTTGTGATTTCTTGCTGCATATGAGTATAGCAAAAGTTGGCATAGCATATACTGCAATAAGACATCACTGGTGTTAAAAAGGTGACTTTTTTAGGATTTCATGCTTGTATTTATGAGCATTTGTGGACTTCTTTTTTCAAAATATCTCAAGGTCTCACTGCACCCTCTTTAAAAAAAAAACAACGTGGTCAACCTACCGGTTTTTGTGCATTTTTATGCGTGTACACATTTTACCATTGAAATCCTAGACCTTATTTTATATATAGAACAAATTAAATTCAACTTTGTAGTGAGACTTAAAGACTTTTAAGCAACACATCCGGCCCAATGGACCTATAACTCACCTATACAAATAAAAAGTAATATTATTTCACAAGAAATTATACTTGTAATTTAAGATCATAAAATAGTAAATGAAAACTACAAGGAAAGTACATAATCACTATGGTAAATCGAGTCAGTTATCTTCCCCTGATTCCGCTTGGGGCTCCACCGTACGCGGTCCAACATATAAGTTGCAGAGCCAGTGCTATCGGTAAAATCACATAAAATCGTTATCGTTTAATCTAAAAAAATACACAATGGAATCAAAGTTCGGTAGTCTTACGATACCGGAATTAAAAGAATAGTTGAAGAAAAGAGGTTTCTGGTAGAAAAGGAACGTATTGAAAGGTGCGTAAATGTTGATGAAAACGGTGAGGTGCTGACCGAACCGTCAAAGTGTAAACAAAGAAGCGCAGCTGAAATATTATCCCCGAAATATTTATTCTATTTTTGCCGATTTTTTGAGAGTAGATGGTTAAACAAATTGAATAAGTTTTATAAGGTATTATTTTTTTAACAGATTTCCAATATATATGAAAGAACTTTGTTCCCGTCTTGTTTTTGATTAGCCATTCGGTGGGAAAAGTGGGTAGGGTAAAGTAGAATCGGTACGTTCTTGTCACGTAAATAATGATTCGATTGAAAATCAATACTTACGCTTAACGGAAAGTACATATTTGTTGAATTGAAGGATATTATAAATAATGTTTAAGCATAAATAATTACATATTTTTCAATTTGGACGCCCATGATAGAACCAAGAACTTTGGAAACTCGGATGTTCAGGAGCCAGACTTCTATATCACTGTTCGAGAACAAAGTCATTGTAGTGATATTAATTCCTACAAGTTTTGTGATGTGAAACTGTGTTCAGTTGTTTAGTCTTTACAACAATTTGCAAGATCATGGACACTTCTTTCAAAACCTTCTACAAGGAGAAGATCCTCCAATATTTTAGAGTTGCCAATGAATTTGATCACAGAGTATATGTAAAGAGCAGCTGTCATGCAGAAATGAGAAAGGGTGTTGTAAGAGGGACTTATACTTGAAACCCAGTGTGAGTGTGCTGCTGGCATGGGACCCAGTGTCCATTGCAAGCATGTGTGTACTGTCTTGTATGCTTCAACAATGTTTTCTAAACAGAAAACAATTTTAACCGAGTACTCAAAAACTGATGAGTTTTAATAAACTTAAAAAGTTCATTGGAAGTCCAGTAAAAGCCAGGAATTTAAATGTTTTCGGAGCCGATGAATTTGCCAATATGGACTTTGATCTTAGACCTATGGAATTTAAAATCGACCAGGGTACACTGACCATCTGAGAAATGCATGTCTGAATCACCCACACATATAAAAAAGCCAATATTTCAAACAATCACACCAGCAAATAACAAAGACGTAGCATTAGATCATGATTACTTTAAATTAACCCCAGAACACTTTTTGGAACCAATGTGCATCACTTAAATAAGTCAAAATGAAATCAAATCGGTTGAATCAAGAACGTTGGTACAAAACAACAATTCACAATGGACAGAGGAGAGAACAAAACGACTTCCTTCATCAATGTTTGCACGTATCTGCAAAGCCACGGATAGGACAGACAAGAATAAATTAGCCAAGTCTTTGACAGAAGTGTTAGAGATAGACGTGCCAGCACTTAAACACGGACGCAGATATGAAGATGCTGCAATCAGTCGTTATATGTCGGACACACAGAATGTAAAAAAAAGTGACATTTTTGTATCACGTCAATTTCCATTCTTGTCTTGTTCGCCTGATGGCATAGTAAATGATTAAAAAATTGTCGAAGTAAAATGTCTATTTTCAACATGCGACCAAATGATAACTCCATTTTCTGTACCATATGTTATGATCGATTCAGAATCAAAATGCTAATTAGACCCCAGCCATAGTTATTATTTTCAAATCCATGGGCAGCTGCTATGCACTGGCGCACAAGAATGTGATCTTATTATACAGTAGCTGATGTCAAACATTTGAAAGTAAATAGAAACGATTCTTTTATAAAATCAGTGGTTGCAGATTAAAAGCTATTTTTTGACAATCATTTTAAGACAGCTGTTCTTGAGACATTTTTCTATAAATCCTATATTGATAAGTCAATAAAGTACTTTCAATTTGCTCAGATATTTTTTTTAAACATTAAAATGAAACAAGTCAATGTCACCTTGTGATTTCAGTTCTCATTTAGACTCATTTTTTCAGCTTAATCGTGTGAGCTGAGTCTTCACTCTTGTTTTAGGTATACATATTTATCATTAATTGGTATAAAACCAAAATTTTAATGTCTGTAAATTTATTTTGGTCGAAGCCATATATAAACATTCACATATGGTAAGACAGGGATTCAAACTCGCGTCCCTTGCGTGGTAGTAAGACATACTACCTAATGAGCAGACCGGGCCAGACTTATGTGAACTATAATCAGTCAAATGTTGCATATGATGACAACATAAAATAATTAGGTGTACCTCATTCGAAGAGGTATGGTAAAAATATTTGAAATGACTAACAGAAAAAAGGAAAATATCATTAGATTACATTGTTTTAATATTTACAACATTATGAATAATTGTCACCACTTATCTGTTAACATATGATAATCTTTATGTTTTAAAGGGACACATGGCAACATTGAAATTTAATTCCACTTGTGCATCAAAGTAATCTTTACATATATGAACAATCAAAGAGTCATCTCCAAATATTACAATCTGAAACTCTGTATTGATATCTAACAAAAACATTTCTTATATGAAATTCCTGTGTAATATCTGCTTGTTTTGAATAGATAAACACATATTCCAATATAAAGTTTATTAATAATTATATTGCCTCAGAACGATAAAAATAGTGTATCTACACATGTGAATACAGTACTTTCTATCATGAAGAATTGTGCACCTTTTTAAAAAATAAAAGCAAAAATTAAAAATCTTCACACATTACCAGTATATATATATGAAAATACAGAAACAGTAATTCAAATTGTTGAGTATAAAGACATTTCCTTGTTTGTTTTTATTATATGAATATTACAATTCCTAATCTTGTTTGTAAGTTTAACACTGTTTGGGATCTCCAGGGGTACATCTCAGTTCATACCAATTAATTTTACCTATAATAGAAAGAAGCCTCAAAATACAGGTGCTCTCGAGTCCACTCCCTGGTTAGAACCAGTACCATGTGTCGTTTAAGACAGGATCAAGCCAAGCTGAGGATCGAACAAACAACCTCTGGCGTGAGCTGCCAACACTTTATTCACTACCCTATCGCCTCTGTTTTATTAACCCATATTGATGCATTAGAACATGCACGAGAAACATTGATCGTGTTCTTATCACCACTCTGCATATTTAATTTAAAAACTTTTCCTAATAAATTTTAATGAAAACACCGCTAAAATTCCAAGTGGGTGGGTTATTTACCCAAATGGTGAAATAAATGTTCAGTTATCTTACTCAACTGGATGTAAATAATTGATTTTCCTCTAATTTGTCTTATTTTACAAGCTAACATACTGGTTTTTAAAAAAAGGTATGGGGATATACTATGATGTTTGTTTAATACTTTTATAGAACAGAACAGAACATATATTTTATTTTGACTTATACATACAGTATCTCGTCATGACATATACATATATGCAAAATCATTATAACACGTGAAAGGTTCACATTCACAAACACGCACATACTAAAAACAAGCACGCACGTACGCGCGCGCACACACATACACACATATAAATATATATACTAGCATTCACATATTCAGGCACATGTTTAAACTGACACATGATTGCATTACAAGTTATAACTTATATCGTTCTGAGGATAAACTTTTGTTATAATTTACATTATTTCTTATTTTAAATGCTTCTTTTAAGTAAATAGCAAAGTTAGTCACATCTTTTTTCGATTCTACTTGCATTAGTTCAATAAATTCAAATACACTGGGTCTTCTACAGTAGTATTTCTAACATATAATTTACGAATAGGCCCATAAATTGGACAGATCAGAATAAAATGGAATTCATTTTCTATATCTCTTGGATTACAAATTGTTCAATATCTTTGATTTCTTGCAATTCTATTCTGAGCGTATCTCCCAGTTTCAATTCTGAGTGTATGAGTTGATAGCCGCAATTTGGACAGAAAGGACCGTAGTTTAAAAGGCATCATATCTAAGTACATCTCATATCTAAACACATTTTTGTTGTGTTTGTACATATCCAAAACTGTTATTTACAATATCATTTTGCCATTTCTGTATAAAACAATCTATTACTCTTTTGTTTGAATAAAACAATAAAATTAATAATACTGTTGCTATGCGGCTCATTCCAAACATAATTAAAACCAAAATCATTTAACTGTTTCTTCACATTACTAGTCCAATTTATTTGTACAACCATTCTCACAATATCTTACTGACTCTTTATAAAGAGTAGAAATCAATATATTTTTGATGATACAATTTTACTCCAATACTTTACTATTCTGACATATCTTGATATATACAGGGGGTATCTGCCAAGTTCCCCATACACGCCTGCATAACTAGGTGTTAATTTAACTTTTTACAAATATTTACAGAACCTTAAATGTACATGTTCAATTTTTTGTCTTTGTATAACCCCATACCTCTGCCCCATAATTAAGAATTGATCCAACAAAGACATCAAACAGCTGACACCACGTTTTAGGCTTAAATTTGTATTTCTTTCTATTTGCAATTAGCACATTCGAGTCATTAACCACCTCCAGATTTATCCAATTATATAACCACTCTTCTTCAGTTTTCAGATGACCTCTAGTCTTAAACACCAATACCTTAGTTTTACCTTCATTGACCTCTAGGCCCCATTTATCACAATACCCTTTTAGCATATCTTAATAATTTTGTAGTTCAGCGGGCGTTTGACCAATTAAAACCATATCATCCGCAAACAACAAGATTATCGTTGTGTCGTTGATATTTAGTCCCGTCTTTGTGTTACCCTGTAAAAATAGTTCAAGGTCATCAATAAATAGAGAAAATTCAATTGGTGAGATTACCTCCCCTTGCCTCAAACCAACTGAACACTCAAAGAAGTCCGAATTTGAGTTACAGCATCGTACGCACGATTTCACTTTGTTGTATTAGGCGTAAATATGATACGCTGCATTATTCTAATACTACAATCCTAATGTTAGTATGGTACGCTCTATTATTCTAATTACGGAAATTATATATATATATAATTACCTGGACATTGTTCGTGTTTTGCACGCTGTCGTATTTGTTAGACAACGAAGGGGCGGGGCTTGTTTTATTTACTGATATGACAACGAGAACAGAGGTTGGATGCCCCTACAGGCGTCTTTCCCTACAGACCATTATATCAACCCCGTTATTACTTCGCATCTATGTTTAACTTTATTTTACTTATTATAATAATACCATAAAGCAATTGTGTTCATGTTGCTATGGTGTCATTTAAATGCTATGTTTCTTGTTGTTTCCCTTTTGTTAAACAAATTGCATTTTACAATGCATACAATCTCAGTCAAACGGTGCTCCCACTACTTGTATTTCTTGTAAGTTATTGTACAGTTACACCAATTTAACTGAACGTCTTTCCAACACTACCATTTTTAGTTTGTCCAAGCCATGACCATGTGGCGGTAAACCAGAGTATTAGCGTTTTTTCCCAAAAATCTTAAAACATCTTCAAAGACTTTTTTCTTTTGGCTGGGTTTTGTGCTTCCGATGAGTAATAATATATTTTAGTAGAAGTTCATTTTACAAGCCATACTCTCCACCCTCAGTACACACACACGAAAACTTATGAAAAATAAATTATATTTTTGAAATTTGAAAGGGGACGTAACTCTTTGATAAAAAAAGTGGAATATGTTTTTGATTTCATCAGTTTTTGTGGGTATGATAACAAACTATGGAAGATGAACTGTGGTTTTCAATATCTGTATTATATTTCAACGAGTTTTACTACACTAAATCTATATTCAGATATTTGGGGATTAATACTTTCATATGATTATACATTCAAATATGTAATTGCTGATTCGATATATGCACATAAACGTAAGGAAATCAATTTCAGCACTATCATGGTTGCATTTAAAGTTGCTTAAGTAATATAAACTAAGAATGTTGTAAGCATATCAAGGATATGCCTATGATATTCATATACTGGTAGCAAGTCATTTTCCATTCGGTGGTATATTTTGAAATCAGTCGAGGTCAGCAGAAAACTTTGTAAAGTGTATTCCCAATAAGGCTATGTGGCTACTTGAATGTATGAATATCTCAGTTACAAAAAGGTAAACGTCTTTATTCCCTATCCAAATAATGTTTTGCTTAGATATTTATCAAGCAGTTTCAGTAAATTTTGTACCTACTGACCTGTTGTGAACAATTACCACAGCAATACAAACGCAATAAATACATATAATGACCATCAGTTTAGTACCTCAGATGTGGTTTAAAGGTTTCTCATAGACGGAAGGTCGTTGGTTCGATCCAATGCAAGGTCATATATGGTACTAGAAGATTCCTCGCATGGCGCTCAGCATTTAGAGGATAATTCTAGGTCTGGCCGGCCCGGTGTCAGCATAATGTGACAGGGTGATGTCATAACATGTGTCTGAGACATCGTACTGGGTGGTTGGTGGGTGGTTACAACAGGACCGGGAAGTGACAGAAGCCGAATGTGAATACAACAGGACCGGGAAGAAACAGAAGCCGTGCGTGGTTACAACAGGACCGGGAAGTAACAGAAGCCGTTAGTGACTACAACAGGACCGGGAAGTAACAGAAGTCGTGGGTAGTTACAACAGGACCGCAAAGTAACAGAAGCCGTGGTTGGTTACAGCAAGACCGGGAAGTAACAGAAACCATAGGTGGTTATAAAAGGACTAGGAAGTAAAAGAAGCCGTGTGTTGTTACAACAGGACCGGGAAGTGACAGAAGCCGTGTGTGGTTATAACAAGACAAAGAGTAAAATAAGCCGTGGGTGGTTACAACAGGACCGGGAAGTAACAGAAGCCGTGTGTGGTTTTAACAGGACCAGGAAGTAACAGAAGCCATGGGTGGTTACAACAGGACCGGGAAGTAACAGAAGCCGTGTGAGGTTACAACAGGACCGGGAAGTAACAGAAGCCTTGGGTGGTTTTAACAGGATCAGGAAGTAACAGAAGCCATGGGTGGTTACAACAGGACCGGAAAGTAACAGAAGCCGTGTGTGGTTATAACAGGACCGGGAAGTAACAGAAGCCGTGAGTGGTTATAACAGGACCTGGATGTAATATAAGCCGTGGGCGGTTTCAACAGGTTCCGGAAGTAACAGACGCCGTGGGTGGTTACAACTGGACCGGGACGTAACAGAAGCTGTGGTTGGTTACAACAGGACCGGAAAGGAACAGAAGCCGTGGGTGGTTACAATAGAACCGGAAAGTAACAGAAGCCATGGGTGGTTACAACAGGACCGAGAAGTAACAGAAGCCGTGTGTGATTATCAAAGGACCAGGAAGTAACATAAACCGCGTGTGGTTATAACAGGACCGGGAAGTAACAGAAGCCGTGAGTGGTTACAACAGGACCGGGAAGTAACAGAAGCCGTGTGAGGTTACAACAGGACCGGGAAGTAACAGAAGCCGTGTGAGGTTACAACAGGACCAGGAAGTAACAGAAGCCGTATGAGGTTACAACAGGACGGGGAAGTAACAGATGCCGTGTGAGGTAACAACAGGACCGGGAAGTAACAGAAGCCCTGTGAGGTTACAACAGGACCGGGAAGTAACAGAAGCCGTGTGAGGTTATATCAGGACCGGGAAGTAACAGAAGCCGTGTGAGGTTACAACAGGACCGGGAAGTAACAGAAGCCGTGTGAGGTTATATCAGGACCAGGAAGTAACAGAAGCCGTGTGAGGTTATATCAGGACCAGGAAGTAACAAAAGCCGTGTGAGGTTACAACAGGACCGGGAAGTAACAGAAGCCGTTTGAGGTTACAACAGGACCGGGAAGTAACAGAAGCAGTGTGAGGTTACAACAGGACCGGGAAGTAACAGAAGCAGTGTGAGGTTACAACAGGACCGGGAAGTAACAGAAGCCGTGTGAGGTTATATCAGGACCAAGAAGCAACAGAAGCCGTGTTTGATTACGGATACTACCTCGCTCTTACTTCGTCATCACATTATTAAATGCGACATGTAAAGAGTGTTATGTTCATGTATAGTTTTAACAGGGTTTAACGCCATTTTAAACACAATTAAGGTTATACATTCCATATCCAGTTTTATTGGTGAATGAAGTCGTCATCTGAGTAATCTGAGTACAACCACCATCCTTCCGCAAGTAACTAGCAAATTTTCTCACATAAGGAATTTGGACTGAGTGGACCATGGAGGACCCTCGTTCATGTATAAAGTCAAGTACATGTTTATGTTGTGCAGGATCGTATGACTGTTTGGGAATAGCCGGCGGAATGAGTGAAAACCACATAGAGAAGGCTGCGTTTAAAGAAATGATACGAATTGTAAAGTCAGGTGAGTATTATACGATGAGAAGTAAAATTAAATAATGGGATATTCATTAAAATTAATATTGCTTTAAAAATAAAGGTTTGACTTTTGATGAAGCGAAATTTTAATATGTTTTTTACAAACTCAGCATACTGTTAGTTGTTTTCAACATATATCTTTGTTATCATTTATGTCTTCGAGAATATCTGATTGTAA
Source organism: Panopea generosa (assembly GCA_029582155.1). NCBI lineage: Eukaryota > Metazoa > Mollusca > Bivalvia > Adapedonta > Hiatellidae > Panopea > Panopea generosa. Next base: position 39,526,894 of record CM055905.1, read on the forward strand.
ATAACTCGCACTGTAAATAGTAAATATATTATTTCAATATATTTTCGATATAAGTGCTGGGTGTGTTAGTGCTATTATAATAACTACCAGAGGCACAAAGTCGAATATTAGCTAAGATTAAAAGATTCTCCGTTATTATTTTGTTTGTCACTTTGTGGTGTAGATCGCAATTGTGGGTTCATTAATCCCGTATCAAAATACCCTTCTTTTTATTCCCCCCCTCCCCCCAAATTTAAGAAGGTTTTATCTGCATATCTGGAAAGCAGGCTTTTAGAGATGCAACTCCCGACTTCAAGGACGGTCAGTTGGACGAGTACATGTCTGATCTGGAGAAAGCCGGAATGTGGAAAAAGCTAGTGAATAAAGTAGTACCAAGTTACTCCGCCACTTGTGACGAAGCTGTTGTAAATGATGGTTTTATATTTGTCTACCAAGTGTGTAATAAAATTTGAGTCGTAAATTGGTTGTATGTGTCATCCATCAAACTAGGAGATGCTTTTGCATATAACAAGAGTGTAAAATGAATACATATGCAAAATAAACAAACTATATGGTCCTCAAAACTAAATATTGATTTGATTACCTGAATATTTACACACTTTTAAATACGGAAAGAAATAGTGCAATCTTTTCACCCTGACTTTTTATAAGTTTACCTTTCACATTGTCTTTGATATGACACGGTACTAAAATTGATGGCTATAAGCAGGGTTTGGTTCGAGGAAGTAAGTGTTATGGAAATACAAAGTATCCACTTATAGTCATTCGTCACTTGATGAAAAATTAAATGTCTCCACGAATGGTAAATGGTTACTTGATGACAAAATACGTGTTGCCACAAAAGCGAAACAGTCACAGATGATAACACACGTGACGCTAAGAGATGCAATTAAATATGATTAAAAAGGGTTAAAATATTGAACTTTTAATTATTCAAGGTCTATTGGGAATTGATTCAAATTTATTTGCCGAAATAAAACTTATATAAACTAATAGTTTACATGTATGTAAAAAACGAAACTGATACATTGAAACATGCTAACATTTCAAAAATGGTTTTCAATCATATCACTTTTCCGCAAATACATCATGCTACATTGTAGTAGTGGCATTGTAGTTAACGTTTTAATTGGTATAAATGTTAAATATTTGAGAGAACTGGAAATAAATGATAATACTAGTAGCTTGCGTTTGGGTAGAAATATATTTAAACTGTTTTTAAATCGTTTTTAATATGCAATATGTAAAGAGAATAAAATTCAAAATGCATAAAATACGAAAGAGAAATGATCACAGTTGGTGTTATGTATGATACTTATAAAACATTGGACTTAGTTAGTAAGGAATGGGTGACTTTTATATATGATACTTATAGAACATTGGAGTTAGTTAGTAAGGAATGGGTGACTTTTATATATGATATTTATAGAACATTGGAGCTAGTTAGTAAGGAATGGGTGACTTTTATTATGATACTTATAGAACATTGGAGTTAGTAAGGAATGGGTCACTTTTATATATGATACTTATAGAACATTGGAGTTAGTAAGTAAGGAATTCAATATTTACATTAGAACATATTGCATATAACATATACATTAGAACACATTGCTTGATATATATATATATTAGAACACATTGTATGTCACATATACACTAGAACACATTGCATGCCATATATACATTAGAACATATTGCATGTCACATATACATTAGAGCACACTACATGTTACATATATATTAGAACACATTACATATACACAAAGCATTTCCATGTATATGTCTTATGTTTCAATAAATTGTAGAACAATTTAAATATGTGCATATTCGACTTATTTCATTCCTTTATATATTTCGGAAGAATAAACTACATACGTTTTTAAATAATGTAAAGATATCAACACAAGATCTTCTGCAATTATTTACAAGATATACTTTACAAATATCGGCCCTTACAAGGGCTAAAATATAATTGATATCGTTATATTCTGGATAGCAAATTTTGAATCCACTATCTGTATGCCAACATTTTTAACCATTGCTGATACGCCTCAATGTTTACACACAAACGTTAAATACAGAAAACGAAATGTTTTTGTCATTAACATACATGGGAATAAAATGCACAGGATACAATTAAAGCTGGATGTGTGTCTGAATGTAGATATACTTATTCAAAGACGAAACTTGAAATTGAATATGTGTTTGTAACAAAACACATTCGGTTATTAAATCAAGTTTACCAATTCGTTCAGGTGATATCCGTCATCCTAAATCGTGAGTTCAATGTAAATGGAGGTAATTTACCGATTGTCCTATCTTTCAAAAGGAAACGCGGGTACAGTGAAATGTTTTAATTTTCTGGTCTCTTGTCATTTACAAAGCACAAAGTATTATAAAGCAGGGCGGTAGTCTAATAGATAGACCCGATGCCTCTAAAAAAGAAAATAACCCTCAGTACTGGTTCTACCCAGGAAGCGGACTAGAGAGCGCTTCATATAAGCTCTGAGCTTTTATCGCAATCGAGCTAAAATAAATTAATATAAACTTAGTTTCATTTGTTTAACTAGACAAATCGTGCTTTAATTTGCCAAAAAAGTGGTTAACATAAAATGACAATAAACACAGCAAGATCATAGAATGAATCCAAAAATGTGTTGAGGTTGCTACTTAAATTATCTAAAACTGGCATCAATATTTCACTATTCAAGTCGGTAGCATCATTTTTCGTAGAATGCTCTAGTTGTGTAAAATCACAAGGCCATACATCGGACTGGTTCCCTATATTACAAGGAACCCGCCAGGGCCAGTGTCTTAGTCCCTACCTCTACCTCGTATTCATTAACCATCTGATGTACGAAATTGAAAAAAGTGAATATTTTATTAAGATATATGATATACATTGTGGATGTCCAACTTCAGCAGATGACATGGTAGTCATTTCAAACGTCAAACACGGACTAGACAGCCTCCTCAACTTGTGTTATAAAACTCACAAAACGAACGATATATATACAATGTGAGTAAATGCAAAGTCGTTCTTTTTAATGAATAGGTGCCCACACAACGCAAATGAAAACTAGGCAATGATGAAGTTGCAGAAACGGATAGCTATCTACATCTGGGGGTACCATGCCGCAAATCCCTATCATTAAATGAAAACATAAAAGAAAGTTATACTAAATTAAGAAAAACATTCTTCAGTATTGCTGACTGTGGACTCTATAGAAATGGAGTATACGCCCTAACATCAAAGCGTATATATGAATCCGTTGTTCTTCCCAAAGCGCTATATGGGACTGAACTGTGGAATGATTTCACAGAAAATAAGTTATGTCCTCTGGAACGGGCTCATCGACAGTGCGTTAAGCGTATTCAAAATATACCGACAGGATCAAGAACAGATATTGCCTTAAGCTGTCTGGGTATTTACCCTATTAAACATATTATTGACAAGAGAAAACTACTGTTATTTGGGCAATTGTGTCGGCTTAACTCAAAATTCAAAACTAAACATGTACTTTCCCGTAGACTTACATCATATTTTTCCGTACCCCTAAAAATGAAAGGATTCATGCCTAATATATATAGATTATTAGGTCGGTACGGCTTAACCTAGTATCTTACAGACTATTCAAAAACCGGAGAATTCCCTTCTCAAAGTATATGGAAAAAATCGATAAAAACCGCAATCCATTAAACGGTAGAGTTTGATATATGTGTGTGTGTGTGTGTGTGTGTGTGTGTGTGTGTGTGTGTGTGTGTCTGCCTATGTGTCAGTGCGATCATCGGTGCGTGCGAACGAGAGACTCATCTTAGTTGTCTTGATGTTTCATTTCGATTAAAGCTGTCTTAATATGATGTGCTCAATATGTATTATCAATGTGAATTTTAATAAACAATTTGACATGTAAATATTTTTTTCTAACAATATATAACTATGACTATTATCCTTATCATATATGTGAGTCAAATATTATGTTTTTGTTGTCAATAATGTAAATAGTTATCGTACAAACATTACTAACATGCTTCATTTTTCATATGATTCTTAACTATTTCTATATATGAAATCTACATGTTGAAATGTAAATACTGATTGTTAGACAATACTGAAATTGTAACTACATGTATTTATATTTTTTTTCAAATAATTGCCATTTATCATGTTTGCATAATATGTATTATCTATTGATATATTGAAGAAATAATGATTATATAGTTATTAATGATAATTAGATGCATTTTAACCTGTTTAAAAATAATTTTATTTTAAAAACATTTATCTTTGCCCTGATATGCTCCCTCTAAACTTATTTGGTTACATATTTTAGCCTGTTTCCCTGATACGCTGCCTTTTAATAATATATAGCATTTGTTCTGATACTTTAAATGACCCTGAAGCGGACAATTCCAATTGATTTGAGTAGCAGCTTTTATTATATGATATTAATTTAACATATAACTGTCAATCATATAGACAAATAGATATTTTTGTAAAACCATATTTTCAAATTAAATAAATGCAAATATTTATTAGGTTGTATTGGTTTTTGCTCCACATGCGTTTCACTCAATACAAATAATATATATGTAATATGTGAAAAACAAGTTGTAGGAACTTTTTTCAGAATCGAAGTAAAATAAATAAGTTTAAACTTATGGGCAGGATGGCCTCGGTGGTACAAATACCATATGGGAATTTTAAGGCGAATTTCTTTTATCGACAGTAATAATAATTGTTCTATTGCATGTTATTTTATTCTCTGCCTACTTGTCCTTATTCCTTGTAGGCAACATTTTCCTCATTTCGGCGATTCACAGGTTTATTTAAATGTTAAATAATAACCACAACTTGTATCGATATCATATTCAAGATGTACTTCTTTATGCTTTAAATAGTTTATAAATGTTTACATGTGAACAGTTATTGGACGTTTTACAACAATACAAGATTTTAACTGTAATCACGGTGTTCAATCTATTGACAAGTCTTAATGTGATATTCAAAACGACACGCCAGATTGAAAGATTATTTTTTCTTATGTGTTATTTATCCTCGTCAGATTTTGTAGGTTTCACATATTTGCATGAGACGGAATACCCTGGGAAAAAACCGCTTGTAGCCAAACACTATCAGAGTTGATTTACTTTGCACGTGGTACATGTAAGGTGATACCTCATGATCGCTCAACAAAGAAATCGATAACTGAACTGAAATAGATGTTAGAGAAAAAAACTGAATTCCAAAGGTAAATGTCGGGGGTAGTGTCGCAAAGAATTAGTTTATAATATATGATAAAAAAGTGCATACACCAGGTTTGTTAGTTTAAACTTATTTGTTTTACTTCAATTGTGAAACAAGTTCTTACAATTTATACAAGTCACGCTCGACGTCTTCCTGGGTAGAACCAGTACAAAACATATGCGGAAAAAGTGTCTTGCTCAAGGACACCACACATAGCCGAAGCGGAGGATCGCACCCACGACCTTCCGATCATTGGTTCGGTGCTCTACCAATGGACCACGCGCTCCACTAGGTCTGTTCAAAATACATCAAGTATATTAGCTTATATGTAAATACGAGTATAAAGCTTATATAATATAACGACAGCAATTAAAATGCTTTTTTTACCCATGAATTCATCTCGGTTTCGATGCTCTATCACACCTCCACGAAATATATCAGTTTGAACCAGGGTTCGGATAATTCGCGTCAAAACTTGATTTATTACTGAGGAAAATAGACCACAACGGTGATACAGTGGTAGAGCATCCGTTTTGCAAGTGAAATATCGTGGCTTGGATCCACGGCTGGATCATAACAAAGAATTGAAAATGGTACTAGACGATTCCTCGCTTGGCACTCAGCACTTGCGTTGTGATGAAGAAAGGTACTTTGTGGTGGTCAATGTCAAAGTACGATGTGATGAATAATGGTAATTTTTGACAAGTCTACATTACAGTGTGATGTGATAAAGACTGGTACTTTGTGATAGTCAATGGTAAAGTGCAATGTGATGAAGAATTATTCTTTGTTAAAGTCAATGGTAAAGTGCGATGTGATGAAGAATTATTCTTTGTTAAAGTCAATGGTAAAGTGCGATGTGATGAAGAATTATTCTTTGTGATAGTCAATGGTAAAGTGCTATGTGACGAAGAAATATTCTTTGCGATAGTCAATGTTCTAAAGAGATGTAATGAAGAACAGTACTGTGTGATAGTCAACAGTACTGTCTGATGTGATAAAGAATGGTACGTTGTGATAGTCAGTGTTACAGTGTGATGTGATGAAGAATGGTACTTCACAATAGTGAATGTAAAGTGTGATGTGATGAAAAATAGTAGTTTGTGATAGACAGTGTGATGTGATGAAGAATTGTACTTTGTGATATTTAATGGTACAGATTTTATGAAGAAGGGTACTTTGTAATAGTTAGTATTACAATGTGAAGTAATGTCGAATGCTACTTTGCGATAGGAAAAGTGCGATATAATGAAGAAGGGTTGTTTATGATAGTCAATGTTAAAGTGTGATGTGATAAAGTGTTAATTTGTGATAATCAATATATGAATGTGATGTGATAGTCAATGTAACAGAGCGATGTGATGAACAATGGTACATGTACTATGTGATAGACAGGGTGATGTGATGAACAATGGTACATTGCGATAGTCAATTTTACAGAGATAGCGATGAAGAATGGTACTGTGTGATAGTCAATGATACAGTGTGAAGTGATGAAGAAGGGTATTTTGTTACAGTCAATGTTAAACTGTGATATAATGAAGAACGATACGTTGTGATATTCACTCTTCCACAGCGATGTGATGAAAATGGCTCATTTTTTATAGTCAGTGGTATAGTTCAATCTGATAAAGAATGGCACTTTGCGATAATCAATTTAACAGAATGATGTGATGAAGAATGGTACTTTGTGATAGCCTTTGGTACAGTGCGATGAAATGGAATTTGGCATAGATCATTAAAAAGAATAGATCATTTTTATCGTCAGTATTACAGTGCGATGTGATGAAAAATGGTACTTTATGAAAGTCTGTAGTACAAAGTGATGGTATGAAGAACGGTACTTTTGATAACTAATGTAAAAATGTGATGTTATGAAGGAAGATACTTTGTCATAATCTACTTTACAGCGGGATGAGATGAAACATCGTACCGTGTGATAGTCAATGTTACAGTACACTGTGATGAAGAATGGTTCTTTGTGATAGCCAATGTTTCAATGAGATGTGATGAAAATGATGCTTGGTGATAGGCTGTCGTAACGTATGATGTAAGAAATACATTTTCCATTTTATTATCCAAAAAGCAAAATATTTTTACCTATATCTTTACTTATTGATCTTAGGTTATTGATCTGCGAACGAAATCAATTTGGCAATGAGGAAGCGTACTTAACTGTGACCTAATTTGTTAGAAGGTAAACACGTGCTCTATTACTAACGTATGATTCAAACATGTTTTAACCAATGACAGGCGAGGGATTTTCAAATGTACTTTTAATTTTGTGCAGTTGGGTTACATAATGAAAATAAATCGGGCATAATAAATAAGCCCCTGTTTGTCATTGGTTAAATGTTGTTCTAATCTCGTGGTCATGGCATTATGCTATAGACATAAAACAAGGAAAATGTATTGCCGTAAACATTGGATATCATAGTGTTAACGCACCTTTTACACCTGGACAGGTTTCAGTAATATTGGCAAACACGCATCCGGCATCATATTTCAAGACATAAATAATCAGACTTTAAAACGTCGTTTTTGTGATATCTAATTATCTACCGTTATATTAAAAAAAGGACAAGTAGTGACTCAATTAGAACATATCTATTTTCATAAAAGAATATGCGTTGTTTTCTAATGTAAGAACGCTTGATATATAGGTAAATGTAAATGGTTCAGCATGAATGAATTGGTGTTTTACGCCATATTAACTTTTAAAAAAAAGTTATATATCGCCAAGAGAAATGGATATTCCAGGCTCACGCTCCATCTTGTAAAAAACCAACAATATACTGGGTGTATGTATATAATGATCATATAACCTCGGTATGCGCAGATCTTACAAGTGTATATATACATTGCTCAATATGTCGTTGCACGAGCTACAGTATCCCATTCTTACCATCAGTCATTTGGCATATTGTAATCACATGTGTTGATAATTGTACCACAATAATGATCATGACCAAAAATGATGAATTGGAATGACACCCATGTGGATGATTCCTATGTATGTGCAAAAATCATTTCCTCACTGGGAACAAATGTATACACATGGTGATATATGTTCATGTATACACATGGTGTTATATGTTGCTGATTACATGTATACACACGGTGTAACTTGTTCATGATTACATGTATACACATGGTATTACTTGCTCATGATTACTTGTATACACATGGTGTTACTTGTTCATGATTACACGTATACACATGGTGTTATTGGTCATGATTATATATACATGTATACACATGGTGTTATTGGATCATGATTACATGTATACACATACATGGTATCACTTGTTCATGATTACATGTATACACATGGTATTATTGGTTCATGATTACATGTATACACATATGGTATCACTTGTTCATGATTACATGTATACACATGGTGTCATTTGTTTATGATTACAAGTATACACATACATGGTATCACTTGTTCATGATTATATGTACACACATGGTGTTACTTGTTCATAATTACATGTATACACATGGTGGTATATGTTCATGATTACATGTATACACATAGATACACATAGTGTTATTGGTCCTTGATAACATGTATACACATGGTGGTATATGTTTATGATTACACGTATAAACATGGTGGTGTATGTTCGTGATTACATGGATAAACGTTGTGTTACTTGTTCTTGGTTACATGTATACACATGGTGGTATATGTTCATGATTACATGTATACACATGGTGGTTTATGTTCATGCTAACATGTATCCATATGGTGGTATTATGTTCATGATAGCATGTATTCACATGGTGGTATATATTTATGATTACCTGCATACACATCGTGGTAAATGTTCATGATTACATGCATACACATCGTGGTAAATGTTCATGATTACATGTATACACATGGTGGTAATATGTTCATGATTATATGTATACACATGGTTGTATATGTTCGTAATTACATGTATACACATGGTTTTATTTGTTCATGATTACATGTATACACATGGTGGTATATGTTCATGATTACATATATACACATGGTGGTATATGTTCATGATTACATGCATACACATCGTGGTAAATGTTCATGATTACATGAATACACATGGTGGTAATATGTTCATGATTATATTTATACACATGGTTGTTTATGTTCGTAATTACATGTATACACATGTTTTTATTTGTTCATGATTACATGGATAAACTTTGTTACTTGTTCAGGATCACATGTATACATATGGTGGTATATGTTCATGATTACATGTATACACATGGTGGTATATGTTCGTGATTACACGTATACATGTATACACATGGTGGTATAGGTTCATGATTACATGCATACTCATGGTGGTATTATTTGCATGATGACAACATGTTTTTATTTCTACACTTGAACTCTATCAATTGATCATACTTGGCTAAGTTTGATTATTTTCTATGATCACGATATGGCGATTTGAAGAACACTAAAGTCTAAAATGACGGTGCCATAACATTCACCTTAATATCACACCAAACTTTGAGTTGCCCAGCTAAACACAGTGCCCCTTTTTATTGCTCTACTTTTCTTGTAAGGCATGTCTATCATTAAACCTTCTCTTTCTTATTTCGTGACGTCATGTGCATATCAAAACGATAGATTGATCCGATTATCCTCATATCCTACCCAAAAACTGGTTTGTTGGTTTCTACCTGACGTTTGATTAAATACTTGAAACAAGTTGCCGAGATTTGAGTTGAACACCAAAGATGGACATCTCAAGGGTGAAATTGATTTGTATAATATAACATCTTTAACATTTCTTTAATATATCATTAATGTTGTATAACTTTGGATAAGATGATAGTTTAGAACATGTAGAGATATAAAATTATTTAACGTGTTGGGCCGCGTATTATCATACGCACCAAAGCCAGTTTTACAAAATTTATTTAAAACCAATTGCATACGACTCTCGACTCTATACAGTCGGGCCCTACAAAAACAATAAAACGTGGATTACCAAAAGTACAGGACTGTTCGTTTTTTCTGCAGTATGTTAACATAAAATGTCAAGTTAGTGAAAAGCGCGCATTTTAAATAATATTTTATATCCAATCAAATTCAATTCATATTAATGTTGATGGGACCAAAGTTCTTTAATTTAGAGATTAAGTTTTCTTTAAATTGTCAGTATATGTGCATTGGTATTTACACTACGTTTTATGGTGTTGTTACTGTTACATGGTGTTAAGCGTCACTTTCAACAACTTTCTAGTTGTATACAATGCGGACATATCGGCAGTTGATCGCCGAGTATTGAAAGGAATATACTCATTTGTTACCGACAAAACGCGCAGTGCTTATACTATAAACAAGCAATAAGTAGCTCGAAAGTTGTTCGAAATTACGACCATTCCAGCTGCTTGATATAATTCGAAGTAAGCCGCTTGTGTGATTATTTTTCTTAAAAAATCAGTGAAAAACAGGTTTGCATCGTTTTGTACTTAAATGCTTCTCAATGCTTAGTTATATAATTAAATAAACGAAACAGCTGAGTCTAATGCATATCGCGAGTCATAATTAAAAGAGGTCGGCTCAAATGTCTTTTTATTGCACAATAATTTTCTGATGAGAAAAAAAATGTTGCATTTTGTTTTTTTCCTTCTTTCTTTTTTAAATTTAATTCATCATGGTTGTTCTGTTATATAATTTAAATTGTTAAAACTAAATTTGAATGTATTGTTTAAAAATGTATTTGAGAAAATAATAGTCAGTTATGAACAAAGAAATGTATATATAAGGTTAGTTTAAACTTATTTATTTTACTTCGATTGTGAAACAAGCTCTTTCAACTTAGGCAAATCACGCTCGAAGACTCCCTGATTAGAACCAGTACTAAGTATATGCGGAAAAGTGTCTAAGCATATGCGAAAAAACCTATATAATGTTATATGTAACATAACAACAATGTAACAGTAAGAGTTAGTTTAAAGGCAAAACTGTTAACGAGATATGTATCTTAATAATATCTGAACTATACAGTATATATTTAAAATCTTACTACATTTATTTCTAGTTGTTGTTTAATATTAGATCCTCTCAACCTTAATTTTGTGGCTCCTTACAAAGCTAGTGTTGATAAAAGTATGACAAATCGATACTTGCAAAATAACATTTTGAAGGATTAGAAGTTAAAGGACAACACATATTACGAATATTAAATCTCAGGCATTTTAGGAGAACAAAACATGCCATATTGTACTGTTCTTATCCGTGATGAATAATTCAGGATGTAATTATATAGTATACAGTGTTATAGTGAAACGTAATACATAAAGGTAAATTGATCAAATATATTCAATAAACTTTAATAGATTAGACAATCCCCAGTTTGTGTTGCCTTTTCTTTAAAAGCTGTACGTGTAGCAATTATATATGTTGCATGATGTTTATTAAAGTTCAAGTTAAATATTATAAAATGGGTTATAAAGTTCATCAAACTTTTTTAGAATGACACCAGGTTGAAATAAACAGACTCACATAATCAAAGGTGGATTGGGGGTCACTTGATCTGAAATTGGGTACATTTGGGCCCTGTAAACTCAAAACACAGGCACAAAATCTATATTGCAGCCTAAATTTTGGGATCAAATTACATCCAAACGGATTATAGGGGTCGAAATTTTACATTCAAACAAAGTTTATAGGGGTCAAAACTTTGTCTACACAATGGCATAAGTTCTTGGATTTCATTAAGAATAAGAAGTCAAGAACAAGGGGTTCTAGGCAAGAGAGGATTGAACAAGGGGTCGAAAGCCTACATTATGTGTTCAGAAAGGAGGGTCAAAGCTTTACATGGCATTGTGCAAAAGAAATAGAGGTCGTAATGCCCCCGCCTCCCCCCCCCCCCCCCTCACACACGCCCTAGGCACATTATACGGCGTTTGTACAATGTATGTTGCTTTATTGACTTCCATTAATGGGTTAACAGTATAGAAATATTCATTTTAGAAAAATGTATGATTTTTTAATAGTCTAAAATATTGTTTCTGAAATATTGTTTTTTCATGGCGTCACGTTATGATGGTGTCTGTTTAGCGATTAAAGTATCGGTGCATAACAATATGAATTGGGAGATATTTAAGTGATATATTATGACTAATTGGACACAAAACCTAAAAGTTAAAATCTAAATTTTTAAAACATTTTTTGTGGAACCAAACATTCGGACAGCTATGATCATATTTGGCCATTATTTTTTATTCAAAAAGTGCTGTTATGGTATATTTTGGTCCCCGTAGGGAACTTCTGTTGATAGGATTGTTATGGTCACTTGTATACTCTAAGTAGCCAAAACTGTTTATTGAACAAGCTCATATCTCGGACACTAATAACTGTAAACACAACATAGTGAATTTCTCGAAAAAAAAAATTTTTTCATTATGAACTTTAATGTTATAAACTTAATACTTTTGGATAATTGCAACTATTTTTAAGTTAAATTCAAAATTGAAGCTAAAAAAATCGTAAAATACTAAGATAAATGGGATGTAAAAAAACACCCTGTCCAATCGGTATTGTTTTATCCCAATTGGCATTAGTTTCTTATGGGAAATAACGATTTCCAAGCGGTCAATTCCAATTGGAAACACAAGTTTCCAATGGGAAGGTTAAGGGTCCAATTGGAAGATTCTATTTATAGATTTTATGAATAGAATAGTCCAATTGGAATGTAAACAATCCAATTGGATGATTCTATTTTTAGATCAAATATTTTGTGTACGAGAAGAGTAGGAGCGTGTGTATGTGTGTGAGTGAATGTAGGCATGCGCGTGTATGTGAGTGCAGCATTGGTGCTTGTGTAAGTGCGTTTGTGTGTCCGTCAGTGTGTGAGTGAAGCGTACGTGCGTTTGAACGTTTCTTTATGCAGCATGCGCGTGAATGCACGTGCGTGCATACAAGTACATTAGAACTAGAAATAGTAATGACAGTACCAAACATAAAAGAAGCATTGATATGTGTGCGTGCAAGTAGTGTATTCAGTGGTAGAAATAACAACAGCAGTAGTAGTAGTAGTAGTAGTAGTAGTATCAATACTAGTGACGGTGGTGATGGTGTTAGTAGTAGTTATGACGGTGGTGATGGTAGTAGCAGAAGTAGTGATGGTGGTGATAGTAGTAGTGGGTGTGTAGTAGTAGAAGTAGTAGTGGTTACCAGGTAGTAGTAGTAGTGGTGGTAGTAGTAGCAGTAGTGGTGGTAGTAGTAATAGTAGTAGTAGTTGTGGTGATGGTGATGGTAGTAGTAGAAGTGGTAGTGGTGGTGATAGTAGTAATAGTGGTAGTATCAGTGGTGGTAGTAGTAATAGTAGTGTCAGTGGTGGTATTAGTACTAGTAATAGAAGTATCAGTAGTGGTGGTAGTAGTAATAGTAGTAGTAGTGGTGGTGATGATGGTGGTAGTAGTAGTTGTATCAGTAGTGGTGTGGTAGTAGTATTAGCAGTAGTAGTAGTGGTGGTGATGGTAGTAGTTATGGAAGTAGTATTAGCAGATGAAGTTGTGGTGGTATAAGTTGTAGAAGTGGTGTTGGTGGTAATAAGAGTAATAGTAGTATTGGTGGGGGTATTAGTAGTTGCAGCAGTAGTAGTAGTAGCAGTAGTAAATGAATAAGTAGTGGTGGTAGTAGTAGTAGCGGTGCTTGTAGCAGTAATAGTAATAATAGTAGTATTAGTAATGACGGTGGTTATGGTAGTAATAGTAGTAGTAGTAGTGGTGGTGGTGGTAGTAGTTTTATTATCAGTATTTGGTGGTGGTAGTAATAGTAGTAGTAGTGGTGGTGATGGTGGTGGTAGTAGTAGAAGTGGTGGTAGTAGCAGTAGTAGTAGAAGTATTTGCACCAGTAGTAGTAATAGAAGCAGTATTAAATTTAGTGGTGGTGGTGGTAGTAGTAGTAGTAGCGGTGCTTGTAGTATTAATAGTAATAATAGTAGTATTATTAGTAGTAATGACAGTGGTGATGGTAGTAATAGTAGTAGTAGTAGTTGTGTAGGTAGTGGGTGTAGTAGTAAAAGTAGCAGTGATGGTGGTTGTGGTTGTAGTAGTAGTAGAAGTGGTGGTGGTGCTGGTAGTAAAAGTAGTAGTAGTGGTGGTGGTAGTAGTAGCATCAGTAGTTGTGGTAGTAGTAGTAATAGTAGTAGTGGTGGTGATTGTGGTGGTAGTAATAGTAGTAGTATCAGTGGTGGTGGTGGTAGTATTATTATTATCTGTAGTGGTGGTGGTAGTTATAGAAGTATCAGTAGTGGTGGTTGTATTAGTAGTGTTGGTGATGGTGGTGGTAGTAGTAGAAGTGGTAGGTGTGGTGGTAGTAGTTGTATCGGTGATGATAGTAGTGGTAGTGGTAGTAGTAGTAATAGTAGTAGTATCAGTAGCGGTGGTGGTAGTAGTAGTATTAGTAGCAGCAGCAGCAGTAGTAGTGGTGGTGATAGTATTAGAAGAATTAGAAGTGGAGGTGATGGTAGTAATATTAGCAGAAATAGTAGTTGTGGTGGTATAAATTGTAGTAGCGGTGTTGGTAGTAGTAAGAGTAGTATTAGTAGTAGTATTGGTGGGGGTATTAGTAGTTGCAGCAGTAGTAGTGGTGGTGGTAGTAGTAGTAGCGGTGCTTGAAGCAGTAGCAGTAATACTAGTAGTAGTAGTAATGACGGTCGTGATGGTAGTTATAGTAGTAGTAGTAGTGATGGTGGTAGTGGTATTAGTAGTAGCAGTGGTGGTGGTAGTAGTAGTATTATCAGTAATAGTGGTGGTAGTAACAGTAGTAGTAGTGGTGGTGATGGTGGTGGTAGAAGTGGTGGTGGCGGTAGTATTAGTAATAATAGTAGTAGTATCAGTGGTGTTGGTAGTAGTAGTCATAGTAGTAGTAGTAGTTGTGGTAATAGTAGTATCAGTAGTGGTGGTAGTATTATTAGTCATATATGTATCAGAAGTGGTGGTAGTAGTAATAGTAGTAGTGGTAGTAGAAGTGGTAGTGGTGTTGGTAGTAGTAGTAGTAGCGGTGCTTGTAGCAGTTATAGTTATAATAGTAGTATTAGTAGTAGTAGCGACGGTGGTGATGGTAGTAATAGTCATGATGGTAGAAGTAGTAGTTGTGTAGGTAGTGGGAGTAGTAGTAAAAGTAGTAGTGGTGGTGAATGTTGTTATAGTAGTAGTAGAAGTGGTGATGGTGGTGGTAGCAGAAGTAGTAGTAGTGGTGGTAGTAGTAGTATGATTAGTAGTATCAGTAGTGGTGGTAGTAGTATTAGTAGAAGTGGTGGTGGTAGTAATAGTAGTAGTATCAGTGGTGGTGGTAGTAGTAGTAGTGGTGGTGGTAGTAGTAGTAGTATTATCAGTAGTTGTGTTGGTAGTTACAGTAGTTGTATCAATAGAAGTATCAGTAGTGGTGGTAGTAGTAGTAGTAGTAGTAAAAGTAGTAGTATCAGTGGTGGTGGTAGTAGTAATAGAAGTAGTAGTGGTGGTAATAGTAGTAGAAATGTTGGTGTTGGTAGTAGAAGTAGTAGTAGCAAAAGTATCAGTAGTAGTGGTGGTAGTATAAGTATTAACAGCAGCAGTAGCAGTAGTGTTGGTAGAAGTAGTGGTGGTGGTAGTATTAGAAGAAGTAGTAGTGGTGGTGATGGTACATGTAGTAATATAAGCAGAAGTAGTAGTTGTGGTGGTATAAGTTGTAGTAGCGGTGTATGTGGTAGTAAGAGTAGTTGTATTGGTGGGGGTATTAGTGGTTGCAGCAGTAGTAGTAGTAGTAGTAATAGTAGCAGTAGTAGTAGTAGTAGTAAATGTAGAAGTAGTGGTGGTAGAAGAAGTAGAGGTGCTTTTAGCAGTAGCAGTAATAGTAATAATAGTAGTAGTAGTAATGACGGTGGTTATGGTAGTAATAGTACTAGTTGTAGTGGTGGTAGTGGTAGTAGTAGTATTATCAGTAATGGTGGTTGTAATAATAGTAGTAGTAGTGGTGATGATGGTGGTGGTAGTAGTAGAAGTGGTAGTAGTAATAGAAGTAGTAGTAATAGTAGTAGTATCAATGATTGGGGTAGTAGTAGTAGTCATAGTAGTATCATTTGTGGTGGTAGTAGTAATAGTAGTGGTGGTGATGGTGCTGTGGTGGTAGTAGAAGTAGTAGTAGTAATAGTAGTATTATCAGTAGTGGTGGTGGTAGCAGTATTAGCAGCAGTATTAGTGGTGGTAGTTGCAGTGATGATGGTGATGGTGATGGTAACAGTATAAGCAGAAGTATTAGTTGTGGTGGTATAAGTTGTAGTAGCGGTTTTGGTGTTAGTAAGAGTAGTAATAGTAGTATTGGTGGGGGTATTAGTAGTTGCAGCAGTAGTAGTAATAGTAGTATTACTACTTCTTGTAGCAGTAGCAGTAATAGTTATAATAATAGTAGTAGTAGTAGTTGTAGTAGTAGTAGTAAGGACGTTGGTGATGGTAGTCATAGTAGTAGTAGTAGTGGTGGTGGTGATGGTGGTAGTAGTAGTAGTAGCTGTGTAGGAAGTGGGTGTAGAAGTAGTAGTGATGGTGGTTGTGGTGGTGGTAATAGTATTGGTGGTTGTTAATGTAGTAGTAGTTGTGGTGGTGGTGGTGGTAGTGGTAGTAATAGAAGTAGTGGTGGTGATGGTGTTGGTAGTAATAGTAAAAGTGGTAGCGGTGGTGATGGTAGTAGTAGTAATAATAGTAGTATTAGTGTTGGTGGTAGTAGTAATAGTAATAGAAGTAGTAGTGGTGTTGGTAGTAGTAGTAGTAGTTGTATCAGTAGTGGTGGTGGTAGTAATAGTAGTAGTAATAGTGGTAGTAATAGAAGTATCAGTAGTGATGGTAGTAGTAGTAGTATCAGTAGTTATGGTAGTAGTAGTAGAGGTAACAGTAGTGGTTGTAGTAGTACGAACGGTGGTGGTGGTGGTAGTATAAGATGTGGTAGTAGTAGTAATTAGTAGTAATAGTTGTAGTGGTGGTGGTGGTAGTAGTAGTAGAAGTAGTAGTAGCAGTAGTGATGGTGTTAGTTATAGTACAAGTGGTGGTGGTGGTGGTATTAACAGTAGTAGTCGTAGTAGTACTAGTATGTTTTGTTAGTGTATGAATTTTATTAGAAATAGTCGTGGTAGTAACAGAAATAGCGGTACTTGTAATAAAATTTGAAGTCCTTTAAATATTTTGACTCAAAGTAAACACCGCTAATAAAATATGTTTTCTTTTGTTGCCCTAACATATTATAAATACTTACCTTTTGAAAAAAAAGCGAAAGTGTTATTAAGCCACACAGTTTTTTAAACGATTACATGCCGGAACAGTATGGTTAAAAAAAGCTTTGCACACTATGGCGTCACACAGCGTGAGCTAATCAGTGATAGTGCGTTATTGTTTTCCCCTCGTCACATGCTGTTGGGCAATGTGGGATAACAGAAGGTAGTATCGATGTCCAATATGTACTTTAAGAAAATCCACTTTATGCCTCACTGATGTAAAAATTAAACACTTAAGAACAGATAATAAAATGGAAATAATATTTTAAAAACATACGTCTATAATAAATTGTGAATCATATAATATAATCAGAATATATGCCAAACTGTGCTATGAAACTTTAAAACTTATGCGGAACAAAATTGTATAAATAAGGTTTAGGATATCGGTTAAAGTACATATATTTAAAGTGTAACGATAAAATACATTTTATAATCTAGGTATACTATTTAACTGGTTAAGAGTTTATGTCCACAGCTGTAAAGATTGCTTTTATACTGGAACGTGTAAACTCGATTTGCGACATTGTCGTATACATCTCTTTAAATTACCATGGCCCCCGAGACATTGATGTATATACACATGTATCCGTAATCAAATTATCATTTACGAGGATGCTGTTTAAATCTGATATTGCCTGTGTAAAACTATAAAAAAGGACGAAAATACTTTAAATATATTTCATAAAAAAATATACTCAGTAATTAACTTCAGCAGAAATAAAATTCGTTATTCAATGTGTTTAGTTCTAGTCTGATCGACCCTGTGTCAGTATAATGTGACAGAAAGGGTTATGGTGTACGGTCAGGGTCAAACGCACCGGTACCGTTGCACCGCTAGTATATGGGTGCACCGATATATTTGTTTTAACGGTGCACCGATAACATATACCGGTGCACCGTTAAAATATATTGGTGCACCGTTAAAAGTGGCAGTCCACCGTTATAATATATCGATGCACCGCTATACATGGTATGTCCCATAAGTAATATGACGACCCTGTCATTTTTGTATTTCGGGCATTACATGCAAACCAATGGTATCAATGGTTAGATCGACATCTCTTCTAATGTCATTAAAAATCAAATCAACTTTCAGTCATCATTAAGTTCATGCAAAAGTCACAATAGTAACGCGAGTTAAGAAGTACGTAGGAATTTGAAATAAGACGCAATTTATAAAACAACAACATTGAATTGAAAAGCAGACAACTTCCTCAATATCGTGCCAAATGTTATAAAATAACAGTAGACGTAATTTCAGATCATGTGCAAATGTCGTTTAAAAATTCGACGTTATCGGTAAACATTTGAATATTGTGCGCACTTTCGAAAGAAAAATGATAGTGTACTTGTTTTGACAGTTTTTTAAAAGAATGCTAGACTATTCAAATTAAAAAAAAAATTGAAACATTTACTGATCGGTCGGCGGTTCAAACTCTTACAAAACCATATATACATATTTAATTTCTAAATAAGCAAAACTAAACATAAATTTAGAGAGTAAACCAGTTGGATACGACAAGTTAGCGAATGAAATTTGGCCGCATGAGGCATAAATCAATTAGTATAAACTTATTATTAACTTTGATTATGAATTAAGGTATTACAATTTTGACAAATCGCGCTCAAAGTATTAATGGATAGAACAAGTACTAAGCATATGCGGAAAAGGTATCTTGATCTTGCCCCGCGACCCTCTCCGATCATTGGTCCGATGCTCTACTATGTATTCTTTTTAAAATATGTATAACTGTACATGTGTTATATTTACCAATGCTATGTATTCCTTCAAGTTTGTACGCTATAAAACTTCCTTTAATTTGAAAACAAACAATTGTATTAACAAATATGATTATCCAATTGCGGATTCTTACACCAACTTCTGACTTATTAGGAAGTTATTATTTCGATAAATTTTATTATGATAACTGTTTCCCATACCGTACGTAACACGTGTTACTTAAGGTCATAAACTGGAGGGGTTATGACTTTATGACGGGCCCCTTTATGACCCCTTGTCGCAGTTGAGTAATTTTAGTTTTGGTAACAAGGTGCAATTATTCGCACCTATTTCCTGTCTGAAGACATTGTCTGGTAAATTTAGATACGTTATAATAAGATATAATAGTTGTGAGATTGCGTGTTGCGAGATGAGAGTTGTTAGATAATAATTTTGAGATGCGTGTCAGGAGAAGACAGGTCCGTCCGTCCGTCCGCCTGACAGCGGTGATATTTTGTTTTTTCGCGTTATGGAATATCCGGCCGCATGTAAATCCGGCCCGTGTAAGAAACGTCCTTGAAATATTCGGTCCCATTTAGCATGGAAAATTCGGCCCCACATTAATTTTGAAAATAATATCATTTATTATTTGGTATATCTAATGAAATATTGGAAAGTTATTAGATACTTTGAAACGCACATATTAATTATTGCGGGATTGTAATTGAACTATTTCTCATAATGGGAATTATGTAGTGCATCCAATAATCAATGACTGTTATTGAAAAGTAGCTATTATGGGGAATTAAACACGTATGATTTATAATTTATTAATTGATATAATCATAAACAATGAATATAATTATATACATCTCCCTCCTTCGTTCTATCTCTCAAGATGATACATTTAAAAAGATATATACAGAAAAAAAAAACAACAAAAACTATATTATGATTAAAAAAAAAAATATATATAATATTCATCTCTCTCTCTCTCTCTCTCTCTTTCTCTCTGAGATCGGTTATAAGTTTTTCATTATTCATTACAATTTCTTGAATGAAGATAGAAAAAAAATGGATCGCATATCTTCATGAAACTGTAACACGATAGTATGCAATTAATTTTAGTGAATAGCAAAGTCAACAACTTGACGGGACCAAATATTCCTGATATAAAGGATTTTGCATTCATTCAATGCAATTGTGTTGTAATTATAAATAATGTCCCCACTGTATTCTATTGATATTTAGTTAGTCGTCTTGAGTTAAATTGGTTTGTAAAATGGCATGTCTTTATGCAAACCTTTAAATACTTTTTATTTTTGAAAAATAAATTTTAAATGGTTGAAGTGCATTCTTTTTTGTATATGGGTAATCTGAGACAAAATTGTCAATCGTATTTGAATTTCGTCTTTCTGCCAATATGATAGAAAAAAAATTAAGTTTAATTTGTTTTCTAAAATATCGCGTTATAACTAGCGTTAACAATTTATGTAGTATCGGATATGTCCTTGCTACTTCCATCGTCTCCATAAACAGAACAAAAACAATACAATTTCAATTAAATATTCTTAATTGTTATTAGCGCTCGAGAGTGCAACCAGCTGATATCATACATGTGCACACATATATTTATCATTCAATATGATCATGCAAATAGCCCTACAATGTAAGTATCGTCCTTTAAAATTATTTTACTAATAATCATATCATGGTTCTATGTTTATGAAAGAGAACATCTTATGGTTCCTACATTTTCAATATTCATGCTTTTTAAATCAACCTGTACTGGTCGCACTCTCAACGTTGAATGACCGATTAATAACTCCTTCTATCGGAGACTCTGTTATACAAGAGAAAATAATTTTCTTCTAATTCAAATTTTCAAACGAAAAAAAAAATAATTTTTTCCATATCGTGTAGTTTCATAATAGCTCTCTGATCAGTAGACATCCAGTTCAATGTTCAGCAGACAGTCGCGTGATTTGGGTATGTAATGTTTACGATTCAAAAATACCACTGCCAAATTGAAAGTAAAAACTGAGAAAAAAACACTGCCTAATAGTAACAACTGCCGAATGACAAGTAACGACTGCCGCATGACAAATTATCACTGCCGAAAGAGAAGTTACCACTGACGAATGATAAACAACCACTGCCGTATGACAGGTTACCACTGCCGAATAACAAGTAACCACTGCCAAAAGGCTAACAACCAATGCCGAATGACAAGTAACAACTGCCGAATGACAAGTAACCATTGCCAAAAGGCTAACAACCAATGCCGAATGACAAGTAACAACTGCCAAATGACAAGATAACACAGCCGAATGACAAGTTACTACGCCAAATGACAGGTAACCACATCATAATGTAAAGTGACCACATCAGAATGGAATGTAATCACATCAAAATGTAAAATTACCACATCAGGGTGACATCGAACCACATCAGAATGACATAGAACCATATCAGAATGACACTGAACTTCATCAGAATGACATCGAACCACATCAGAGTGACATAGAACTACATCATTATGTAAAATGACTATAACAGAATGACATCGAACTACATCATAATGTAAAATGACTATAACAGAATGATATCGAACTACATCATAATGTAAAATGACTATAACAGAATGATATCGAACTACATCATAATGTAAAATGACCACGTAGGAATGACGTTGAACAACATCAGAATGACGGCGAACTACATTAAAATGTAAAATGACTACATCAGAATGACATTGAACCAAATAAGAATGACATCAAACTACATCAAAATGTAAAATGACCATATCAGAATGATATCGAACCACATCAGAATGACATTGAACCCAATCAGAATGACATCGAACTACATCCAAATTAAAAATGATCACATCAGAATGACATCGAACCAAATCAGAATGACATCGAACTACATCAAAATATAAAATGAACACGTCAGAATGACATCGAACAACATCATAATGTTAAATGACTATAACAGAATGACATTGCACTACATCATAATGTAAAAATGACCACGTCACAATGACATCGAACATCATAATATAAAATGAAGACGTCAGAATGACATCGAACAACATCATAATGTAAAATGACTATAACAGAATGACATCGCACTACATCATAATGTAAAATAACTATAACAGAATGATATCGAACTACATCATAATGTAAAAATGATCACGTCAGAATGACATCGAACATCATAATGTAAAATGGTTATTACAGAATGACATCGAACTACATCATAATGTAAAATGACTACAACAGAATGATATCGAACTACAACATAATGTAAAATGACCACGTCAGAATGACACCGAACAACATCAGAATGACGGCGAACTACATTAAAATGCAAAATGACCACTTCAGATGACATCAAACCACATCAGAATTTTATTGAACTGCGTCATAATGTTAAGTGACCACGTCAGAAAGCCATCGAACCAAATCAGAATGACATGGAACTACATCTAAATTAAAAATGACCACATCAGAATGACATCAAACCACATCAGAATAACATCGAACTATATCAAAATGACATCGAACTACATCAAAATGTAAAATGACCACATTAGAATGACATCGAACTACATCAAAATGTAAAATGACCACATCAGAATGACATCGAAACACAACAGAATGACATCGAACTACATCAAAATTAAAAATGACCACATCAGAATGACATCGAACCACAACAGAATGACTTCGAACTACATCAAAATGTAAAATGACCGAATCAGGATATCATCGAACCACAACAGAATGACATCGAACCACAACAAAATGACATCGAACTACAACATAATGTAAAGTGAACACATCATAATAACATCGAACTACATCAAAATGTAAAATGACCACATCAGAA
This sequence comes from Panopea generosa, assembly GCA_029582155.1. NCBI lineage: Eukaryota > Metazoa > Mollusca > Bivalvia > Adapedonta > Hiatellidae > Panopea > Panopea generosa. Next base: position 39,550,031 of record CM055905.1, read on the forward strand.
TGAAATCAAACCACATCCGGATGACATCAAACTACAACATGTTAAGTGACCACATCATAATAACATCGAACTACATTATTATGTAAAATGACCACACTAGAATGACATCGAACCTCAACAGAAAGACGTCGAACTACAACATAATGTAAAGTGACCACATCAGAATAACATCAAACTACATCAAAATGTAAAACGACCACATCAGGATGACATCGAACTACAACATGTTAAGTGACCACATCAGAATGACATCAAACTACATCAAAATGTAAAATGACCACATCAAGATGACATTGAACAACCACAACAGAATGACATCGAACAACAACAAAATGACATCGAACTACAACATAATGTAAAGTGAACACATCAGAATAATATCGAACTACATCATAATGTAAAATGACAACATCAGAATGAAATCGGACAACAACAGAATGACATCAAACTACATGTACATCAAAATGTAAAATGAGCACATCAGAATGACATCGAACCACAACAGAATGACATCGCACTACATCTAAACGAAAAATGACCAGATCAGAATGACATCGAACCACATCAGAATGTAAAGTATCACGTCAGAATGACATCGAACCAAATTAGAATGACATCGAGCTACATCAATTGTAAAATAACCATATCAGAATGACATCGAACTAAATCAGAATGACATCGAACTACAACAAAATGTAAAATGACCACATCAGAATGACATCGAACCACAACAGAATGTCATCAAACTACATCAAAATCTAATATGACCACATCAGAATAACATCGAACTTCATCATAATGTAAAATGACCACAACAGAATGACATCGTACCACAACAAAATGACATCGAACAACAACAGAATGACATCGAACCACAACAAAATGACATCGAACTACAATATATTGTAAAGTGACCACATCAGAATAACATCGAACTACATCATAATGTAAAATGACCACATCAGAATGAAATCAAACCACATCCGAATGACATCGAACCAAATCAGAATGACATCGATCTACATCAAAATGTAAAATAACCACATCAGAATGACATCGAACCACAACAGAATGGATCGAACCATGACAGAATGACTTTGAACTACATCAAAATGTAAAATGACCACATCAGGATGACATTGAACCACAACAGAATGACATCGAACCACAAAAAAATGACATCGAACTACAACATAATGTAAAGTGACCACATCAGAATAACATCGAACTACATCATAATGTAAAATGACCACATCGGAATGACATCGAAACACAACAGAATGACATCGCACTATATCCAAACGAAAAATGACCAAATCACAATGACATCGAACAACATCAGAATGTAAAGTAACCACGTTAGAATGACATCGAACCAATTTAGAATGACATCGAACTACATCAAAATGTAAAATAACAAAATCAGAATGATATCGAAATAAATCAGAATGACATCGACCTACATCAAAATGTTAAATGACCACATTAGATTGACATCGAATCACAACAGAATGACATCGAACTACAACAGAATGACATCGAACTACATCAAAATGTAAAATTACCACATCAGGATAACACCCAACAACAACAGAATGACATCGAACCACAACAAAATGACATCGAACTACAACATAATGTAAAGTGACCACATCAGAATAACATCAAAATACATCATAATGTAAAATGACGACATCAGAATGACATCGATCCAAAACAGAATGACATCGAACTACAACATAATGTAAAATGATCACATTAGAAGAACATCGAACTACATCATTATGTAATATGACCACATCAGAATGACATCGAACCACAACAGAATGACACTGAACCACAACAGAATGACATCGAACTACATCATAATGTAATATGACCACATCAGAATGACATCTTACCACATTAGAATGACATCGAACTACATCATAATGTAAATAATCCATCAAAGTCGTGTTTGGCGTTCCATAGATTCATACCAGCAACATATGATACGTTTCCTTTCCCTCCGTATACGTCATAGTTACTTTATGTATTACAAATTCGCAAACAATTGTCCTTTACTATAACGGTTTTAATTTAAACCAGACATTGACTTCCAACAGGAAATAGATGCGAATAATTTCACCTTGTTATCAAAATAAAATTACTCAGCTACGAGAAGAGGTCATAAAGTCACAACCCCTCAATTTTATGACCATAATTAACACGTGTATAGGTCCTTGTGTTGTGTACGGTATGGAAAAAAGCAAAACACAATATTTCTCATTTAAAGTTATACATTTTTTTTAAAAAGAATACACAGTTTTGTGCTTTAACGGCTTAGTACTCAATTGAGTTGTTTTAAAGAGTAATTGATGAATGAATTTCATTCGGTAACTTGTCGTATCCAACTGATTTACAACTGTATCCTCTCTAAATTGATGCTTACTTTTATAAAAATATGCTTATTTAGAAAGTAAAACATGTACACTAGTATGGATTTTTAAGAGTTTGAACCTCTAATCGGTTAATGATTCAATAAAACATTTTGTTTAATTTGAGTAGTCTGACATTTGTGTAGTGAAAAGAATTTGTCAAAACAAATACACTACCATTATTCTGACATTTAAAGTTTTCAATCAATAATACATTTGAATTCTGGGCAAAACTGTTTTATAATTAACACAATACAGTGAATTTCTGGAAAAACTTCATTATGAACTTTAATGTTATAAACTTAATACTTTTGGATAATTATAACTATTATTAAGTTAAATTCAAAATTACAGCTCGAAAAGTTCGTAAAATACTAATATAAATGGAATTAAAGTAGCAAAAAAACACCCAGTCCTATTGGAATTCTTATATTCCATTTGGCATTAGTTTCCAATGGGAAATAACGTTTTCCAAGCGTTCAATTCCAATTGGAAACACAAGTTTCCAATGGGAAGGTAAATGGTCCATTTGAAAGATTTTATTCATAGATTCTGTAAATAGAATCGTCCAATTGGAACGTAAACTATCCGATTGGACGATTCTATTTATAGATCAATTATTTTGTGTACGAGTAGAGTAGGAGGGTGTCTATGTGTGTGAGTGAATGAGGGCATGCACTTGTATGTGAGTGCAGCGTTGGTGCTTGTGTAAGTGCGTTTGTGTGTCCGTTAGTGTGTGGGTGAAGTGTACGAGGTTTTGAAAGTTTCTATATGCAGCATGCGCGTGAATGCATGTGCGTGCATGCAAGTGCATTAAAACTAGAAGTATTAGTGACAAAAGCAAACACAAAAGAAGCATTTATATTTGTGCGTGCGTGTAGTGTTATCCGTGGCAGAAATAACAATAGCAGCAGTAACGGCAGCAGTAGTAGAGGTCGTAGTAGTACAAGAAGTAGTAGTACTAGTTATTGTAGTAATAGTAGTAGCAATAGTAGAAGTAGTAGTAGTAGTAGTAGTAGTAGTAGTAGTAGCAGTGGTGGTGGTAATAGTAGTAGTAATAGTGGTGATGGTGGTAGTAGTAATGGTGGTGGTAGTAGGAGAAGTAGTAGTAGTGACAGTGGTGATGGAAGTAGTAGTGGTGGTGGTGGTAGAAGTTATAGTAGCAGTAACAGAAGTAGTTGTAGTAGTAGTGGTAGTGTAGGTAGTGATTGTAGTACTAGATGTAGTAGTGATGCTGGTGGTGGTGGTAATAGTAGTAGAAGTAGCGGTAGTAGAAATAGTAGTAGTAATGATGGTGTTGGTCGTAGTAGTAGTGGTGATTGTACTAGAAGTTGTAGTAGTACTGGTGGTGGTGGTGGTTGTGGTAGTAGTAGTATTATCAGTAGTGGTGGTGATAGTAGTAGTAGTGACGGTGGTGATGGTGGTTGAAGCAATAGTAGTAGTAGTAGTAGTAGTAGTAAGAGAAGTAGTAGTAATGGTAGTGGTGGTGGTGATGGTAGAAGTAGTAGTAATAATAGTAGTAGTAATAGTGGTAGTAGTCGTTGAAGTAATGACGGTGGTGATATGGTAGTAGTAGTAGTATCGGTAGTAGTAGTAGTAGTATTGGTGGTAGTAGTAGTAGTGGTAGTGGTTGTAGAAGTAGAAGTAGTATTGATGGAGGTGGTGGTGGTAATAGTAATAGTAGAAGTGGTGGTAGGTGGTAGTAGAAGTAGAAGTAGTAGTAGTGGTTGTAGTAATAGAAGTAATAGTAGAAGTAAATGCACTAGTAGTAGTAATGACGGTGGTGATATGATAGAAATAGTATTAGCGGTGGTAGAAGTAGTAGTAGCAAAAGTGGTGGTGGTGATGGTGATAGTAATAGAAGTAACAGTAGTAGTAGTGTATGTAGTGGTTGTAGTAGTAGAAGTAGTAGTGATTGTGGTGGCGGTGGTGGTAATAATAGTAGTAGTAGAAGTGGTGTTCGTGGTGGTGGTAGTAGTAGTAGTGGTGATAGTAGTAGTAGTTCTGGTGGTGGTGGTGGTAGTGGTAGTAGTAGTAGTAGTAGTAGTAGTCGTAGTAGTAGTAGTATCAGTTATGGTGGTGGTAGTTGTAGAAGTAGTAGTAGCAGCAGCAGTAGTAGAAGAAGTAGTGGTGTTGGTAGTAGTAGTAGTTGTGATGGTTAGTATAAGAAATAGAAGTAGTGGTGGTGGTGATGGTAGTAGTAGTGGTAGAAGTAGTAGTTGTGGTGGTATAAGCTGTAGTATTAGTAGTAGTGGTGTTGGTGGTAGTAATAGTAGTAGTAGTAGTATTGGTTGGGTGGTAATAGTAGTTGCAGTTGTAGTAGCAGTAGTAATGACAGTGGTGATATGGTAGTTGTAGTAGTAGTTGTGGTAGAAGTAGTAGTAGTAGTAGCAGTAGTGATGTTGGTGATGGTGGTGGTTGTGGTAGTAGTAGTAATAGTGGAAGTGTAGATAGTGGTTGTAGTAGTAGAAGTAGTAGTGATGTTGGTGGTTGTGGTGGTGGTAATAGTAGCAGTAGTAGAAGTGGTGATACTAGAAATAGAAGTAGTAGTGGTGGTGGTAGTATTAGAAGTAGTAGTAGTGGAGGTACTAGACGTAGTAGTAGTGGTGGTGGTAGTAGTAGTGGTGATGATGGTGGTGATGGTAGTAGCAGTAGTAGAAGTAGTAGTTGTGGTGTCGGTGGTAGTAAATGTATTATTAGTATTGGTTGGGTTGTATTAGTAGTAGTAGTAGTGGTAGAAGTAGTAAAAGTAGTAGTAATAGTAGTAGTTGTGGTAGTAGAAGGAGTAGTAGTAGTAGTAGTAGTAGTAGCAGTAGTAGTAGTAGTAGATGTAGTAGTAGTGGTAATGATGGTGGTGTTGGTGGTGTTAGCAGTAGTTGTAATATAATATAATAATAATAATAGTAGTAGTAGTTGAAGTGGTGGTGGTAGTAATACGTTCCTTTTTCCTACCAGATTGTTTGGCACCTCTTTTCTTCAACTATTCTTTTAATTCCGGTATCGTAAGACTACCGAACTTTGATACCATTGTGTATTTTTTTAGATTAAACGATAACGATTTTATGTGATTTTACCGATAGCACTGGCTCTGCAACTTATATGTTGGACCGCGTACGGTGGAGCCCCAAGCGGAATCAGGGGAAGATAACTGAATCGATTTACCATAGTGATTATGTACTTTCCTTGTAGTTTTCATTTACTATTTTATGATCTTAAATTACAAGTATAATTTCTTGTGAAATAATATTACTTTTTATTTGTATAGGTGAGTTATAGGTCCATTGGGCCGGATGTGTTGCTTAAAAGTCTTTAAGTCTCACTACAAAGTTGAATTTAATTTGTTCTATATAAAATAAGGTCTAGGATTTCAATGGTAAAATGTGTACACGCATAAAAATGCACAAAAACCGGTAGGTTGACCACGTTGTTTATTTTTTAAAGAGGGTGCAGTGAGACCTTGAGATTTTTTGAAAAAAGAAGTTTGAAATTAGTGGTTCATATACCATATATTTTTACCATTACGATTTGTTAATTGTAGTCTAAAGACTTTTTACTAAGGTCGGAGGTTCGAGCGCACATCACGCCTTTCTTTCAGAAGAACTTTTACCTTCGGGATAATTTCATAATTACTAAAAGCAAACAAAACCAACATATTTAAAGATAAATGCTAAACGAGTTTCTTTTCAAGAACGATACAGTATTGTCCGCAGGGGGTGGGGTCGGGTCTCCAATGCGAGAATGCATCTACCCACCAAATGTAAACTTTTTATTTTCATAAAATGAAATTATTTGGCATTTCAAATTGAAAAAAAGTTCGTTAGATATATACTAACTCGTATTCATACCATTTTATTAATCTTATATTAAACAGGAATAACTAGATACGCGTTTTATGTGTTGTTACCTTTTCGTAATCTGTCGCATTGTTGTTGTAAAACGCAGCAATATCTTTTGGTGACAGAGACTGTTTTACAGTCTGTGAATGAAATGTCTTCTGCGTCTGCACCCAGTCGCTGTTGTTTTCACATTGTCTTTGTTTGGTATCGTTGACACTTTGTTTAGTTCGGTCGTTTGTTGAATCCATTGTCAGACTGAAAATAATAAAGTTTCGTTAAGCATATTACTTTTTCCAGCATTAAGAACATTTCAGCTCAAGAATGATTTTTTTTTGTTAAATTTAATACATTTTGATAATGTCAATGTTGTCATAGTGTAGTGCATGTTTGTGCACTCTACTAGAGTCCGTGAACCCTTTCTTTTGTATTTTGGTTTAGGAAAGTAAATAGTTCCTTGAATCAAAACCAAAACAATTTAATGTGCATTTAAGCATGGCACACTCAAGATGTAAAGATATGTAACAAACTATTTTCTTGGTCGGGATAATACAAAGCAGACTGCAAACGGTTTCATCCGTTTTATAAACTCCACTTTAACCCTCAGCAACGATTGGCACAACGCACCAGTATATACAGCCTCACAGGACTCGTTTCCATGAAATACATAAAAATACCAGTTAAACATGATAAAATCTCCGTTACATAAATTAATATCAAACCATAAAATAACGTTATGTATTTCATGGAAATGACTCCGTTTTTAAAAGATACAGAGCTGTAACAAAGCAATGGTTTAATCAACAACGTTGCCGATAAATATATAGCTCCGTTAACGTTGTTGGCCCTGTTACTAAAATATACAGAAATATAACAAATGGTATTAGTGACACAGAAATACACAATAGAAATTATAAGGAAACTCTGAATGGAGCCAACACATAGAATGATAATTCATACATTCAGATTGTTCCTGCTTGGAAACGACTATTTATTCAAAAGTGTTACCCCATACCCTTTAAAATAAGAACTGTTCAAAACATATTCGACAAGAAAATCACAACATAATCATATTAAAATCGTGATAGTATTCGGTTCAATTAGCCTATCGCAGCCACCAATATAAAATCTCCGTTACATGAAATAATGTCGAACCATAAAGAAACGTTAACTCCATTGGCTCCGTTACTGAAACATACATCAACATAATATGTAAGATTTTCACAGGAACAGGATTATTTTTCAGACCAACCATTCGAAGTATTCATCTTGCACACTTTTGAAGTATTTCTGTCCACGACCTAAATACCACAAAGTAGCCTCCCCTTGATATACTGTTGAGACACTGAAAAATTGAAGACCAAATGGCACTTCTAGTACCATAGCGTTTACATGCGAGCATTATTTAGCATAGGTTTGTAAAGTCATATACTTGACAGTGTAACAAGCATTGGTTTATGAAGTCATATACTTGACAGTGTAGCACACACGGTATTATGAAGGCAGTATAACACACATGGGGTAATGAAGGCATGTGCTTGTCAATATTACAAACATGGTGTTATGAAGGCATGTGCTTGTCAGTATAACAAACATGAGATTATGAAGTCAAGTACTTGTCAGTATAACACACATGGGATTATGAAGGCATGTGCTTGTCAGTATAACAAACATGGGGTTATGAAGGCATGTGCTCGTCAGTATAACAAACATGAGGTTATGAAGTCAAGTACTTGTCAGTATAACACACATGGGGTTATGAAGTCATGTGCTTGTCAGTATTACACACATGGGGTAATGAAGGCATGTGCTTGTCAGTATTACAAACATGGGGTTATGAAGGCATGTGCTTGTCAGTATAACAAACATGAGATTATGAAGTCAAGTACTTGTCAGTATAACACACATGGGATTATGAAGGCATGTGCTTGTCAGTATAACACACATGGGATTATGAAGGCATGTGCTTGTTAGTATTACAAACATGGGGTTATGAAGGTATTTGCTTGTCAGTATAACAAACTTGAGATTATGAAGGCAAGTACTTGCCAGTATAACACACATGGGGTTATGAAGTCATGTGCTTGTCAGTATAACACACATGGGGTAATGAAGGCATGTGCTTGTCAGTATTACAAACATGGGGTTATGAAGGCATGTGCTTGTCAGTATAACACACATGGGATTATGAAGGCATGTGCTTGTCAATACTACAAACATGGGGTTATGAAGGCATGTGCTTGTCAGTATAACACACATGGGGTAATGAATGCATGTGCTTGTCAGTATTACAAACATGGGGTTATGAAGGCATGTGCTTGTCAGTATAACAAACATGAGATTATGAAGTCAAGTACTTGTCAGTATAACACACATGAGATTATGAAGGCATGTGCTTGTCAGTGTAACACACATGTGATTATGAAGGCATGTGCTTGTCATTATAACACAAATGGTATTATGAAGTCAAGTACTTGTCAGTATAACACACATGGGGCTATGAAGTAATGTACTTGTCAGTATAACATACATGTGACTATGAAGTCATGTTTTAGTCAGTGTTACACACATGGGGTTATGAAGTCATGGGCTTGTCAGTGTAACATACATTAGGTTAAGAACTCATGTACTTTTCAGTAAAACACACATGGGGTTATGAAGTCATGTACTTGTCAGTATAACACACATGGAGTTATGATATCATGTACGTGTCAGTGTAACACACATGTGATAATGAAGTCATGTACTTGTCAGTATACAACACATGGGGTTATGAAGTCATGTGTTTGTCAGTGTAACAGACATGGCATTATGATATCTTGTACTTGTCAGTATAACACACATGGGGTTATGAAGTCATGTACTTGTCAGTGTAACATACATGTGATTATGAAGTCATGTACTCGTCAGTATAACACACTTGGGGTTATGAAGTCATGTACGTGTCAGTATAACACACATGGGGTTATGAAGTCATGTGTTTGTCAGTGTAACAGACATGGGGTTATGATGTCATGCTCTTGTCAGTGTAACATACATGGATTATGAAGTCATGTACTAGTCAGTATAATACATGTGGGTTTATGATATCAAGTACGTGTCAATGTAACACACATGTGATAATAAATACACCACCTGCTTGAACAGACTGTTCTATATAAAATGTAAACTGCAACAAGCATAAAATGTCACTGACCTGCAGTACTGAACTTTTTCTTTCGTCAAATAAGAACCATCCTTCTGCTCGTCAGTCAGATAAACAGTGCATTTCTTCATTCTTGTATTCGTATCATATTTAATTATTCTTTACCTCAACACAAATACTTATTATCTCACTGACACATATGACAGACTGCTGCAGTAGTGCTTTGGAATGAGCACCACATTCCACGCGCAATGGTTAATTGTTTTACATAAGGTTGATTACCAGAAAAAAAAATTTTTTTTTTATGTCTGACTTATTCAGAAGTTCCCTAACAGCATTCGTTGTATTTTTGCTTTGTAAAAATGATAATTGCATCATGTATGTATAGTAAATGAATTGATTTGAGTTTTTGTATTTTGTACTCAACCATGGAATTAACCGCCGATGAACAGCATATATTAAAATGGATACGTCGTCATGAAATGAGAAAAGACATTAGGAGCATATTCATCTAGTTCAACGGAAGCTTAACGAATTGTTTTTATTCACTCAACAAAGTACTTTTTTCAGTATGCAGATATTAGGTGATTACTCTAACATTCTAAGGATTCATTTAGCAATCCTGGATTTGAACCAAAATGTTATAAAAAATTAAAGTATGATAAAGTTTTAAATTACAAAAGATGTCTATAAACATGTTTATTATTAACAAATGCTATCAAACACATTACCTGGTGACAGTAGATTGGCCATCTTTTCATATAACTAGTCGGTTTGAGTGAAACACAATTTACAAAATATTGAAACTAAATCATGGCCAACCAGTAGTAAAAGTATTCGTACACGGTACAACATTGCCCGATTTTCGAAATGAGAACTATTATCGTATTTCACATGGACAATTACTGTATTATCTTCGCACTTACTCAATCTTCAAGTTTCATTAAAGAAATACGTGCTAACAGACATTATAACGAAATAAGAACACAAAATAATCTTGGTTAATTTTTCTATTTATTGAGAGTTTCGAATCTGGTGCACTCTTTTGGCAATACTGAGCTAGTAAGTAGTCTATAATTGAAAAAACAAGTTTAAGATAGGAAACTATTTTTTGGAAAGACAGACGGAAGCAATATGCATATTATATTGGAAATAGTTTTATATCATTAGTTATCTATAAACTCCCACTCTCCAAACTGTACAACACACCACTTAATAAACTATCATAACTATTCGTTGAGAAATATGCAGAACTAATAGATATAGTATGCGCAAGCAACTCATGGTGGATATATTACAATATCAAAACTATATTGTCTCCCTTGAACAGCATAAGAGGAAATACAAATTAGAAGGAATACAAGTTTAAGATAGGAAACTGTTTTGGAAAGACGGACGAAAGCAATATACATATTATATTGGAAATAGTTTTATATCATTAGTTATCTATAAACTCCCACTCTCCAAAATGTACAACACACCACTTAATAATGTATCATAACTGAACTTTTTGTTGAGAAATATGCAGAACTAATAGATATAGTATGCGCAAGCAACTCATGGTGGATATGTTACAATATCAAAACTGTATTGTCTCCCTTGAACAGTATAAGAGGAAATACAAATTAGAGGGAATACAAGATCAAGATAGGAAACTATTTTTTGGAAAGACGGACGGAAGCAATATACATATTATATTGGAAATAGTATTATATCATTCGTGTCTATAGACCCATCATATTTTCGTAGGCGATCGGTAACAAACCAAGTAACGGATGTATTGCATTGACACCACTTTTAATAAAAATAATGCAATATCGGACCTTATTTACAGAAGGTCTGTATTACCAGTAGCAGTTTATATTAACGCCGTGCGTCTCTAGGAAACGTACACATTTACAATTTTGAAGCGGGCGGGGTAAGTAATTTTCTTGCCTATAAACATCTCTTTACGTGACACTCTTTACATCATTAAATATTAAGTATGTTTTTATGTAATTTATGTTGAATTGATATAGTTATGTTACCCTAGATCACATAATATCTACTGCTCTTCATTGATTCATTTCTGTGGACAATTCTCTTTTATACATAGCGGATGACAGTGTTAATGTCTTATGTACGTCAGGATTTTAAAATACAGTTTCTTGATTTTAAAAGTAAAGTCACTTTCTCATTTAAAGCCTCATTTAACTTCCGAAATGCACACTTTTTGATAATGACAAAAATTATTGTAATTAAATGTTTTTACAATATTGCTAAAACAATTCCTGTAGACCCCTTAGTAACTGTTTTTAAGAAAGAGAGAAAATAAATAAACTTGTGTGTTTCAAAGACGAGCGGATCGAACGTTTAACTTTCGTTTACATTTTTCTAATTCCGTAATGACTCAGTTGCTTTCCGACTGTACCTCCGCCATTGTTCGGAAGTACACACATGAACACCGCAGTGGTAGTGTGCAGATTAAGACTGTTAGATAAGGGGTTCATTATCAAGATTGGAAAAGATATGGTTTCACTAATATTATGTATCACTATTGGGTTGTCTTTTTTAAAAAAAAAATTGATGTCTGCAATAAAACAGTATCGAACGCAGTACGCAATATATTATTTATACGCACTGAAAAACAATGAATATGGAATACTAGTTTGATTTAGTAACTCTTGCTCAGGATCCTCCCTTGCATATACGCGTTATACTATCGCACGTACTATTACTTCACAAATCACTTTATCGCAGTCAATATTGAGAGGCTACCACGGGCGGTTTGTTTAGTAGCCTACAATTAATAAAAAAGTAATTCTTTTAATTTTATATGAACGATTCGTCGCTTACGTGCAATAAATTAGCTCGTAGGTTTCAGTTTATTAATACACTGAGGGAAATAAAGGGGATGTTCTTAAAATCTATCTAACCACAAGCGATTATTTAATTTTTAACCGCACCCCATACAGTTCCCCTTACTATGTTTCTCTCTGAAGTGAATTGATCGTATATTACCGACCAACTCCCCGTTTTCTGCCGAAGGTGTTTATCGGAAATAGACGAACATTTAATCTGTAAACAATACCCGTTCTTAATTATATACTAATAATGTGCTTTATATTTATTTTTTCTTTTGCAAAGGCTCTCAGTGATCATATAAACATGTATTCTAGCATCTGGAAGAGAAAAACTGACCTAATTTAAAACTAAAAACGACCGTTTCGAAATTTTAATGAGCATTTAAAAATACATTTTACAACTCAATAAAAAGTAACAGTGCTAGAATATTGTCATATTTCGTTATGTATTTGAACATTCACTGAGTAAAGTGATAAACAGCATAACTATATTGTGATGCCCGTTACAGGTTAATCACAGGTTACAGGTAGCCATACACAAGTTAATAGTGAGTGTAGATGAAAATACTATTCACTTATGACTCCGTTATCATGTACACTCCCATGGTGTAAAACATTTAAAACATTTAGATAAAATAATAGTTACTAATATGATATTTAGTAACATGCTCTATACGTTCACCTTTTCAACTAAAACTATGCATTATTATGCAGTTTCCATACACGTTTTAATATTAGTATTCAATTCATAATATGTAAAAGTAATTATCTTCAATAAAACAGCTTTACGCAAATAACAAATATTTTATATGCAAATATGTATGTATCCACCATTACAATTTGGATAAAAAACTGTTCGACTTTCAAAATAAAATTGTTAAACATGTAATATTTATTATGATATAATAGCATACATTATTGAACACGTAAACTCGAATATTAATCTGTTCATTACTCTCAGTTCTGTATATTTAAAAAACAAACGTTAACGCTTTACACAAATATAAGGATTTATAATAAATAGAACAACAGTAATAAACACTCATGTAATACAGTTCTTAGAACGATAAATATATTAATTTGGATATCACAGTTTTAAATACATTAATAAAAACACACATTGCATAATTAATTTGTTAAACAAACATTCATGGACATTATATCATACCATGTTTATCGTAACTAAGGATATCACACACAGATAATCTCATCTCTTATTTCCATCGCGGAGAGTATATTGTATACACGTAACATTCACTGATTGATATTGTGCGTTAAGATTTAATGACACTCTTAAATATTCCGTGTATATCCGTAAATTAATTATCGGTGCCCGAACCTAAAATGTGATATTACTGTTGATAAACCGATACAAATACATTTTAAATCGGCATTATATCGTACTCACGGAAACGCCCGAACATACTGTCGAAGATTAACGAGTGTCGGGTAAAGCCTTACAGACAATATTATCATATTTACATCTTATCAAATAACATCAACTGACCTTTTATCCAATTATTATATATACTACAGAATCGTTCATTTCGGGAATGAGCGATATTTGTTGTTAGTTCACGGGATATGAACTTACACGTAATAAGCAAATTGCATTCAATACATAACGTTCATATCTAACACTTATATTTAGTGACTTATTCATTTTACTTTGAATTGCTACAACTCATGGTCGAAGTCTTCCTGAGTAGAACTAGTAGTGAGCGGAAACAGTGCCTTGCTCAAGGTCACCACACATAGCCGAGGGGGGTCGAATACTTATTTAACACGTTTACAGCTTTGGCACACTTTGCTATACTTCATATTAGATGGCCTATTAACATTCAATTTGTAAAATCAAGTGCATCAATGTATTTTTAAATAGATATATTCATACAATTTCGCCCTTTAAAACAATATTCTGTAAAAAGTACCAATGTATTATTTGATACAATTTAAGTATAAAAATGCAATAAGGCCACAAAAAATAATTGTATTTCCGGTGACATGGCCGAAAAGAACAGGGACGATAGGAAAGCTCTCTCTCTCTTTCTCTCTCTCTCATTGCTCTCTCTCTCTCTCTCTCTCTCTCTCTCTCTCTCTCTCTCTTTACATTTAAATGAAATAGCCTGTGACCTATGGCGAGTATCTGAAATGATCTTAAATTTATCTAAATGTTCTCTTTAACATTTCGTAATGACCTCGACGGATGCTATTGTGATGAGGCCATAATAAAATGACAGTCGGTCGGGCCATCAGAAACATAACTATTTTTGTTAAAGAATATATTCTGCAGCAAAAACACCGTAAGGTTAAACGTATAAATGAAGTATTCAGTACAGATTAAGTATAACAATGCAATAAAGAATATATTCTGCAGCAAAAACACCGTAAGGTAAAACGTATAAATGAAGTATTCAGTACAGATTAAGTATAACAATGCAATAAAGAATATATTCTGCAGCAAATAACACTCGCGTTACATTCTGCATATCACATTATACAAGCCATGTTAGGTAACTTATGACACAGATTTCCAAGTTACAACTTTCATGCTGTTTTGGGTTCAACGAATTCATATTTCGAAAGCACTCCCATAGGTATTTTGTTGAAAATGAATAACATTGTCATATTTCTTTGTGCATATGAGACCAATGGAACCTTTTCATGCGTTTGTCCAAGTTTGAATGACATTGGGTTCTGCTGGATGTTATAACAGTTTAAATATGCGTAGTGATACTCTGCAACAAATTGGCCGAATATTCGAACATAATCAATTCATCGAAAATGTGAAAAAACAATCTAATGTTGTATACTTTAAACGGGTTGCGCAAAGTCATGCATTATATGCACTTATACGGCTTAATAAATATCACATTCCAATACAGTAATATAATTTGATATTATACTTCTTTCCATTTCATTGAATGATCGTTCCGCCATTATATGTTTCTTTGAATGAGGTTATTGAAAACAAAATGTTTGTATTTTTACTTTTTATGAGAAGTATTTGTTATACAATATAGGCGGTTTGTTTTCCATGTGTGTGGTAGTCTGTACATCCGGGGGATATTCTGTTGGTTCTCCTTTCCAATATAGGGTGTCCGAATTTTCTGTAGAAAATATGTCGGGAACCATTTTTGTAGCCAATGGCCATTCAGAAACATGACTGTAAGCAGTTAAAAATATATAACATGTAATTTTGCTTATCTACGATTGCATTTTGTATAATACAATTTACATATCAATCCGTGTTGTTCCTTGTTAGCATAGTGCTACTGTTAGGAATCTTCCAAATGCTTGTTATGACAAAATTATTATTGACTTCCTATGTGCATTAGTGTGTTTAAGTTGTTAACCTCTTATTGCGTACTGATGTTTTCATTCTTTATGGTAATTTGTTGATAGACACAGAGATCGAGGCTGGAATTTATCACGGCGTCACATTATCTATCTATATGTTGGTACGTAGTAAAAACCATAATCCATTCATTTACATTTACTAGTCACTATATACTATTCAGCAAATACGGAGCAATTTATGTTTATAACTGAAAAGACTCAAGAGAAGCAATGAATGTTTGATATACTATTCATAAATCATTTGACAATTAATGCACCTCTAATAGGTTTGTAACTTACATGACTTGCTGCCGGTTAATCGGTGTTTGTTCAACCCGTCGACGGAGATATCTACAAAAACCGAATAAAATCGAAATAATATATCATCAATTATATCAATTGTAGATGCAAGTACTGATCTTCATATCAATACTTGTCAATGATAAATTTACTAGTGTGTAAAATACTTGTCAATAATAGATTGACCAGTGTGTAAAATACTTGTCAATAATAATTCACATTTCTGTAAAATACTTGTGAATAATAATTCCCACTTGTGTCAAATACTTGTCAATAATTAACATTTCTGTAAAATACTTGTCAATAATAATTCCCACTCGTGTAAAATACTTGTCAATGATAATTCACAATTAGTAAACATAGTTTGCTTCCTTTATTGTTTTGTCATGTTCTGTGTAATTTCTGTAATCGTAGGCCACAAATTTTATTGCATTTTTATAGTTTAATTTTATATAATTATATTTTAATTGTAAATGTTAGTGAACACAATTGTTTATTTATATCAAATTTTAACTAGCATTGCTTGTAATTATATGCGATGAACTTGGCATAAATGTCCATGCTTTTATTCTGAAAATTGTTCTATATACCGTAGCTGCCTTTTTGCAACTACTCAACATTCCCACTCACCCAGAGTCTGTGACTAAGCTAGAATAGCCGAGTTATCGCTGTTCTCCGAGAGCTTTTGATAAAATCGTGGATACAATGCGTGTGTACAAATAATCGAAATGTGATATAAAAATAAAAACATGTACATATGTAATGTCTATTTTACATTTAAAGACTTATTGTCTTGTCTGGAGCACATGAACATCACGCGTGCACAGCCTTCGAAGATACACAACGTGTAATGAATAGTATTAACACAGAAGAAAATAAACGAACATACCTCTTATAGATAAAGACGCCAGCAATAACCACCGACAAGGCAACTAAACACGCAGCAAGTGCCCCTAATATAGTTGCAAGGCTCGTGTCTGAAGAATAAATAATAAACGAAACATGGATGTCATTTAAAGCAAAGTACTTAAGACGAGTGAAAGAGTTTATTTGTAAAGTAAAAAAGAATTTCTGAATACAAAACATCTAAGGCAATAAAGTGAACTCTTGCTTTGACATAAACATCTTACTCTGTTTTTTTTTTCTCTTTGTGATTATATATATAATAAGTAGCTATATAAAGTTATAAAGTAACTTACGATGTTTTTCGTCGTCGATATAAACTGAAAAATAAAATTAAATCACGTAAATGTACTGCTGATTATATATGACACTTTTGTATATATGTATACATATTAATATATATTTATTCAAGTGTCCTCCGTGACCGAATGGTCTAAAGCGCCGTCTAAGGATTACTTTACCTCTCTTTGCCAAGGCTGTTGGTTTGACTCCCGCTGGTTCGAAAAACATGATGCTAGAAAGTTACCAGTTACTTGCATATTCATTCTGAGGTCTTCCTCCACCAATAAAATTGAATATGTCCTATATAATCTAAACTGTGTTAAAAATGGCGTTAAACCCTTTTAAAAAAAAACACCATCTATTCAAACTATATTACATGCTTTATGTAAATAACTAACAAAATATGTATAAAAACAATACACTTGAATATGTATATATAACAATAATATATTATATGCATCATTTTTAATTTATGTTAATTTCTTCCAACAAATGTCTATATATCTCAAGTTTCCGATTATGTATATATGTATTGTACACATAACGTAATTCACAAGACACCGTGCTTATAAGTCTGACCTATCCTTCTTAATGAACCAAATCGTATAAACTCTGACTAGATGATGCTTCAGATCTCAAACTGAATAATACATTGCACAAACTGATTAAACGAGAGAATATTTCATGGTATCCCTGTATAAAACTGTTAAAAGTTTATAATGCAAGTTGCATGCATATATCTTGTGATATTTACATATCATTTGTAAGTTTAATAGATATTCGTCATCTTCAAATGTCTGTTTGCAAAGTTATGTAACATACGTTTTATTCGTGTTATACAGAAATGAATACCATGTTATGCGTTTTTATACATTAACCTTACCATTGCATTGCAAAACGTTTCTAGACTGAAGACCTGCTGTGGACCAGCCATCCGGGCATGTTTTACAGTGAGTCATTCCGATCTCATCCTGGTAGGAGCCCCGGGGACACCGCTCACAATATTCCGTATACTGGTACATCCCAAGACCGCACGGTACTAAAGTTATAGGAATAAAATCAAATCAAAACTCTTAAAAGAATAGTTATATTGCATAAATTCTATCAGTTAAAATGTATGTACAGTAAAAACATTTTATCTCTATGATTCTTCGAAATAAGTTTGTTTTTTCCTGTTAAGATTGACTTGAACATACGATAAGTGAAATAATTGATATTAAACATAACTACTGATAATAACATATTTCTATATTTTAACAAAATAACAAATATTATTTGAAATAAAAACGTATACGTCTTTTTACTTTCTTTTACATTATGCAGTTTGATGAATTATAGAGATTTCCCTGTGAAAAGTTTGATAAAATTTCACTGTCTAAAATAGCACGTAAAATGTTGAACTACGTTCCGATTTTCCCGAATATATAAATGACGTCGAATTGTTATGGTAAAATGACGTTATTTTGAGACGTTACGTCATACCACGAAAGACGGAAACAAATATGCAAGACTTTTATCGTTTCTAATAGACGTGATATGTTAAATAAGTGGTAAATGTACTTATTGATAAAAAGAATCTTACATTCGTGCTCATTTATTATTCAAATTATCAAATTCGTTGGCAAAAGTCATATAAAGGTCGCAGAGCCTTGCATAATATATTTCTGCTGACTCGTTTTAATAAATTCAATAATAGATGAGCACTCATTTCAGAGCCTCTATTTAACACACAATTTCTAATACAAATGAAACATATTATTCATACCGCAATAGTAATCCACCGGCACCTTTCCTGCGTCACAAACGGAGATGCCATCGATGTATGTGCCGTTTGCGTCGATATCATACATGACGCTATCGATATCTATTTTAAACACGTGTTGATCCACATAGTCATCTAACGTGTTCTTGACTTGGGTTAGAAGATCCAGACATTCGGATATACCTGTAACGGGAAGCGATATTAGTTTTGTTCTACATGACAGAACGATTACAAAGATTATATTGTTGGAGTTTTGGTAAGCCAATTTGTTATAAGTCGAGTCCGGTACTATAGAAACACTTTATTCAAATATCTTTTCTCTGAAGTAATGAAAGCTTTATTCCAAAAGCACATGCTTGCTTTTGTCGTCGTAATCAAGCGTTGCAGTGCTGATCGCCGCCTAAGTACGTAAAGGCGACTTAGACGAATCTGTATTCCTTGAATTTTATTTTAATGTATTTGATATAAGCGGGAAGCAGAAACAAAGAAAACAATAAAAGTATATTGTGGACATTGTTTTACGTATTTTTTGTTGTATAAAAAATGTTGTATAATCTAAATCAAACGCTACAATAGCATTAATCAAATTGGGAATTGATTGATGGATGGAAAAATTAGCGTCATTTTTATGCCATCGAGGGCTAACAGACGATCAGTTAACCTAACCACTGTTTTTTGGGATAAACCAGTACTCGAGCACACCCCGTCTCCGCAAGTTACTGAAATTTTTTCTACTTGAATCAGTGGTGAGAGACCAATGATTATGAGACACAATGTCGTATATCAATCATCACGGAGACTGTTGCCGGGCGGGGGATTCGAACTCACGACCCCTCGATTGATAGTCTGACGCGTAAACGACTGAGCTAATCGGGCCCGGCTTTAAACTGGGAAGGCGTATGAATATTGATTAAAACACGGCTATCAGTATGTTTAATTATTTTGACTTAAACAATTGAACTTCTTCACTATCCTTCCGTTGTTTCGTTAAAGGTGTCCCCTGTGCTGTCTTTGTACTTATGTAAGTGTTTGTGTCTTTTAGATTGCTATATACATTAGATCCAAAGTAAACCTGTACAACTTTTTTCCAAATATGTGTATATCATCCTCATATATACCATGAATAACGCAACCTTCTACCGTTACCATATAAATTGTTTGAAACATTAAACATACTCAGTTTTTACTTGGCTAAAACACTTACTTGCTACTGGCCTGCAAGATATGTGTATAGAGAAGCCGACTAGCTGTATCTCCCTCTTTGCTCTGTCAGGTACATCCTCGTTAACGTTGAGAATTTCAATATCGCGGACTGCACAGTCTCCTTTCTGTACACATGTGATAGTGCGTGTTGCCGATCTAGCAGTCTCAGTAATACGACTAGCAATATGTCCTTGTGATTTGACCATACCGGATGTGAGGTAACTGTATTTTGATGTGTAGTTTAAAACGTTAACAGCTGCTATTGATATTTCTGAAACAAAAATAACGCACATTTTATTCATTTACAATAAACACTAAAATGGTGAGTTAACTTAAGTAAATGTCTTCCGTGGTCTAGTGGTTATTGTATCCGCCGAGGAAGCGAGAGACCGAAGGTTCGAATCCCAGGTGAAAGTACTTGTGTTTTTTTCCCTGATGCGACAGTTTGCACAACATGCATCTAGTTAAATAGAGGGGTACTGAACGTCTAACAGTCCGCCTGGCAACAATAACTGTCGGGAAATAATAACATAAATGCCTGACCCAAAATTCATGGCAATTGAACGCTTACTAAATTATGACGTTATTCAAACTTTCCCTAAAGCAACTGACCAATCACCGAACTCGTAATAATTGCTATTGAACGGACCCGATCGGAAGAGCTGGGCTCGTTTTACAAACTAGTGCAAAAATGAAAGCAAATTTTGATAATTCAGGGTACCATCTAAGACATTTATTATCAAATCTATGTAAGTCTCTTATCTTATAATGAGTCATGTGTCAATTCAACAAAATCTAAAAAAGATATTGAAACACTCACCACAACAGTTTACATATAATAAACATGAAATAGTCATAATTAATAGGTACAATACGTACATATATAGGTGACAATCAGTAGTAAGACAGTCACTGTGGAGCAGCTAAAAACCTTGATAAAAAAATCATATCCTCGTTCTACCGCCTTTCTTCACATTATATACAAGTCAGTAAAAAAATTTTTAAAAAATGTAGAAATAAACACTAGTTTGATTTTGGAACTTTTTAACTTTCTTGCACGCAAAGTAATATTCTTAAGCTCTACTGAATTTAATTCATACAAGTGCCTGTTAAATAAATGCTGGATAATACCAAAAATGTGGGGAAATGGTGCTAAAGCTTCCTTGCTTGGCGCTCAATATTTAGAGGTTTAAAGCATCGCTAAACACCATACAACAATAAATACATGCTGATGTACTCTCTCTTAAACGGTGAATTAGAAATATAAAACGTAACCGCTTAAGACAGGCAGATTTGTAATACAGACGTAAGAG
Source organism: Panopea generosa (assembly GCA_029582155.1). Classification (NCBI taxonomy): domain Eukaryota; kingdom Metazoa; phylum Mollusca; class Bivalvia; order Adapedonta; family Hiatellidae; genus Panopea; species Panopea generosa. The sequence goes on from CM055905.1 coordinate 39,571,371, forward strand.
TTAACATATAACATAAGGATGCATTTGTAAAGTCTGTCGAATTGGTAGTTTAAAGACTATAGTATACAACTTGAGCAACTCACCAGTACACATGGGAATATCTGCATCCGGGTTATCGGGGTTTCTGATGTTCCACGTGTAATCGGTTTCCGGTCCACATATTATCTTACCGAGATAGAGGTCATTGTCGAAGTCATATCCGATGTTGCATTCTGGGTTACAGACACGAGTAGTGTGATTACCATCAGTCCATTCGCAGTTCATAACGCCGTTTTTAAGAACAGTAGGATCGGTGCCACATTCTGAAATGAGAATGTTTTATATAACTGATTCTTGGATAAACTAACTGATTCAGCGTGATATAGCGGTGCTATATTGTCAAAGGAGTGTCTAAAATTTAAAAGATTCGCTATATGTATACAAAAAATTATATAGAGAAGGAAATGCAACTGACTGAGAGTTTGTGAACGCTCGCGTATTCACGCAAAATCTTGCAATATCTCGTTTTCAATTATCTTAACTTTCATTCACCTCAGGAACACAAATCAAAATTCTTACATTGCAGAATGAAATTCTCATCAAAACAATACCATTCCTTTATTTATTATATTACAGGTAATTGAATCTGATTACAAAAATTGTGTACTGCAGCTAAAATAACGACAAATTACGAGAAATTTTCCTTCAAATCTCAATTACTTACAGTTTATGTTAAGAAATCAAATGCCTGTGAGTTATGAATGATTAATTTGCCAAAACTTGAATCCTTCGTGTGCTGTTTTATCAACATTTAGTCAGGAGATGTAAGTTTCCTAGTCTTCTATAGAAGTCCTTGTATATACAGTCATACTTAGTCGAATATTTACAAGGGAGACTTTTCAAAATCAAAAAGCACACAGCATTATATTACAGGTAAATACACATGTAAATATGGACAAAAAAGAAAGTAGTAAATATATACTTCATACAATCTTAATTTATATCAATTACTATCACCTTTACGACACGGCTCTGACATCGTACATGGCCTTTCATCGGTGCCATCACCTTCACATTGGTTCCCACCATTGTCCGGACTTGGGTCAGTACACACACGTGATCTAAATTGAACGCCGACGTCACACGTGACTGAACAAGACCCCCACTCTCCATATGACGCCCAGTTTCCATTCACTAGAAATAAATAAATAATATATATCAAGCGTTAAAGGACTTTAAAGTATAAACCTTCACATTGGTTTCCACCATTGTCCGGACTTGGGTCAGTACACACACGTGATCTAAACTGAACGTCGACGTCACACGTGACTGAACAAGACCCCCCACTCTCCATATGACGCCAAGTTTCCATTCACTAGAAATAAATAAATAATATATATCAAGTGTTAAAGGACTTTAAAGTATAAACCGGTATGGTCGATGGTTCTCAGTACGACAGCATATCCGTAGAAGGTTTTTTCGTAAAAGATAGAGTATCAGAAAAAAAATCACTATAAATGCTTAAAAACAGAAATTGTTTTAAAATTATACATATTATTGTTTATAAACTAAATACGACTTAGTATTTCAAATCCACCAAAACGTGACAAAAAACATCAGGGTTGTGAAACTGAAACAAGGTCAATATTCTAACAAATAAATATCTCAGGGACGAACAGCTTGGCAATCTTCACTTCGTCATTTGGACTATATATATGATAACACCATATCAACAAATAGCACATATAAATAATACGGTTATGTTAATATCTTTACACTACGAAACATTTAGGTAAACCATTCAAATAATCGAGAACATGATATTTTTTGTGTAGATTGGCACATATACTGGGACCCATCTCCGCAAGTAACTGATAACTTTCCCACTTGAATCATCGGTCAACGACGAATGACAATTAAACGTTATGTCGATTATCAATCACCACGGAGACTGTGGCAAGCCGGGGATTCGAACTCACGACCCCTGGACTGATAGTTAGACGAGCTACAGACTGAGCTAACTAGTCTCGGCTCGTTTTGTTTGAAGCAATAAAATAGGTATACAACGTTAAAATTTGATATTGGTAAATTTAAATATATTTGTGGAACAGAAGCCCAGGAATTCGTGAATTTACAATGATTGACCCCATTGTGCCAATAAGGCTTAAAGTTGATATTGGCGATCATGTATTAGCATAACTAATTCACGTGTTCCGTATGTTGTAATTTCACCAATCTATTTTATATTTAAGACAAAACGTTGAGTTTTACCTATTTTTGTTTCACAAAATGACCCTGTGAATTCATTTGGACAACTACACGTGTATCCGCTGACCTCGTCAACACAAGTAGCACCGTTTGTGCACGAGGTATCGGCACAGTCGTCTATATTTGTGCCACACGTCTCGTCAGTAAAACCTTCTAAACAGGCACAGTAGAAGGAATCAAGTCCGTCAGTACAGACGCCATTATTGTTGCACGGACCTTTAGCACAATTGTCGTAATCTGCAATGATATCAACCATATAAAATAAAGGTTTGGTGTTAGTATGACATATAAACATATTTAAGAATTGTATTTTCGACATAAGTTAAACACTGCTACAAAACAACCTCATTTTAAAGATAAACTGGTAATTCAATAAACGTGAATTTGGATTAACTTTGCTACAAGCTACATGCATTGGTCATGATGCTAACATTCATCCACTATAAACAGTATTAATACATTTCAGGTTACCACTATTATATGTGTTTAACATTTCTTTATACGTTATGATTAGGTAACATTATAGGTTACTGAACGTGTATGGCTAAATATTAGTTGTTTTGACGGAGGAATATATACGCATCACATATACATACCGTCACATTTACTATGAACGGTGACAAAAGTTCCGTCTGTTTCTCTGAATGATTTCCATGACAACACGTCACCAACTTCGTCATTATGACATGTCGCGAGCTGCTGAAGTGCAACGATGTTAGGGGAGCTCCAGATATTCAAATGCGATATGGAACCAACAAAACCGTCACCTAGGTAACATAATTTAAACTCAGATTAAAACACCATTAAAATGTGTACAATGCAACACTAAGATTTACTTAAATATCCACAATAGCAACTGCGTTGTCAATTCATTAGAAACAGAAAAATAGGTTCTTCAGCAAATACTGTTTAAACATGAACATAATAAATATACACTGCACTTACTTACACAAAAGCGACGCCATATTGTTGCCATACTCATGATTTAACTCCTTCGTTCAAAGAGGTCAAGTGTTTTCAATGGTTATTTAATTAATCTCTCCGCATATATTGAGAGATAACTTATCAAAGTGATTTTTTTCAAGGTACGATCAGGTTATTAAAAGTTACACTTGATTGTAAAATAAGCATGGTTAAGAGAAATGTTAATACAACGAAAGTATATGAACGATATAACTAACATGCACCTCGTGTTCACAGATTAGAAAAAGTATTTCTTATAAGACAGTAAACTCTGAATCCATTGTATTCAGTCCTATGATTCCGGGAAAACAACAAAGATACACGTACCTCCAGCAATTGCATACATGTTTTCAGTTGCTGTGACCAACATCCCCGGATGTACACACTGGGTATCGTTGTACATTTCATAACCATCTAGATATAAAGCTGTCCTTTCACTGTTTACTTTAACGAACGCGTGATACCATCTGGATGTCTCATCCAGCGCTACACCAGTCTTGTGTGTACAACTTAAATAACATAATGAACACAGTAGTAATGAAACTGATGATTAAATACATTACCCTCACATGCATGTGATGGTAAACTGAAATAAACAAACAACACAATATTGAACAACACGGATTCCCAGTTCATACCCTGGGTATTGGTGATTTGTTAAGGTAAGAAAAAGCGGTTATGTATTAAATTAATATTTCGTGTGTAACTTTGAAAGTATAACATACATACCAAGAATGTCGTTCTTTTTTACAGAGGTTTTGTCAGCTTTCGACTGAATTTTGTTATATATGGTTTCATGTCAATTGCAACATATACCTTTCTATTTTATATTTAAATTCATTGAACGCAAACAAATTGTGTAATTGAGAACTCAGACGTACAGCTGATGTTACTGATTGCTTGGGAATTGTGCAAATGTTAGCTGCGTGTAAATGTTAAAACACTATCCACTAAAATAATGTAGTGGACTAGTACAAACGTTATGCTTATTATACATGCCATGCACGTAAGCTACCTTCCAATATTGATGACGAGTTCCTGACCTACAGCAACAGACATGATTTCTGAATCGTCTTCCTTCGTGATGGACATCACCGAATCTCCACTATTCGAACATTGGAACCAGAAACCTACACCAAGTTCTCCGATATCTCGTGTATTTTCTACAAGGACGCGAGATGTTAGGTACGATTCGTCCGTTGCTGGATATTCTATATCAAAATCTACAAGAATAAGTAATAAATATAGTTTTCAGAATGCATATATACATCTAAGTTGAGTTGGGTTTTTTTTATTGCTTTTATCAAAACAAATTTAGTGGGAGGTCTATACTTGGAATCAACAAATACATTTTTATGGTAAGTTAAACTTTAAGTGGTGCCCAATCAGCGAATTTCAGAAATTTATAAATTACATTCGATGGGGGTAAAATAACTCAATTTAAATGGAAATAAATAACGTAGCAGAATTTCTTAACATATACATTTGACACATGTTAAACTAGACATACTAGAAATATACTCCATGAACAGTGTTCACAAAATAAATTTAAAAAACACCACTTTAAAAACGTTAGCTGAAGCTTGTGCCTTGAATAATATCTCAAGTCAAGTATTTAGTTCATGGGTACAATCACAGTGTCAAAGTAAAGATCATAAAGTAGACGAGTAACCTACCAGTGTAAACTGTAAAGTCATACCGATGGTTGTTTTATGTGAGAATATTTACCAGTTTCTTGTGAAAGACGGTGGTTCTACTCAGGTTCATTCTGAGGTCTTCTTAAAACACTCACTTAATCATACAACAAAACAGTTACTAACTACACCCTCGTCATACAGATGAAAGAAATCAAGCGCTTATATTGATCATGGTTACCTTTCTGCATCATAGGAGAGCGATGGTAAATGTTTGAACAACGGACCCAGGATTCGGAAGTTGCAGGTTCGTAACCATAACTCTGCAATGTGTGGTCCTTTAGCAGGACACTTTTACGCATATGCTCAGTATTTTTTCTATACAAACAGTATTCGAATGCAACTTTTCTAAATTGTAAGAACTTTGTTCCCAAATCCGAGTAAAGTAAGGAAGTTTAATCTTCTATACTACAACATTTCAATACAAATGTATTAGTTGTCTCAACTTGTAAATATGTTACATCACACATGGTATTTTGCTTTGGTATATCTTTAACCCTTTACTCCATATAGACGCATTTGGACACCTCTAATATAGAAGGCGCCTGAATTATTGGGTGAATTGTGTATATATTAACTGACTGAGTGGAAAACGGTGCAGGAAGTGTTCTCAAAGGCCTTCTGTGATTGGTGCGGGAAAACGCGTATCTATGGAGTAAAGGGTTAACACATAATTATTACCGTAGCATGCGTTCTGAGATATTGCCCCACCAAGATGGTTCGGTGTTCGTGTTGTTTTAGAACCCGGACAAGACTGGCAGCTCATTGCTCCATAACTATCAGCAAAGGTCCCAATATCACACTCTGAGCACGGCTCTGCTCCACTCGACGAAGAAAACCCTGGTCGGCAAACAGCTAAATGACAGAGAGATGGATTTGATTATATTTACTCCACTATAATTGTATTCCGTTTACTACATGTATTTCGAAATACATATTCTTATTGCAGACCTTGTAAAGGTTGCCATGAACATGTTTAATCAAAAAAGGAACCTTCTCATTCTAGGCTATACTTATCCCTGACATTCAGATCCGTTATGCCCAAAGTAAAATACATGTAATGGAATATCGAATTGCGGCAATCTTTATGTTTACCTCATTTGTTAGGATTTCCAAACGGCAAAATCGCGAAACGGTTCCAATGAGCGTGTTCCTACCAAAGCAATGTGATGGTCTCTAGTAGGGAAAACTAGAGTCAAATTTTACAAGACAACTACATAACGTTCCTCTTTAGAATAATATTTAAACGAATTTCTTAATTAAAACATGCCTTAGAAATCTTTATATCGAGACTCTTTTCGGCAGAACGTCCAATACATAAAATGACAGCAACAGCATTAATATTACGTCGTGTTTATGTTGTGTTTGAGATGTACTAAAGAAGTTTGAAGTAATCGTATTTTATAAAGAAGTTGCTTCCCTTTAAACAAATATGACATTTGGTTAATAATATAATAAAATATATTTTCCACTTTTATTTTATAGATACACGCTTAAATGGACACGCGCCAATCTCGACATACGTTTCTTGTATATGAAATAAGCGCGCGAAGCTATATGAGGTTAAAAGCATGCTTAAAATTTATAAAATCACACAAAAGTTTGTTTTATAAGGGACACAATAACTTCAAGCAACACAATTTGTGAATTAAAAGTTAAGTAGGTTTAAATTATTTTATATTGTTATCGGGTGATGAAAAAAAAAATTAGATATCGTTTTATATTTGTTAGCATTTTTCTCGGTTTTCTTAAATTCAAACCTTCAGTGACACCATTATATTTTACAAATTATTATTTCTTTTTTTTCTAAAATAACAATTTAGGGTTAAAGATATGTAAACTGTTGCACTGTTTTATTTGTAAATAATGATTTGATGTGAATACATTTGGTAAACCTAATTTTAACATTTCCCTTTGATAAGTTATATACTGTCGTGGGGATCGCTGGTGCTGCAAATGCTACCTCACAATTGTATATTTGTATAAATAAAAAGTTGACCCAACTTTTGTTTCATAATGTAAGAAATTAAGAACGTTTAAGTAAGTATTCTCATGCTAGTTATAAAAAGAACACTTTGTGAATCCTAGCATACTTACAAAAGTATCGTATTCAAACACAAAACAAGCCCATACCAACGAGTGTATTAGTTGTGTCTATAAAGGGATGCCCTACCATAATGGTGATCATGTTATGTTTTTTTTATAAATAACACTGCCTTTAATATTCCCTCCTCTTTCACAAATACCATGGTTTCATAAAATAGTCAGGTATAAACAAGAAACGTATAATAAGTGTTATAAAGTAATATCACACTAACTAAAAATACTTAACATGGTTTTGATTAGATATATGTTCATACACGTGCAAACTACAGAAATGGGCTTAATATTTTTTAACGATAACAAAACTTTGTAATGTGAGTTTAACAATGCAATAATCCAAATACTTGATAAAATATGTGAATGTTTTGTAAAAAGATACGCCATGTATAGTTTATTTTATTTAATAAGCTATAAAAAATATACAAAATCATGTTATTTTAATTGACCATAGTATTGCCAAAAATGTAAATTTAAATAAAAACGTAAATCTCGGAACAAAAGTTTAAACAATACATACAACTTCAACAACAGGCGTTGCACTTAACAAGTTCTGTCACCATAACATCACAATACAAACAATACAAAACTAATAAGTGTTGTTTTTATTATAAGGGCCATACAACCATGTTACAGATACAATCACGAACAGTGTTACCGCCTTGCTACAATCAGTAGTGACAAACCGCCAAACTGTCTGCTGACGTAGGCATGGAACATTTACTCTAGTATTGTCCAAACAAGAAATCTGCATTAAACGCACCTTTACATTCCGTTTTATGCACGGCTCCGTCACGCTCTGTTGTTTCCTTCTCTGGACATTCCTCACAGCTTGTTTGTCCAGCATGCGTCTGATATTTACCACGTTGACATTTTAAACAAATGTTTTCACTTTTCTCATGGAAGGACCCAGGCATACATTCAACTGTTCAAAAAAAATTTATATCAAATATATTATATCAAAATTGATGAAGGACGGTGGCTTTACTCAGAGTAATGTTGAGGTCTTCATACACCATTGCTTCGATCCGCGAATAGGTTATACCACTACTATTAGCTTCAGCTTACTAACTTGATAAGTCTTCTAGCTGATGCTGTAATGACTACACTTTGTAATGTACATTGGTTTAGTTTCGGCAACTTCGGCAATAAGTACTTACCACATTTAAAGAATTTTGCATCTGGATAAGATCCATCCGGACATGTGAAGGACGGTTGTGACACATAAACACCACGTGACTCGACACTCCTATCGTCCATGGCAAATGTAATGGTAGTCTGCGTAAGTTTTAGTCTTCCGTTAAGAATGTTATCAGCTTCAATACTGCCATTAATTTTGAGTTGAGAGTTTATGACAATGTTTGATGTCTCTGAATTCGCTGATCTCTTCTCTCTAGTGTCTGTGTGACCACAAACTACCTGCAATCAAATTTTTACCAGGGTTAAAGTTGGAATGGTGGTCTAGTTGATTAGGGGCCGGCCATACACACCAGGGGAGGTCTCGGGTTCGATTTCAGGCGTTACCTGATAGTCTCTAAAAACAACTACTAATACTCGTTCTATCCAGGAATTGGACTCGAGAGCGGTTCACAGACAACTCTGAGCTCACCTTGCAATCGTTTTAGCTTAAACGAAATATTGTAAAGATATAGACTTTGATTGATTTTAAGATACCAATATATGTGTGTTTACATTTTGATATATACCATATAATATACCGCGTACGTACACGCAATTAATATTTTACCATCGCGTAAACAAAATATAAGATCACGCTGTATAGTGTAGTGTACTATGATTATGTTTAATGTGTTGTTTGAGCTTTAGAACATTTAAAGTGTTCATTGTAGTTTTACTTGTTTTAAACCTCGAATACGTAAGTTCGATCCCCGACCGGGTCATACAAAAGACTTTAAAAATGTTACTAGAAGCTTCCTCGCTTGACACTCAGCATTTAGAGGTTAGTTCCAGGTCTGGTCAGCCCTGTGTCAGTATAATGTGACTGGGCGGTGTATCATACCATGTGTCTGCAGCACTTCAGTGTGACAGCTCAGAATACTGTCTCAATTAGGCACCGTCGCGATATGACTGAAAAATTGTTGAAAGTGACGCTAAACACCGTACAACAACATGTTTTAAATCAGCTTTTCGTTATTTCATTGTCGTTTGGATGTGATGTCAATCAATTTTATTTCATAAAAATACTCTTCAACAGGATACTTTATTTTGAATAATACACTTCTAGCTTTCGAGTTTTCACGTCACTGTGCCTACCTCTACTGCATCTACAGTACACTGCGAGTTTTGATTACATATATCTCCATGTGCATCGGCCAAAGCTGCGAGAAAGTTGGCCTGTATTTGTTCTTTGGCTGTTTCACAATCACCTTCGTAATAAAAGTAGTTTTCCAACTTGTATATCATCTCTAGCAACGGGATAGATTCTGAAAGAATACCAACATCATTTGACACATCAATGCTTACTGTAGAAAGCAGTTTATCATGTTTTATCTTCATGTTGTTAGTAACACACGGTATATGAGTTAATAGAGACATTTTTTATTCGCTGACATGTGTTTCAAATTTGAGCTGTACAATTTTTGTATGCGGGTTGGTACGGAGCTCAAAGTAAATCAAAGGCCTAGAGGGTCTGGGAGTCGTCTCGTAGGAAAAGAAATGAAAATATGCTTTATTAAGCAGCGACATACCAAACCAATCGATTGATAATGAAGTTGTGTATACCATGCATGTAGAAACACACAAAAACTTTAAAACGCAAAGATCCTGTGCTAACAATTCAGTCCAATTATTTTATAAACCACTATATAGTCAGTTAACGTACAACACACAAGATACACATGTTTTTTTTTAAATAGTACTGTAGTTGACGAGTCACCTGCTATGTTTTGATAATACCATTGTTTACCTTCATACACATACCTGACATGTATGGATATAGTGACCAGCAAGTTAAACAAAGAAATACAGCAAAACAAAATCGGCAAACGGTAAACACATTCTTCTTCGCTTCACTCGGTGACTGCTTTATATTCAAAAAGGAATATTAATAAAGAGCTATACTATTTAATTACGGGCTATTAAATTCAATTAATAACTTTTTACATTTAGGTGTAGGCTACGTTTACACATAAGTTATGTATGAATTTACACATTTGTACGAGATTATATATTTAAGTACGAGCTTCATTAAAATATTGAATTCCGTAAGGAAGAGTTGTTGATAATTACGTGTATTGGTGTGTTTCAGCAGATACAAAACAATACTCACTGCTACAATCAGGTGTAAGTTGATCGTCCCCAAGGCTATCCCATGCCCCTTTGGAGTCTTTACACAACAATAGGGCGTCACGTTGGGGTAATATGTATCCTTCCATACACTGCATTTGACAGTACCTGCCCGCGGCCCACGTGTCACACGCCAGGGCACCATTATCTGGAGGTCTTGGCTGGGCACAACTTAAATCCACTATTGGTAGACAAAACATGTTATGCGAGAGTAAACTACATTGGCGAATAATATTTTGAGTGTTTCCGTCATTTCACCATATAACAGGTTGCGCGTGGAATGAAGAAAACATCAAAGAGAATCAGAGTACGACCATCATCATTCCGCAAGAAAGTTCGTGGTCGTTCTCTCACGAAGTCCGGGATCGAATTAAACTAACGAATAGTAAGTAACTAATAACCATTAGCCTCGAAAGAGAGGGAGTAAGACTGATGAAAAACATGTTTAGTTAAACTATCATCTTCCAGAATCGGTAGTGTGGCCGCTATTCACAGATGCAACAGAGGCTGCCCAGTCGAACGGGTTAAGATCTGATAAATAAGTTCTAAATGTATTGTATTCGATGTGCGTATTTGGTGTATATAAGTCATAGTATTCGATGTTCGTATTTGGTACTTATTAGTCATTGTATTCGATGTGCGTATTTGGTGTTTATTAGTGATAGCATTCGATGTGCGTATTTGGTACTTATCAGTCATTGTATTAGATGTGTGCATTTGGTGTTTATTAGTCATTGTATTCGATGTGCGTGTTTGGTGTATATTAGTCATAGTATTCGATGTGCGTATTTGGTGTTTATTAATCTTAGTATTCGGTGTGAGTATTTGGTGTTTATTATTCTTAGTATTCGGTGTGCGTATTTGTATTTATTAGTGATATTATCCGGTGTGCGTATTTGGTGTTTATAAGTCATAGTATCCGGTGTGCGTATTTGGTGTTTATTAGACATAGTATCCGGTACGCGTATTTGGTTTAATTATTGATAGAATCCAGTGTGCGTATTAGGTTTATTAGTCATAGTATTCGGTGTGCGTATTTATGTTTATTAGTCATAGTATCCGGTGTGCGTATTTGTGTTCATGAGTGATAGTTTCGGGTGTGCGTATTTGGTGTTTATTAGTGGTCATATCCGGTGTGTGTGTTTGTGTTTATTAGTTATAGTATTCGGTGTGCGTATTTTGTGTTTATAAGTTATAATATCCGTCGTGCGTATTTGTTTTTATTAGTCATAGTATCCGATGTGCGTATTTGTGTATATTAGTGCTAGTATTCGTTGTGCGTATTTGGTGTTTATTAGTCATAGTATCCGGTGTGCGTATTTGGTGTTTATTAGTCATAGTATCCGGTGTGTGTATTTGTGTTTATTAGTGATACTATTCGGTGTGCGTATTTGGTGTTTATTTGTCATAGTATCCGGTGTGTGTGTTTGTGTTTATTAGTGATAGTATCCGGTGTGCGTATTTGGTGTTTATAAGTCATAGTATACGGTGTGCGTATTTGGTGTTTATTAGGCATAGTATCCGGTGTGCGTATTTGGTGTTTATTAGTCATAGTATCCGGTGTGCGTATTTGGTGTGTATTAGTCATAGTATCCGGTGTGCGTGTTTGTGTTTAATAGTCATAGTAACCGGTGTGCGTTTTTGTGTTTATTAGTCATAGTATCCCGTGTGCGTATTTGGTGTTTATTAGTCATAGTATCCGGTGTGCGTATTTGTGTTTATTAGTCATAGTATCCAGTGTGCGTATTTGGTGTTTATTAGTCATAGTATCCGGTGTGTGTATTTGTGTTTATTAGTGATACTATTCGGTGTGCGTATTTGGTGTTTATTTGTCATAGTATCCGGTGTGTGTGTTTGTGTTTATTAGTGATAGTATCCGGTGTGCGTATTTGGTGTTTATAAGTCATAGTATACGGTGTGCGTATTTGGTGTTTATTAGGCATAGTATCCGGTGTGCGTATTTGGTGTTTATTAGTCATAGTATCCGGTGTGCGTATTTGGTGTGTATTAGTCATAGTATCCGGTGTGCGTGTTTGTGTTTAATAGTCATAGTAACCGGTGTGCGTTTTTGTGTTTATTAGTCATAGTATCCCGTGTGCGTATTTGGTGTTTATTAGTCATAGTATCCGGTGTGCGTATTTGTGTTTATTAGTCATAGTATCCAGTGTGCGTATTTGGTGTTTATTAGTCCTAGTATTCGGTGTGCGTATTTGGTGTTTATTAGTCATAGTATCCGGTGTGCGTGTTTGTGTTTAATAGTCATGGTATCCGGTGTGCGTATTTGTGTTTATTAGTCATAGTATCCGGTGTGCGTATTTGGTGCTTATTAGTCATAGTATCCGGTGTGCGTATTTGTGTTTATTAGTCATAGTATCAAGTGTGCGTATTTGGTGTTTATTAGTCAAAGTATCCAGTGTGCGTATTTGGTGTTTATGAGTGATACTTTTCGGTGTGCATATTTGGTGTTTATTAGTCATATTATCAGGTGTGTGTATTTGTGTTTATTAGTGATAGTATCCGGTGTGCGTATTTGGTGTTTATTAGTTATAGTATCCAGTGTGCGTATTTGGTGTTTATTAGGCATAGTATCCGGTGTGCGTATTTGGTGTGTATTAGTCATAGTATCCGATGTGCGTGTTTATGTTTAATAGTCATAGTATCCGTTGTGCGTATTTGTGTTTATTAGTCATAGTTTCCGGTGTGCGTATTTGGTGTTTATTAGTCATAGTATCCGGTGTGCGTATTTGGTTCGTATTAGTCATAGTATCCGGTGTGCGTGTTTGTGTTTAATAGTCATAGTATCTGCTGTGCGTATTTGTGTTTATTAGCCATAGTATCCGGTGTGTGTATTTGGTGTTTATTAGTCATATTATCCGGTGTGCGTATTTGTGTTTATAAGTCATATTATCCGTTGTGCGTTTATTAGTCATAGTATCCGGTGTGCGTATTTGTGTTTATTAGTCATAGTATCCAGTGTGCGTATTTGGTGTTTATTAGTCCTAGTATTCGGTGTGCGTATTTGGTGTTTATTAGTCATAGTATCCGGTGTGCGTGTTTGTGTTTAATAGTCATGGTATCCGGTGTGCGTATTTGTGTTTATTAGTCATAGTATCCGGTGTGCGTATTTGGTGCTTATTAGTCATAGTATCCGGTGTGCGTATTTGTGTTTATTAGTCATAGTATCAAGTGTGCGTATTTGGTGTTTATTAGTCAAAGTATCCAGTGTGCGTATTTGGTGTTTATGAGTGATACTTTTCGGTGTGCATATTTGGTGTTTATTAGTCATATTATCAGGTGTGTGTATTTGTGTTTATTAGTGATAGTATCCGGTGTGCGTATTTGGTGTTTATTAGTGATAGTATCCAGTGTGCGTATTTGGTGTTTATTAGGCATAGTATCCGGTGTGCGTATTTGGTGTGTATTAGTCATAGTATCCGATGTGCGTGTTTATGTTTAATAGTCATAGTATCCGTTGTGCGTATTTGTGTTTATTAGTCATAGTTTCCGGTGTGCGTATTTGGTGTTTATTAGTCATAGTATCCGGTGTGCGTATTTGGTTCGTATTAGTCATAGTATCCGGTGTGCGTGTTTGTGTTTAATAGTCATAGTATCTGCTGTGCGTATTTGTGTTTATTAGCCATAGTATCCGGTGTGTGTATTTGGTGTTTATTAGTCATATTATCCGGTGTGCGTATTTGTGTTTATTAGTCATATTATCCGTTGTGCGTTTATTAGTCATAGTATCCGGTGTGCGTATTTTGTGTTTATTAGGCATAGTATCCGGTGTGCGTATTTGGTGTTTATTAGTCATAGTATCCAGTGTGCGTATTTGGTGTTTATTAGTCATAGTATCCGGTGTGCGTATTTGGTGTTTTTTAGGCATAGTATCCGGTGTGCGTATTTGGTGTTTATTAGTGATAGTTTTTTGTGTGCGTATTTGGGTTTATTAGTCATAGTATTCGGTGTGCGTGTTTGGTGTTTATTAGTCATAGTATCCGTTGTGCTATTTGGTGTTTATTAGTCTTAGTATTCAGTGTGCGTATTTGGTGTTTATTAGTCCTAGTATTCGGTGTGCGTATTTGGTGTTTATTTGTCATAGTATTTGGTGTGTGTATTTGTGTTTTTTAGGCATAGTATCCGGTGTGCGTATTTGGTGTTTATTAGTGATAGTATTTGGTGTGCGTATTTGATGTTTATTAGTCATAGTATCCGGTGTGCGTATTTAGTGTTTATTAGTTTTAGACGAGACGGCTATTATTCGTGTATGAAGCTTCTGGTTTATATTCGTTAATCGGGTAGACAGTTTCGAAATCAATATGTATTAATCTTCTCAGTAGTTCCATATCCGATCTATATTATTTATGTAAGTTGTTTTGTGTTTTCGTATTCGTATATCTATACTATTATTGTAGTTAATTAAGTATTCAATGTGTTTTATAGAATAAGTGCGTTTCGTTGTTGATACATTTTCTTCACGTAGGTATTTTGGTATGTGATGGGTAGTATTTTATAGCAAATTTGGTATTCGATCTGATGTACTCATGCGTCTATTTTGCTGTTCGATGTGTACGTTTTATGTAGGTAGTTAAGTATGTTTCGTGTATTTGTTATGTATACTATTTATATGGGTAGTTTTTATTCAATGTGCATCATTTGTGGTGTAGGTGTTTTAATATTGAATGTGTATTGGAGTAGGTTGTTTCGTATTCGGTGTATATTATATTGTTGGTAATTTATATTCGATGCATATCATTCGTTTTTGGAGTTTCATATTCAATGTGATAAAATAAGACATTTATCTACATCGTAGTCTGGGATATGTAACTTACATGTACAGTACGGTTGCGACTCTCCAAATGACCACTGACCATAAGGAACGGCTCCAGCCTCGTCTCTCTCACACTGGACATATTCGTGGCCCGTCATGGACGAGCCATTCTTACAAGAGAATTTGCACGCTGACCCGTAACGCCTCCCGTACATACAGGCGACAGAAGTGTAAGGTAGCGGGTATAATGTATGGCAGCTGATCTCTGTGAAGAGAAACGGTACATTATTGTCAAAAGTATTAAGTAACTCTCTTCTTTGCATCAGTCAAAATATTCTATTCTGCCGAATTATATGAAATGTTAGTTCTGTTTAGCGGGGAAATAAATAATTATTCAGAATGTCGACCTTCTTATTTATTATCCATCAAAATATCAAAATACGACTAACAAAAACTGTCTACTTAAACAGGAAACAAAAATGACGTATGATACTTTCTGTTATTCTTTGTCAATCACACTATGTTAAGGACAGAAACTATATTAAAATTATTTATTTAGTTTCAATCCTTTTACTATGTATGTTGTGGAATAAGCTGTACATAATTTATGAATAAAATATGTTTAAACCAATCACACTATGTTAGCAGGTCCTCTATTGGTCACCTATTAAACGCATAAAATGGAAAATAATACAAAAAGTAATAATTTATTGATTGATTTGTACTTGTTCGTTAATGGCAAGTTATTATAATTTTGATTGGCTGTAAAAGAATAAATATAAAAAAGCAATTTTACGTTTAACAACGACTTTGAAGTTGCACGAATCGGTGTTGCCGGCTCGGTCCTGTGCTAGATATGACACGTCATACTCTCCTACTTCTAACTCAGTCCCAGCTTCCGGTCCAGATATCTGGGCGGATGTGACGTGCCCAACGCCATCATTATCGTCATAATTGGGATGGTCCCACACGACCCGTCCAGTCGTTTTCGATCGTTCTGCGTAACCAATCACAACCGCAGGACAGGATGTGTATTGTGGCGGGCTTATGTCTAAAATATAGCGGGTAAGTATATTGTTTTATTTTATCTGAAGAATAGAGAATAAAACGCTCTTTAAGAATGTCTTATCTAATATAAAAGATGCGATTATCTTCAAATACATCACACAACAAGAACTGTTGAAGGCAGCGTGCTTGACTTTTGAAAGTTTGCCTGAAAAAGTAATAGCTATCACGTGACTGCGAATGAGATATGAGCATTCTTTAATCAAATAATCAAGTATAAAAAGAGCAAAATCTTTACCTAAAACGGAGTTATAGCACTTGCGCCGCTTATGGTAATGGTAGAAGAGACATTTGTGACATTTATATATGACTAGTAGTTACTGAGATGTACGCACATTTTAAAATATTAAAGGCTATAATGCTACCTAAAGTCAAAACCAATTATTCTACTTGAGCCGCTTGAGTCCATATAAAGGTTGTGTAAATGAGAATCTTCCTAATGTTAAAAGGGTCATATAAAAACTGCCTAAAATCACACAGAAGTTATCACACTTCGAGTTTCATTGACGACAGTGAAGACACAAGTGCAGGTTTATTGATATATGGTTAGTGGTTATTTTAACTGAAAAGTCAAGTATAAAAGAGGTCAACATAGTGTTATCCTACTTTGTCCCATTATGTTTGTGAATCACACATGCAGTTTCATTTATGTATGGGTAGTGGTAACTAAAATATGAGCATACCTAATCGTGCTTTTAAAGTATAAAATGGGTCAATATTCTGCCTGTCCAATTTGGTATTTTATTGAGGTGAATATACAGAGGTTTCGATGGTGTATGGATATTGATTACATGTACTAAGGTGGTATATATGCATGTCTTAAATTACTAATCAAAAACGTCAACTACGACGACAGATAAAATACTTTTTTTTCAAAAGTTGTGCTAAATATATATAACACGTCTCGTACAAGGTATTTATCTAAGTATTTGTGATTAAATGCCTTTTTTGATAATTAACACATTGATATTTTTAAGTGAATAAACCTTGAATTATCGAGCCAAATTTCAAGACAATGATGAACGGACATACGGTCGGACCAATGAATGAGATTGCATTGATCAACAAACGAAATATTTAAAAGTTTATTCCCGTCGACTATACAGACTTATATCCTTTGCGTAATAATAACTCTTGCTTACCAACACACAAAGGAACACTTCCGCTCCATGTACCGTCAGCCGAACAAACTCTAACCTTCGTATGACCCGGAAGAATATCAAAACCAGGTTCGCATTTGTAAGAGCATACGCTGCGATAATTGTTTGAATCGGTACACGTTATAACCGTGTTGGCGTCAGCTGGATGTTCTCTTTCACATGTCTTTTCTAGAGATTGTATTAAAGAAAATAGGATAATAAGTCAATTTACATATACACAACTACATGCTTCCAAGTTCAGCTTGACACTAATGCTCTCTTATCAAGCATAGAGCTATCTTAGTGGGTTATGATTACGCAATATTTCGTATAATTAATTGAAATTATAAAAATGTAGTTCCCTGTTTTATTTCAATAGCTGATTTCACTGAGTGATATATCGAATATATTTTTTTATTTCATTCGAAAACACTGAATTCTAATTTCGGCACACTATATCGATGTGACCATTCCCGTTTAATGCTAATTTGATGAGACCATACCATTCAATGCTTATTGGATGTGACCATTCCAATTCAATGCTTATTGGATGTGACCCCATTCCAATTCAATGCTAACTTGATGTGACCATTCCCGTTCAATGCTAATTGGTTGTGACCATTTCAATTCAATGCTTATTGGATGTGACCATTCCAATCCAATGCTTATTGGATGTGACCATTCCAATCCAATGCTTATTGGATGTGACCATTCCCGTTCAATGCTAATTGGATGTGACCATTTCAATTCAATGCTAATTGGATGTGACCATTTCAATTCAATGCTAATTAGATGTGACCATTCCAATCCAATGCTTATTGGATGTGACCATTCAATCCAATGCTTACTGGATGTGACCATTCCAATTCAATGCTTATTGGATGTGACCATTCCGATTCAATGCTAACTTGACGTGACCGTTCCCGTTTAATGCTAATTTGTGAGCATACTAGTTATGTATATTACCATATTCCAACCAGTCCCATTGTATTGCCACTATGACAAAACGTTATGTTTTATTGACATGCTCAGCAATTTTGTTTAAAGAATGTCGGTAATGCAATATTGGAGATAACCTCTGTCTAGTTTAGCCATACTTCTACATAGTTTAGCCATTTTTCTGCCAAGTCTAGATATACCTCTACCTAGATTAGCCATCATTCTACTTAGTTTAGCCATCTTTCTGCCTAGGTTAGACATGCTTCTACCCAGTTTATCCATACTTCTACCTAATTAAACCATACTTCTACCTAGTTTAGCCATTCTTCTACTTAGTTTAGACATACTTTCAAAATAGTTTATAGTGATTGTGCTTTCTTACTGCTGATGAATAGGGTAGAGAAACAAAACTTCACTGTCTTTAATAAAACTGGTCAACATTGTGCATCTTTATGAACGTATCTATTTCTAAAACATTTACATTGAAAGAGTCAGATTTTAATGTATATAGACCATAGAACAATCATTTTAACTGTGTATAGTATTGATCATCAGCGACGCTTGTTTTCTAAAAGATTAACGTCTTGACAAGTTGTGCAGAAGAAACGTTTGAATCTGGAAGTAAGATATGAGTGGCTGAAACACCTCTGCAACGGTTATGTTTTAATAAAGTTTAAAATGTTTTATTCCGAATAAACATATAAATGATATAGTTGTCATATTGTTTTAATTAACAATCAAAATCTTTATAAAGATACTGTTACATTTTTGTTCACAGCGGAACCTTTCAAGACGCTTGTCGTTTAGAAACAAGTGTCGCAGATGATCCAGACTAAACTGTGTAATGTGAGCTGGATTTACACCATAGAATTAGTCCTATTTTACTGACAAACGTGTTCTGCCATGGGTTCAGATCCTACCATGACGAATGCCAAGTGAAAAAAAGTTGCTTGTGTCATATTTAAATTATTTGATTGACAGGTGGAGATCGAACCCGCATCCTTTGGAATTCAAGACAGACGTTTTACCCGTGCACCTCTTTCATAATTTTTTAACTCCTTTAAAAAAACTAATATATCGATATATCGATTTGATCAACTCACTTTGACAGTACGGCTGTGTAGTTGTCTCCCATTTTCCTGTAGCCAGACACGTGACCTGTGATGGGCCTATGAGTTTATGACCAGCGTAACACCCAAACCGACAAAGTGTCCCTCTGAGCATGTCATGACTGGGGTCACATGACCTCCATCCGTCGCTTTCATGGGACCAATTCGGACAGCGTATAACTGTTATGTATATATAAATATATGTTTATAGAGCAAAGCTAAAAAAAGGTCAAATTTGTTTGAATATAAACATTGCAGAAAGAAGATTTATCAAACGAAGTTATGGAATAAAAAGAAGTTGTTTATCGTAAACAGTGGAAATAGATTCTTTAACCTACGTATTTCTTATACCAATCAGACGTATGCATCAGATGTAATCTCCACGTTTTGTTACATTATTGATTTTTATGTGTTTTGTATAATGTGAATTTGTTGGATTTTTTTTCGTTTGTTTAATATTTAATTACATTAATGTCATCGAAGACTAACAGACGATCAGTTATCATAACCACTCTTTCCTGGGATCATGGAAGATTAACCATTACCCGAGCACACCCATCTCCACAAATAACTGATAACGTTTTCCACTCGAATGAGCGGTGAGAGCAGAATGACAATCATCATGGAGGCTGTGGTCGGGTAAGGATTTGAACTCACTATCCCTTGATTGATAGTCAGAAGACGCTATCGACTGAGCTAACCAGAAATAGTCCTACAAGTAACAGTCCCAAAAACTAAAAAAAAAACAACATTTATTCCAACTCCCGCACATAATACATGCAATGAGTTTATGGAACTAAATACTGGTAAACGTACGAACCGTCTATCCTGATGTTGAAGGAACACGATCTGTAATTACCACTTCGGTCCCTGGCGGAGTAGCTGATCTTTGTTGGGTTATCCGCTTCAAAAAACACATTCCCACGTCCAAGGCCAGTTTTTGTCGGACTAAAATAGTGATATGAACTGTTTATTGAACAATATTTTCCTATGTTACAGTGGTTTTTGAATGTGTGTTAACGCTATTTCCAACTCAGCTCGGGGTATAATTGGCATATCCAGTTTGATTGGTGGATGCATACCTCAAAATGAATCTAAACTGAACCATCGAGTAATTGGCTCATAGGCTTTGGACCGAGCTGGGCTCGAAACTCCGGCCTCAGCGGTGGGAGGTAAGAGACCTTGAGACGGCGTTTTAACCAGTCGTCTACGGTGGACCTTCCTGTGGCATACATTTAATCTATGTGGTTACATTAACGGTTACAGTATCTGGATATAATCAGTGCAATACGTATACGGATACTGTGTATTCCAGTGACACCACATACGGTCCTCCAGTCAATCCATCGGCCTTAACAGCTGATAGGTGATTATTCTGAACCAATTAATGCTTTGAGTGATACATGTAAAATGACGTGTACATATTATTGGTACCGATTGGAAATAAATATTAAACACTCGTTACTTTATTAAGTACTTTCTCTTTTCATCGTTGACACCGTTTGTGTAAGTGTGCTGGGACGCTGTTTCGTAGGCTATAGGTTCAAGCATTCGTACCAAGCATACATTTTTTAATAGTTTCTCGCACATGTATATACGAAGTAACTAAATGTGCCCGTTATATACATGTGGTTGTAACAATATGGCATTAAACCAAGTAATCACTCACATAACCAATCAATCAATCGATCAAGGAATCAATTAATACTCACGTTATAGCGCCGTCCCTATTATCGTTCGCTATTGGCTCTTTCCATTCTACTTTGGCATACACTTTTTTCTCGTCCGCTTTTACAGTAATATCTCCGGGGCACGTGATTGTCGGTTTTGTGGTATCACGTCTCGGACACCGTCGTCTCCCCCTTCCACAGCCATCCACGGGAGACAATCCCGCCAAAACAAGTACCAACACAACGGTCAACACGCCATAACATCGTCTATATAGCACCATAATCCAAGTCCTAAATATGTCAGGATGTAATATCGGAAGTTATCATTTAATATTCTGTCAATTCTTTCCTTACTAGGAATATAGAGATGATAATAATATCAGAGGTCGCACTATATACACAATGACATATTTTTTAGTTTCGCGTTATCGCGTGGCTTGCAGTAGGCCTAATTCCTATAATATTAATTATTTCAATATATCTCCCATGTTTTTTTATTTGTTTCACAATAAAGGCTTTTTACAATATAACTAGTAATATTACCATTATTATTACATGTTTTATTATAACTAATTAATTGATAATTTCTTCTATTTTTATTCCTTTAGTAATTTTATTAAATTTATTAATTTATTATTTTAATCAAATTAATTTTGTTCCATTCGTATCAGTGATCAAGTTTCATTGGTCAGCAATATTCTTTATAACAGCAATTTCCTACGACTATTTTATTATTTTTATTCCAAAATTATTATTATTTATTGTAATATTTTGTAAAAATGTACCATCATTTTTTATAATTTATATGTTTTATATTACATTTTTATTTGTTTTATCATTTTATAAATACAAAATGTTTTATGAGTAGTACAAAAAACATGTCTACAAATAAAGGATTTAAATATAACAATATACAATAACGCCATACCTGTTCGGCTGTACAAACCGTGTTGGCCTGCGCGTCGCAATAATTTGTTTCAATATTGGAAATTTCACTTGATCTATTCAAAGAATTCAATTCAGGTGTTTTTCATTCATAAAACGCGGTCATAACTTCCGAATCCTCTTTAAAATCGCTGACTTTCTTATTGACATTTAAATATACGAAAACTAATATCAAATCCAAATCATTTACCATGCTGCCAACAAAACACATCTGTTGACAGTGTATACGCCGCAAAAATGTAATTAAATCTATCTGTGGATACGAACAAAGCATTCGCTCGGCTGATCGTAGTGGATCGCCCCGTTTTAATATCGTGTATGATCAGGGTCTTAACACATCAGGCGCTTTACGATGATACAACGTAGATTATCTGTTCGATTGTACTTGCTCTCTCTCAATCGGGCACAGTAATACTACATTGGCTATTTACCTTTCATTTAAATAACATCAAATTTAACTATTCGCTATTTTGTAACAAATAGATCAAAAATGGGTAAATTACACAGCACATGCATATTTTAACAGAATTATACCTCTTAGGTTATGAGTTCGATACCCGTCGTACCATACTTATATGGCGGTGAAATAAATAATATTATTTCTTCTTCTTTCGAATTCAAACAATGCAATGGTGTTATTCTGGTGATTTTTGAAAGCATTGTCATGTATTATTTGTGAATTTAGAAGACAAAAATGCGTAGTCTAATTTCTGTTTACCAACAATGTACACACTCAACAGAATAAAATCTTGAATGAAACGCGACCCCATACTATTCAAATGATATTTTGGCACTGCTTCCGTGATTTTGAGTGTTTCTACGAATGACAAGCCATTAAAAATAGTTGATTCACTAACCGAAACAAGAAGCAAATAAATGATTGGCTAACACATAGACTACAAAAGATGGTTAATCAAGGGAAAACCCCTAGGAAAAATACAATTACGAAACTGGATTTTATTCAGTACTCGGACGAGGCCGATAAGCTCAGTCGGTTAAACGTCTGACTATCAATCTAGGGGTCGTGAATTCGAATCCTCCGCCCGGCAACAGTCTCCGTGATGATTGATATATGACATTGTGTCTCTATAACATTCGTCTCTCACCACTGATTCGAGTGGAAAAGTTATCAGCTACTTGCAGAAATGGGGTGTGTTCGAGTACTGGTTAATCCCAGGAAATAGTGGTTAGGTACTGATCGGCTGTAAGCCCTCGATGGCATAAAAATGACGCTTAATATTCAATCAATCAATCAATTAACACTCGGTCTATTCAAACACTCCAAAACTTCCTTGTACGTATGCTATTTTTAGTTCCATATTTCTTTTTTAAAAATTACATTGATTAAAGAAAATTTAAAGTGGTAGGCGGGTGGTAGGCTTTTGCGTATAATAACGACAGACACTTAATTACCGTGGCTATACCTGTTGACAATCATTTAAACTCTCGTAAAATGTTTCTCATGGGATGGTCTCATTGTCCTTAATCAGCTATTTTAACGATACCTGGGTAGATATGCCATTTAAAAGGTCGGACGAACCAAACAGCAAACACATTAGGTATGCATTGCTTGCATACAAAGAGACTTTACAAATACGCTGCAATAAGGAAGTGATTATTACATTACAGGTGTGATTACCTCCAGTATTTTACCTCCAGTAAATCAAGAATACCTGCGATGACGTACGTGTTAGTTATAATTAAACGTGATTAGAAACCCTGAATAAGCTGTACAAAATCTTCCACATTCAGTGGTTGATCTTTTTCTTCAAGGACGTTGAAACTTTTCCAAATACGTGGATTCAAAATATCAATTAATTCTAATGTGATTGTAATTATAGCATGAACTTCATAGTTTAAGCTATGTTTCTACCTCGTTAATTCAGACTTTATTCAATTATATATTTATCGTTAAACAAAATATGTTTATTATAAATATGAAATCATCAACATGGTTTGAAGTGTTAACTGTATTTGTATTGATATCATCCAGTTTTCAGTTGTCGGTAAGTCGTTTTACTTCGATTATTAACTGGTACCATACTGTTGTTACACCCGTCTGTCCGTGTGGGCATAAACAGCTGATGTGGGTGGAATGACACGTACATAGCAATAATGTATTTTATTTTACAGTTTTATGTTGTTATTAAATTGTGTTATTACTACATTGCATTGTTTGTGGGGTACAATTGAATTGCATGTGGGTTCAAATGTGTTTGAGGTACCGTAAACCCTTACTTTCGACTGTGCTTTATTATCAATAGTTATGTAATTACCATAGGAGAAACATAGATAACAAACCAGTTTAATAGATAAATAATTTGATAATTTAGATGGACGTTTTACTACCTTGGCATATGCTTGATAAGTATGCCTCCTACCCGCGCACGCACCCACTGAGGTGGCACTTTATGTTTGTACTTTCCGTCAGTCGGCAACGCAGCCACAGAGGTGGCACATTATGTTTGTACGTTCCGTCAGTCGGCAACGCAGCCACAGAGGTGACGAAGGTGGCACATTCTGTTTGTACTTTCCGTCAGTCGGCCACGCACCCGCAGAGTTGGCACATTATGTTTGTACTTTCTGTCAGTCGGCCACGCACCCGCAGAGTTGGCACATTATGTTTGTACTTTTTGTCAGTCGGCCACGCACCCGCAGAGTTGGCACATTATGTTTGTACTTTCTGTCATTCGGCCACGCACCCGCAAAGTTGGCACATTATGTTTGTACTTTTTGTCAGTCGGCCACGCACCCACAGAGTTGGCACATTATGTTTGTACTTTCCGTCAGTCGGCCACGCACCCACAGAGTTGGCACATTATGTTTGGACTTTCCGTCAGTCGGCCACGCACCCACAGAGTTGGCACATTATGTTTGTACTTTTTGTCAGTTGGCCACGCACCCATAGATGTGGCACAAATTGTTTTTACTTTCTGTATATTAACCGCTCAACGAGTGCTAAACAGTTTGTCGATTTTGATGAAACTAAGTTAAACAAGTGTATAGTAAAGTTAGTTAAGCTTAAACTAACTTGTTTTGACTCGATTGCGATGAAAGTTCATAGCTTATACTAACCGCTTTCGAGTCGGCTTCCTGGGTAGAACCAGTACTGAGTGTTGTTTAATGAGAGGCATCGGGTCGAACTGGGGATCGAACCCGCAACCTTAGCGTGAGCAGCCAACAACTTTACACTACCGCCCGCTCAAAGGAAGTTGGAAATGATCGTCACAATTCGCTCTGGTACTCTTTAAGATTCAGTGTCTGTTTTCAAAATAAAGATTGCAACTCGTTCTTAACCGTTTATCGGGATTGATGAAGTACACCTCAAACCAAAGTGTAAATGAAACTTTTTATGATAATTCAGGACAATGGTGATCCGGGTATCCAAAAATGTTCTCTCTCCAAATTTAAAAACATAAAGCGTTGTGAAGACATGTATAACGATTTTAAGAAAGTCGACATCAGCGACCAGCAAGTGGATTCCGGAACTGTTTGTATAGTAGAAATACGTGGTATCACCCAAGAGTTCTTATGTTTGCTTGGCAACGATTGGCTCGGACTTTCGGAGACGACAGGCGATGGTAAGTTTTTTATGAATCTTTAAATGTAAATAAAAATAGTCCCGTTTCGTGCATTTAAAGATAGTAAACTGGACAAGATTTAAGTCACAACTACAACATTCAAAACACTCTGGTTATGTTAAAAATCAATTGAATGTATGAAGTGTACAATGGATTGTCTTCTATAGTACTCTTCCTGATATACATAACCAACTATGAGATCCTGTCCTGTTGGATTACATTAACCTCATAGTCAAGTTAATTGATGCTGTTTAATCTCTTTATTGCAAATTCTATGAAACTTGTTTGCGTTAAGATTAGACTTTTGCTAACCTGAATTAGAATTTACTTTTCAACAATTGGCTTAAGCTATGATAAAAGCATCATTGATAAAGAAAATAAGAAAAATATGTTCTAACACAAAAACATTGTTTTACTTTGATAAATAGAAAATGTCTTTGCTTTAAGAAAATATTACATACACTGTAAAAAAAATAACTATTTTTATTTCAGATGAGGTATATGCAGACGAAAACACATTCGACCTCGGCGTTAAAAAAGTGAGAAAAAAGAAAGGATGGTGGGGAGGGTCACCCCCGCCCCCGCCGCCACCTCCTCCACCCCCACCACGTAAGTTTTATTATTTAACGAGATAGGTTGTGTCTATCTTCTATCTCTGCCATATTTGCTGTAGAAAGTTTATAGATGAAAATCTTGAACAGAACATTTTAGGGAAATAAACAAAAAAAATGAAACATGAAAACAAAAGTTGATCATAATATATAATCATGTAAGTTGTACAAGTTTTAACACAAGATAACCCAAATACGCGGCAACCGATGTTCTATTTTGTTAAAATTGTCTTTTCATCTCTAATTTTCGACAACAACTGGTAATGACGTTGTTGTGAACGTTTGCATGCAAATGAAGTGCTGCCTAAACTCAACGATAAACAAATGAGACGGTCGAGATCATGAATATTTATTATTAATCACTGGCTGTATGGATGGATGATCACAGCATTGCTTAATTTAATAGATAACTAATATTAACTGTTCTATTGAAATAATTTCATTCAACATTTTCAATTCAAGACATTGTGATAAAATATAAAAGTATCTTGTGATACATCTTCAGACACTGTTGTATATACAAACCATTAATACTGTGCTTCTGCTATTTCTAGCCGAATGCGGTCACCCAGGAAATACGACAACGTCGTCTGTTTCTGTAACGTCAACTTCACAAAACGGTGTAGCAACATACACTTGTTTCTATGGATACACACACACAGCGGGTGACCTTGTCAGGACATGTCAATCAAACAGACAATGGTCTGGTGCTGAGCCCACGTGCACATGTAAGTGTGGATATAATCGGACGTTTTTATATAAATGTGGACGTAACATATGTTTGTTCGTAATATCTGATAATAGGATAATCCCTTGAATGCAAAGAAGGTAGCCAAGACATTAATATAACAGACTTGGATTTACATAAAATGGTCTTTGCCTTTGAAATTAATGCGCTGAAGTGTTTAAATATCTCGTTAAAGCGCTCTTGTAGCACTAAGTACGAGTTCTACTCAGGGCATGGATTCAATGGTATAGACTAATCGAAATAAATAAGTATAGACTAATCACAGTAAATAAGTATAGACAAATCACAATAAATAGGTACAGATTAATCACAATAAATAAGTATAGACTAATCACAATAAATAGGTACAGAAAATAAGTATAGACTAATCACAATAAATAGGTACAGATTAATCACAATAAATAAGTATAGATTAATCACAATAAATAAGGATAGACTAATCACAATAAATAAGTCTAGACTTATCACAATAAAAAATGCGTATAGACTAATCACAGTAAATAAGTATAGACTAATCACAGCAAATAAATACAGACTAATCACAGTAAATAAGTATAGACTTATCACAGTTAATAAGTACAGATTAATCATAGTCAATAAGTATAGACTTATCACAGTAAATAAGTGTATACTAATCACAGTAAATAGAAACAGACTTATCACACTAAAAAATAAGTATAGACTAACCAAAGAAAATAAGTATAGACTTATCACAGTTAATAGGTATAAACTTATCACAGTAAATAGGTATAAACTAATCACAGTAAATAAGTATAAACTAATCACAGTAAATAAGTATAGATTAATCACAGTAACTAAGTAGAGATTTATCACAATAAATAAGTACAGATTAATCACAGTAAATAGGTACAGGCTTATCACAGTAATTAAGTAGAGACCTATTACAGTCAATAAGCATAAACTAATCACAGTAAATAGGTACAGACTAATCACAGTAAATAAGTATAGACTTATCACAGCAAGTTAGTATAGACTAATCACAGTAAATATGTATAGACTTATCACAGCAAATACGTATAGACTAATCACAGTAAATAAGTACAGACTAATCACAGTAAATAAGTACATGTTATCACAGTGAATAAGTAAGACCAATCACAGTTAATAAGTATAGACTAATCAAATTAAATAGGTACAGAAAAATCACACTTTAAAATAAGTATAGACTAATCACATCAAATTAATTTAGACTAATCAAAGTAAATAAGTATTTACTAATCACAGCAAATAAGTATATATATTAACCACAGTAAAGAAGTATAGACTTATCACAATAAATAGGTTCAGACTTATCACAGTAAATAAGTACATGCTAATCACAGTAAATAAGTATAGACTCATCACAATAAATAGGTACAGAATAATCACACTAAACATTAATATAGACTTATCACAATAAATAAGTATAGACTAACCACAGAAAATAAGTATTAACTAATCACAGTAAATAAGTATAGACTCGTCACAGTGAATACGTATGCTTTGAACCACAGGTAACAACTTCGACAAATCCATTCAGTCTTGGTTAACTGATATACTATTAATTTTATCGTATAAACGAAAACATTCTATTTCAGAATCTATGAAACCAAGTGTGGATATTGTTTTATAAAATCAATATTTAAAACGGAATTGTTCATTTAAACACAGATATGAACTCGTGCAGTAGCGGCCCGTGCTACAATGGTGGACAATGTACGAATATTCAGGAGTCTTACACATGCACGTGCCCAGCAATATGGAGAGGAACACGATGTGAACAAGGTATGTGATGTTTTATCTAGTTTAAACATATTTATATCTTATTTTTTACAACATTGTTTATACAAAGTACAAAGTGAAAACGGGATTGGGATTAACAGTTGCTTATTACGCTGTTGATAAATATTTGAATATTTCTACGAAATAAATAAACAACGGATTCGGAATAGTACATGACCGTCTAAACCAGTATACACATCTACGTTGTCGCTTTCAACAATTTTTCAGTCATATCGCGACGGTGATTACCTGAGACAGTATTCTGAGCGCTGTCACACTGGTGTATCATGCCGCAGACACATGGTATAAAACCCCACCCAGTCACATTATACTGACACCAGGCCGACCAGACCTAGAACTCTCCTCTAAATGCTGAGCGTCAAGCGAGGAAGATTCTAGTACCATGTTTAAAGTTTTTGGTATGACATGGCCGGGGATCGAACCCACGACCTTCCTCATGCGAGGCGGACGCTCTGCCACTAGACCACGCCGCGGTCTATACACATCTAAAAACAAGACAATGAGTAAGCCGTGAATTGAAAAAAAGTCTTGTAATTTAGAGACTGTTCTTTGTTTATTATTGTTTAAACACTCGTTTAGTAAAATACTAAATAATGCGCATGTGAGTAATTATGTGTTGACAGTTACACGCCTGCTAAACGCACTAATGGTACAGACGGCTGTACCATACGTGCAACTTCCGGTTCAGAGTTAGATGACGTAAAAACAACAGTGAAAGGTAAAAAATGTGATTTTTTAATTATCAAAATAGATTTGAAAATACTTAATCCATATTTCGACCCAAAGTTTTGATATTTAGAGCTCTACCTCGCCTTCTAAATCGGCCTCTATCGTTTTTTTAATCCCGAATTCAACCTTTATATTTACTTGTATGTTTACATATAACATATACACGTTTAATTGGTCTAAATTCTCCAATGATAAACACAGTTAAAGCGACAGGTGTAAACAGTATCTGAATATATTTATTTTATAAAGAAAGAAACTACTTATCTTATTAATGGCAAACATTTTCGTTAATTCTCATGGTCTTCGATGCTTTTATATCTTTAATTAGTTTTAAGTTTAATAACATTTTAATTACCATCATATTGTCAACAATGGGGTCGGGCCAAAATTCCTCGAAACATTACAAGGTGAGCCCGACTAGCTAACTAATAGTCTATAGCGCGTCTGACTATCAATCCAGGGGTTTTGAGTTCGAATCATATCCGGCAACAATCTCCGTGTTGATTGATTTATGATATTGTGTCTCATTTTCATTCTTATCGCAACGCTGATTTAAGTGGGGAAGTTATCAGTTACTTGCGGAGATGGACTGTGCTCGAGTACTGGTTTATCTTTCAGGATCCCAGAAAACAGTAGCTAGGTTAATTTGTTCGTCTGTTTGCCCATATCATAAAATGACGCTAAATAATCAATCAATCAATCTTACAACATTATAACGACTGATGCCACTTTTGAACGTGAATACATCGTGTTATACATTTATATCTACTGATAAGTAGTTCTAATATGCAAATGAGCTGCTCCCCTCGTAAAATATCGATTCAATCGTTTATACTAGGCCAAGATACAAATGCATAATTATATGGACAAACATCCAGTTTGTTTGAATAACTATTTTTTAATATGAGACGCGGTTTAAGGAGAACGGCAAGAAAAGAATAGCTGTGACTGCTGCGCTATGTAGGAATATAACAAGATCGGTCGTATAAATCTAAGTTTAGATTGAATCGTTTACTCGGGTTGAATCGATGATGCCCGGAAATTTCCGAAGTTACTACTTTTCGAATTTACTGATATGGTAAATCATCAACGTTATTCCATGGGTCAGGCCTAACGCAATAACGCGGATAACATGTTTAAATACATGATTGTAAATAATTACACATTAATTTGTCCCCGATATGATCCAGATAGCCACATTTTATGCCAAATATTACAATTATTCCAGTTATTTTATTGATCTAAGATGGTAGAGTTTACTGGCTATGCTGCTTTTATAGACAGGCATATACAAATATGCAATATGAACATACTATTATAAATGTCTATGACTCACTCTATCTTTATCTTTTTTCCATTAGTTGCCTATGTATGTGCCAGAAACCCATGTGTGAATCACGTATCATGCATAGACGGAGCTAACATGTACACATGTGTTTGTAAACCAGGCTGGAGCGGACAAGAGTGTCAAATCCGTAAGTTGATATTCCTTTTACTTCGAAACTCAAACCTGCAATCGTGGTTGTATTGAAACTCAAACCTGCAACCGTGGTTGTATTGATACTCAAACCTGCAATCGTGGTTGTGTTGAAACTTTATTTTTGTCGATGTTTAGTGTTTAGCGTCGCTTTCAACATTTTTTCAGTAATATCGCGACGGTGTCTCCTTGAGGCAGTATTTTAGAGCTGCCACCCTGCCGTATCATGCCACATGCACATGCCATGATACCCCACCTAGTCACATTATACTGACATCGGGTCGACTAGACCCAACACGATCCTCTAAATGCTGAGCGCCAAGCGAAGAAGCTTCTAGTACCATTTTTTCAAGTCTTTGGTACGACACGACCAGGGATCTCGCGACCTTCCGCATGCGAGGCGGACGATCTACCACTAGACTTGCGGTTGCTTTGTTTTGAAGACAATTCGAACATCTGATTTATACACAACCTTTGCATGTGCCTCAGTAGAAGCACCGTCCTTCCGCATGTATCTCGCAAACTCACGACCTCAGCGGTGAGAAGTCAATTGCCGGTATCCGATATCGTATTGAACCACTTGGTCATGGATGGCCCGAAAACAATGGAAAAATGTGTATGTCCTAGTTTTGTACATGGTTTCTATCAGTAATTTCATGAAACGAATGACTAATGTATATCAAATGATATTTTCATAGCCGCTGACTGTGGTCATCCTGGGAATGTGGATTTCTGTGACGTCACAGTTCCGGAAACAACTCTTGGCAAAACCGCCTCGTACGCATGTCACACGGACTATAACATGACTTCCGGTGACAGTGTCAGACAATGTCAGACGGATTCAACATGGAGCGGTGATCCTCCTACTTGTATTTGTGAGTGATATTCATTTTACGGCAGTTATAAAACAATAAAATATCAGTTGAAATGCGTATCCTATATTTGTTTAAAGAACGTATATTTGTTAACTAAGTAAATCCCAAACCTTTTAACATACCTCACAGGTATATGTTCTGCACATGGTTTATTTCATGAACGTTTCGTAATATGACAAAAAATGCTATCAACAGCAATCTAGAAAAAAAAACATATTTACAGGTATGAAACCTAAAACCATATTCGAGAATCGTCTGCAAGGCATGCATGGTAAATAATATAATTAATGTTTGGTTATTATGATTTAATAAGATTTTGTCCATATTCGATATGAAATGTAGACACGTTGAATAAATTGGCCGTGTTTCTTTTATAGAAGTCTTCTACGAACTGAAATAACAATATGTTACAGCAAAGAGTGAGTATTGTTCATAGATTGTATATATATATGGTTTAATCAATACTCTGTTTATATATATATATATATATATATATATATATATATATATATATATATTATACGAGGGTCATTCAATATATAATGCAACCTATCACACAAATCGTTTAGTACGAAAATAAATGTAAAATCTGTATTATAACCTCTAAGAAATGTCCCTTGTGGGCAATGACCGATGTCCGTCGCTTCAGCAGATCTTTTATTCCCGTTGCTACATAACATGTTTCATCACAATAGTTTAAGAGATAATTAATAAATTGCATTATATATTGAATGACCCTCTTATACAATATTATCATACCTAGAATGGACGTTGAATAATGAAATGCTAAAAATGGTGAGATGTTAGTGTCATAATAGATGCAAAGACTTGTGATGTTCTTCTATTAAAGTTGCCAACAGCTGCAAAAGCAACCCGTGCAACAATGGAGCCACGTGCACCAACTTACTGGACGACTTAAGTTGTACATGCACCAATGGATGGAGTGGGAAAACGTGCAGCAATGGTGAGTGAAACAGCTTACCATATAATGGAGTTTATATGTAGTTGTCAGGTGAAGCTACTCTTTATTTAATACAACAGTTTGTCATTATTCATCAATTATATACAGTTATAGACATTTCTATTCCATTTTTCCAGATATGAATAAGTATTATTAACCATGCAGCTTCTATGTTAAAAAAGCTCCTAAAGTACTAATCTTGATGATAAATATTCCAAATTTAACTCTTCTAAACTATATTACTGTTGTCTTTAGACATACAGCCGCCACTCGTGACCCAGTGTTCCAATGATTTACATATCAACGCCACAGCCAAGACAGCGTTGGTCCCGTGGACTAAACCGCTGTTTACAGATCCCATGGGTTCGGATATCGTCGTCACGTCTAACTACCTGAGTCCGGAGTACGACTTCCCCTGGGGTGATTTTACCGTACAGTACGAGGCAACAAAGCAAATAAACGGCCTGAAAACGGAGTGCGTGTTCAATATTTCAATACGACGTAAGTGTATTTACTTGATCTGTCAAAGGACCCCGAGAAAAAGTTACATTTTGAAACATATTTTAGTTTATACTAATTTTTTTTAACTCGACAGCGATGAAAGCTCAATGCTTATATGAACCGCTCTCGAATCCGCTTCATGGGTAGAACCAGTACTGAGTGTTGTTTTAAGAGAGGCATCGGGTCGAGCTGGGGATCGAACCTGCAACCTCTGACGTGAACGGCCAACACTCTACCAATTAGACTACCGCCGCGCTTTAACATATTT
This sequence comes from Panopea generosa, assembly GCA_029582155.1. Taxonomy (NCBI): domain Eukaryota; kingdom Metazoa; phylum Mollusca; class Bivalvia; order Adapedonta; family Hiatellidae; genus Panopea; species Panopea generosa. Next base: position 39,604,870 of record CM055905.1, read on the forward strand.
TGCGTGAATATATGTATTTCCTGCCCGTTAGCCAATAAAGAGAGAGAGAGCACTTGCTACTACATATTTAAAGGAGTGGCATAGTTTGCATAAATGCGAATATTGTGCACTTGACTTAGTCTCATTCACCCAGAAGCTACATTTGCTGGGCTATTTACATCATTGAATGTTGGCAAATTATAAAAAATAGCTTTATTTAGTATGGCAAAAACTTATTTTGTACAGTCAAACCTGTGTTAGTGGTTACCTCTACTAAGCAACCACTTGTCTTAAACAACCACATTCTATTTCCCTGTTTTATAATTTAAGTTGAAATCAACCTGTATTAAGCAGCCATCTGCCTTAAGAGGCAATTTTTGATATTTATCTTGAGTGGCTGCTTAAGACAGGTTGGTTTTAACTTAAATTAGATTTGTTTGTTCTTGGTGATAACTTCGCTAAATTCTCAATGTAGTTAACTACCAAAATTAAACTACTACACGCATATGTCAAAGATGTTACCAACGTCCTCCGTATATAAAAGATTCATTGTCGATTTAAAAAGATAGTCATTTGACATATACTTTACGTAACATATCCATTTTTTTAAATGCGGCTTAACGCCATTTTCAACACATTTAAGGTTATATATGGCATATCCAGTTATACTGGTTGAGGAAGACCTCAGACTGAGTAGAACCACCGTATTTCCGCAAGTAATGGAAACTTTCTCACACAAAAATTTTGGATTGAGCGGGACTCGAACCTTCGTAATATATCCAAGGTCGGTTACAAAAATACGGCATTGGCAATACGGCCAATGACTATTGAAAAAGCTTGAAATTTGACACTGTTACATTGAAACTGCTTATATCAGGTCAATCAACTGTACTATATAACACTATCCTACAATTACATGTAGTTAATGATTCGGCTGTATATCTTGTTGTTCCTGCATAGCCACGCCGTGTGATCCACTAAGCATCCCACAGTATGGCGCCTACATCTGTAACGATTGGAGCACCGACTACGGACAGATTTGTTTTGTAGCGTGTAAAAGTCTCTACTCAATATCGCCACAGTTTACGTACGGGACTTGGTGGATTTGTGGAACTACTGGACACTGGAACGCCCCAGTACCGGATTGTCGAGGTAGGTCTTAAATAAACACATTTATTTGGCCATACGATTTTGAGATGCACAGAGAAATTTGTTTAAGAGTATAACAATATAGACCAACATACCATATTTAACCTTATGATTTGATGACGAATGAAAGAGCTGTGTGCACAAATTAACAGGTTTAAGTGACCACTGACGGTTCAAAGACGGTCACATTTTGATGTCATTTATGTATGTTTATACCATATTTATTAAAATGATGAAATGCGTCGATTGTATCTGCGATACATATCCGGTCCAAGTTTGTATCTGGCATAGGTCTCAGATCCAAGTTCGTATTTGTGCTACGTCTCAGATCCGGGTTTGTATCTGTAATTCGTCTCAGATCTGGGGTTTGTATCTGATAAGTCGCAGGTCCGGGGTTTGAATCTGTGATACATCTCAGGTTCAGATTTGTTTCTGTGATTTGTCTCAAATCCAGGTTTGTATATGTGGTACGTCTAAGAATCTGGTTTATATATGTGATATGTCTCAGATCTTGGTTTCTATATGCGATACGTCTCAGATCCGGGTTTGTATCTGTGATACGTCGCAGGTCCGGATTTGTTTCTGTGATTCGTCTCAGAACCTAGTTTGTATATTTGATACGTCTTAGATCCGAGCTTGTATCTGTGATACTTCTCAGGTCTGGGTTTGTATTTGTGATACGTCCCAGGTCCGGGTATGCATATGTGATACGTCTCAGGTTTGGGTTTGTATGTGTAATACGTCCCAGGTCCGGGTTTGTATATGTAATACGTCTCAGGTCCGGGTATGTGTATGTGATACGTCCCAGGTCCGGGTTTGTATTTGTAATACGTCTCAGGTCCGATTTGTATATGTGATACGTCCCAGGTCCGGGTTTGTATATGTTATACGTATCAGGTCCGGGTATATATATGTGATACGTCCCATGTCCGGGTTTGTATATGTAATACGTCTCAGGTCCTGGTATGCATATGTGATACGTCTCAGGCTCGGGTTTGTATATGTGATACGTCTCAGGTCCGGGTTTGTATATGTGATACGTCCCGGGTCTGGGTTCGTATATGTGATACGTCTCGGGTCTGGGTATGTATATGTGATACGTCTCAGGTCCGGTAATGCATATGTGATACGTCTCAGGTCCGGGTATGCATATGTGATACGTCCCGGGTCTAGGTTTGCATATGTGATACGTCTCACGTCCGAGTTGTATATGTGATACGTCCCAGGTCCGGGTATGTATATGTGATACGTCCCAGGTCCGGGTATGCATATGTGATACGTCCCAGGTTCGAGTTTGTATATGTGCTACGTCCCAGGTTCTGGTATGTATATATGATACGTCTCAGGTCCGGGTTTGTATATGTGATACGTCCCAGGTCCGGGTTTGTATATGTGATACGTCCCAGGTCTTGGTATGTATATGTGATACGTCTCAATTCCGAGTTTGTATAGGTGATACGTCTCAAGTCCGAGTTTGTATATGTGATACGTCTCAGGTCCGGATTTGTATCCTTGTATCTGTGACTTCGTCTCAGGTCAGGGTTTTTATATGTGATACGTCCCATGTCCGGGTATGTATATGTGATACTTCTCAGGTCCGAGTTTGTATCTGTGATTCGTTTCAGGTCCGGATTTGTATATGTGATACGTCTCAGGTCCGGATTTGTATATTTGTATCTGTGATTTGTCTCAGATCCGGGTTTATATATGTGATACGTCTCGGGTCCAAATTTATATCTGACCATGATTTGTATGTTCAGATATTTCCAAAATGGCTATCTATATATCTATATCTGTATATCTATATGTACATCCTGATTCAATTACCATTTGTATAAAGTTATCTTTGTATAAAGTAGATGAATGTACGAATGTACAGGCATCTTATGTTATATGTTTGACTTTTATCACACAAATACCCGTATACAATGAAAATATTTTTTTGTTATTATAGAGTTCAGTGACGTTGGTGACATTTTAAGTTACCATAGCAACTACAAGGATTATAGTTTTGACTCTTGCAACGAGGGCAGTGATGTTGTTAAAATGCAGCAACTTTATATGAAAAAGATGAAAAATGACCCTGTGATTAGTGACTTTTGTCGTCTTTACCCGGAAGGATGCAGTAGCGAAAATGTCCGTGTGGTTTGTGACCTGTAACATTGAACCTGTGATTAGCTACTTTTGTCGTGGTTATTATTATACGTATAAGGTGCATTTATTCCTTAACAATTTTTACAAATGAAAAACAAGTTTAAGTATAAAGATTGTTTTTGTAAATGATATTATAGCATTAAAGAAAAATAAATATTTATTGGTTTGTTTTACGTGTTTTATTTCCAATCTGTACACTATAAACAAAAGTTATCCGTGTCTACCTGTGTGGGGTTGTGTTTGTATTTATTGAAACGGATAAATACTCATGTTTTTCCTGTGTTAAATGTAGCAAGGTGTTTATTTAAATATTCGGCGTACTGTGTAAGCCATCAAGGGTTAACAGACGACCTAACCACTCCTAACTGGGATCCTGAAAAGAAGGTTAACCAGTACTCGGTCTCTCCGCAAGTAACTGATAACTTTCTCAATTGAATTATTGGTGAGAGACAACGTCGTATAACGATCATTACGTTGACTGCGGCCGGGTGCGGATTTGAATTTACAACCCTTGGAATGATAATCAGACGCGGTACTTATTGAGCTAACTGGCTAAAGTAAATTTCCGAACTCCGTAGTTTGAAATAGAGCATATACAATAGATCTTAAGAGAATAATATCTCATGTTGTTTTGCACACTCCAGTCTATATCGGTTGAATCCGACCACATATGGCGATCTGTAGACAATATTTTTCACATAAAAGAGTGATTGATTAATTGAATATTTAGCATCATTTTATGTCATCGAGGGCAAACAGACAATCAATTAACCTAACCACTGTTCCTTGGGATCCTGGAAGGTTAACCAGTACTCGAACACATCCCATCTTCGCAAGTAGCCGATAGCTTTCCAACTTGAATCAGCGGTGAGGGACGAATGATAATGAGACGCAATGTCGTATATCAAACATCACAGAGATATTGGCCGGGCGGGGATTCGAACTCACGACCTCTAGATTGATAGTCAAACGCACTAAAGACAGAGTTAATCGGGGCCGGCACACATATCTATCAGAAAGAAAGGCGAGGATAGACAGACGGAAAGCACAAAAACAATATTCTCCCCCAGTAAGAGTATCAAAATCATAATTATCAAAATTAGTTTATTGCAATGCAAAATAATTAAATGTTTAATTCTTATTATGTTACATTTATAACTAAAGTTATGAAAAAACTATAGGTTAATCCTCTGTCCGTCCGCCCCTACAAACTCACGCTACTATAAGGGGTTATTTGTCTGTACAGACTGCCATTGCGGGGTTGGAGTGTGCGTGTGGGGTTAAAAACATGTCATTTCTTTACTTAATGCCATGGTGTGGTTGATTCGTCTTTTTAATCGTCTTTTACTTTCTTTAACAATTTTTATTCCTTCTTTAGTACCATTATAGTTAGATCCCTAGGTTTGGGAGATAAGGTTCAGGTAGAAATTATAATTAGTTTAAAAAAAAAGAAAAACAAAGGTGTTTGTTAAGAGTTTAAAACTTAATCTCGAAACGTTCGTCTGTCCGTCCGGCGTCCGGCGGGAAATATTACTAAACAGTGTCCAAGTTAGGTTTGTTCAACTTTTCATGTGAAGTGAGAAGAATGGGTGGACATTGCAGGTAATTGATTTTGTTACAGTGTGGTTGCTATAGCAAACAAAGATCGTAAAAATACAGATACAACCTGAATGCTGTGGTAACACAAACATTATCAAAGCTACATTTGTGTGATTTGGCATGTGGATAGAGGGCAATAAGGTGATCGTGCACAGTATTTTATTACTTCTTCATCTTGTTTCGATAAGTATATTTGATGTAAAGATAATTAATTGATAATTGACACATGGGTGTGTGCATGTATGTACGTGATTGATATCATATTTATCAAATACAGTGTACGTATCGTTTTGTCAGTTGTAAACGTTCTTCTATGTATAGCTTCTATTTCGTTTCGGTAATGTAACTTTACAATAGAAAAAAATATGTACCAGTATCATTTTTTCTTTTCCTATTCATTTATCTTATACATGTATTTCGTTTTTTTAATGTAAAGAGCATTAATTGACACGTACGTGCGTGCGTGCGTGCGTGCGTGCGTGCGTGCGTGCGTGCGTGCGTGCGTGCGTGCGTGCGTGATATCATATTTTCAAATACATTGTACATGCATATCATTTAATCAGTTGTAATCTTTCATTTCTTCACCAATGTATTCAATTGGTGACCTTCTTCAAATTAGGAGAAGGAAGTTGTTCTACGAAGTTGGGAATGCTCATTCGAAGAATTCCGATGCGTCATATTTCGACTTATCAACCTGTTTTAAATAGAACTTCCCCGACAAAATCCCCTTTATAACAAAGCAACGCAAAAACCAAACAATCGATGTGAATGGAAAATGATATATGGTGCCAATAAATCTGTGTGTCAATCCAGATGTTCTGGTTTCCCAAAGAATATGAAACCGCAAAATACCAACAATAACGTGTTTACTGTAATTTAAGACATGACTGGCAAAACCGGGCCAATAAAACAAAATAGGTTGATTATTCAAGTGTCCTTTTGGCAGGTCAATATCATTGGATCTTTTAGTAGTATTCGGTGCGCATAATTTGCAATAATTGAATATTGACTTATTTGCTAACTTACTATTTCTTCGTGTGATATTGGTTTATTCTCTGTCCGTTCGTCTGAACAAATCCACGCTACTTTAAGGGGTTATTTGGCTGTACAGAATGCCACTGAGGAGTTAGGGCGCGCGTGCAGATTTAAAAACATTACCCCCACACTGTCCTTTCTGTACTTAATGTCATTGTTGGGTTAATTTGTCTTTTCAATGCCTTAAACAATTTGCATTCCTTTTTAAGTACCATTAAGGTTACATCGCCAGGTTTGGGACATAAGGTCTCGGTAGAAATTAGGTTTTTTAAGAGTTTGATTCTCAACCTAACAACGTTCGTCCCGAAAGTACGCCCGTCCGGTAAGATTACTCAAGAAGAATCCAATGTACGTTTGTGCAACTTTGTATATGAATAGAGGAGAATGGGATATCGCAGGTCATTGACTTTCTCCAGTCGGGCAAAACTTATAGTTGGTATGTCAACAACATTTTTAAAATATACAGCCTGGATCATGTGGTAACACAACATGTATCAAATGTACATTTGTGAAACTTAGCATGTGGATAGAGGGCAATAAGTAGATTATACACATCATTTGATTACTCCTTCAGTTGGACAAGTGGTTGCTATGGCAAAATATTTGGTCAACCGGAAGGAGACTTATCGCCAGCCTACTACCTGTTTCTCACGTGCAATAGGCAGAAGAACCCTGTTTGCGTGCTATTGTTAAATGTAAGCGACACACAGCCACTTGTTTCTCAGCAATAGTCTTAATAACCCACAGAAAGGCCAGGAACAAATACATGTGTTTTGGGTTACTTATCCGACCTTAAAATTGAGTTCCAAAACTAACGGGGGTAGGGGATCATCTTGAAAAACAGTAAACATGTAAAAGTACAATAAAAATGTTGAACGAATCTGTTTAATGTGTCTAGAAAATTGTATTTGTATTTTTGATATGTACTCTGTATGACCGTAAAGAATTCCTGACACACAGAGCGTTAAGCCTTGACGTATAGAGCTCCATTATGCGTCAAATATACAGATCAACTTTAAAACAGGTCTGACATCTTGAAGCATAGAGCTCCCACTATGTCCACTAGCTCCACTAATAATCACAGCGTTTAGGATCAAGTAAATTACGTCACATTGAGACGTAATTTACTTGATCCTAAACGCTGTGATTATTATAATTATGCATCAACACTGTTGTTTAAATTTACACGAAAACCCTGCATTAGGACCACCTCTGTAACAAAATTTTTGATTTTTCCTTTTGTCAAATGATCATTTTGTTTAATAATAATAATATTGCCACCCCTATATTCGGTATTAGGACCGCTTGTAAGACAATGGATTAGTGTATTTCACCAGTTGATCCCGTCATTCTTTTTCACTTCTGTTTTTTAAGTGAAGGTTATTTACAAGTCATTGGGCGTTTATAAAGTGTGTACAAGGGGGCCTTTGTTGATTTGGTGTTTAATCATATCTAGCATCTCGGTTACATAAATGCCATTGTGTTCGTCTCATATATCTATTTATAAATTAACATCATTTAATTATACACTATAGTTGAAATATTGATTGAAGCTAACAGTTTGTACTGTTTGAACTGTTCTCTATGTAAACCTTCTATTTCATTTTGATAATGTAGTCATACTATAAAAGGAATATTTACGAATATAGTTTCTAATAGAATTTGCTGTTCTTGTTTATCAAGCTTATATTTCGTTTTGATCAGTTTATTTCGTGTAAAGATAATTAATTGTTAATTGACACACGTGTTTGTATGTGTGCGCGCTTGCGTGCGTGCGTGCGTGCGTGCGTGCGTGCGTGCGTGCGTGGTATCACATTTATCAAATACAGTATAAATATCGTTTAGTCAATTGTAAATTGCCTTTTCTTTATTCATGTATTCTATTGTTATAGTACCCTTTAGGTATTTGTTTGACATCAGTCCGTTGTGGAGTACCATCTTTTGTTTTAGTTGAACATGTTCTACTTGATTATATTCTGATGTGGATTACCATCTTTGTATTTAGTTGCGTGCGTGCGTGCGTGCGTGCGTGCGTTCGTGCGTGCGTGCGTGCATGCGTGGTATCACATTTATCAAATACAGTGTACATATCGTTTTGTCACTTGTAAACTTTATTCACGTATTCATTTGTTTTAATACCCATTTAGGCGTTTGTTTGACATCAGCCTGTTTGATTCTTTCCTGATTGTATTAGTTGTAAGAAATAAAGACAATATATATAAATATATTTCCATTCTTTCGCAGGTACAATGTTGTGGTTCTTATTAAAAGCACTAGGAAGTTGACGATTCATTGCTGCTTAGTTATTTATTTCGTTTCCCTTAACGAAACATGAAACCTTTCCAATGGATTTTACATAATATGTATGGCCTGTGTCAAATCAATCGGGCTAACTATATTTGATATACATGTTTACTTCAAGCTAGGAGAAGGAAGTTATTTTACGAAGGTCGAAATACGTATTCTGCGTATTCCGATGCGTCATAAAATTTCCTTCGACTTATTAACCTACTTTGAATAGTATTTCTCCGACAAAATCCCCTTTAAAACGAACAATATCAAATATAGCTATCGACGACCAATCAGCGACTGTATCAATTGTGTGTCAATGTATTGAATGAAACGCAATAAAAATATCGTCGCGGGTTTTATACAATAATTATTATATGTGAATATCTACGTGGGAGAGTGGTCGATCAATAAAAAGACTATTTCTCGTTTAACTGAGATCCTAAATCTAAGACAATATACAACGTCGTAATTCTAAATGGTGCAGTATCAGCAATAACCTTGACCTACCTTTTTTGGCATATATATCGTACATGATAAGTATGTTGGTATCAGGGGACTGGCTGGTATAATACATTGTGTATCTGCAGCACTTTTGTAAAAAGTGGACGTTCTCACATACAAAAAATGTACGACTGAATCATTGTTTAAAGCAATTGAACAATACATATATGTATTGTCCCGCCATTCGGAAAATGATTAAAGGGGATGAAGTGTTCATTTATTTCCTCCGATAAATACAAGAAAGTGTACACTCATCAAATAATAATAATATTCAGTAGAACCTCGATGACTCGAACCCGACGGGACTGGACAAAATAGTTCGAGTTAAGGGTTGTTCGAGCCAAGTTTTATTCAACCTCATACCATACATATACATCGAAATAAGAATTCGGCCGGGAACAGCTAAGTGGTTCGAGCTAAATGTGGTGTTTCAACCATCCGTGTTCGAGCCAACAAATTTCTACTGTACATTGATGACAAACACACAATTAAAAGGCAATAATACAAAATTTATATACATAGATACGATAAAGAAAATACATACCCGACAAACGATATATATATATTGTGTTTAAAAAATATTATGCACGCACGCACACAAATACGTATGCACGCAAGCACACATGTCAGTGCAATCTCTTCACATGAAATAACCCCAACATATAGCAGATGATGGATGTAATTCATATTTAAAATACATACCCTATACGAAGTTTTCGGAAAATGATAGAGTTTCTTTATTCTTTTTGATGACTCATAAAAGTTTCTCAAAAACGTTTTTATGGTAATTTGGCTGTTTAGTAACATATTTTAATAAAAGTTATAATATAATATTATATGATGCCGTTACCATTCCGAATAAAATCTAAACCTGACATATTTCAATTTCTAATGTATTTCTCTTTAAATATAAGGTGTTGTATGCGAGAGCTAAATAAATATAACTGCTAACATTTAGTCACAGTAATTTGATGTTGACGTCATCAATATTTAATCTATCTCAGGATTTAATAGCATTCATGAAATGCTAAATCCCACGTTTTTATCATGCATTATCGAGCGTTTAACCACGCTTGCATTGTCAAGCATATTTTATTGTATGCATGTTTTATTTAAATTTGGTATTCGTGTTTAAAAGAAATCGGAATTTTCCTATTAACTAGACCTTTTCAATAGTCACAATTAATATGAGGAAGTAAATGGTATAAGCTGATTGGTGTATAGTTTTGCGTATCTGCTTCCAAAAATCATTTCATTCCTAAAAAATATACGGTGATTTCCCAAAATATACCATCGGTTGTTAAAAGTACACCCATTTTAATTGCTTTTTAAACCGTCTGCTCGTATCGACTCTTAACTATTATGTATACCACTCTTTGATTATATATTTGTATTCAATAAATAATAAATATAGATTGTCATTTAAATATCACTTTTGCAATGATTAATGTTTATCTGAACTGAAATGCAAATGGTATTACCGCGCTATTGGAAAACCCAGCTGCGGATTACACCCAGTTTAGCTATACCGGGAGTTAACGTCACAGTACAGCTATTGTCAAGGTTTGAATAGATGTAGGTAACTTCCTTGTAAAACAAAAGACTTTAAAATCAAATATAAGGACTTTTGGGTTTACGTTTATTTCCATTGACGCACACCTTGCATAAAAACGCTTTTGCCAAGTTAATACCTTGCATAAAACGCTAAGCCAAACGGGAGAACGGTGGCTTCCAAAAACACTTTAAAGAATTTGTGGTACAGACAAAAGCTGTATACGTTTTACGTTCATTAACATATATCTATAATGAAGCGTATAACTGCGCTGATTATCGTGTTGCTGCATTTCCTAGTTTTAATTCAGGACTGCGATGGAGATAAATCATTCACAGATCTGACATTCAAGATAAAGGTAACCGTTGTATTATTGGTTTTGTTTGTGTTTATTTTTTGTTTGTTTTTGTTTTTAATGTCGAAATTCATGCCACCAGTACTGTTCGTTTTTTTTGTTTGCTTGAGATCGGTTATATTAGGGTCAAAATAGCCGTAAAAACATCAAACTGCGGACTAATTGCAACAGAAAATATTTTAATAGATTTTAAATCTCAAACCGATTCCAAATATGTACTGAAAATAAGCAAAAATCGAACATCTCTTTTATTTTCATTTTTATCATACAAAAAAATACCTATTTTTTAAATTGGATTTTGAAATAAAAGTCGTTTAATAAAAAAATAGAAAACTTTAAATGGAGACACTGGGCATGTTTCAACACAATATTAGCATGTTATTTTTCTATTAACTGCAGTCTTAAACAAAGTTCAATTTTACTTGGGAAATATGATAAAATACGAAAAATACTATGCCCAATAACCCCACCTACTTTATCATGTTTTCAAATTTTTAATAAAATCTTTCCTTTTTGCATAATTCTTATTAGATTTATCATAACTTAACAATTGGAAACAGATCTTCACAGCCTCGGAAGAGACGTTAAGTCGCCGGCGTATCATTAAATTTTGACCCCGGTGAAAATTGACCCCGAGGGTCATTTTCATTGTTGAAAATTGACCCGGGTCACATTTCAACATTAAACTATGATCAAAACAGTCGTTGAAAACTAATCAGTGTTAAATTTTGATCAGAAATGGGGTCCTTCTTTAACGGTTTGTTAAATATTAACAAAACATCACATGACTGCTTTCGCATGTTGTAACAATTAAACATAAACCCTGGTAAGCTTTGTTACGATCGGTTGCTATGATTACAAATGGTTGCTATAGCAGTTAGTGATAATAACAAAAAAATAACAATTAAAAATAACAATTCCTTTTCTTATTGACATTGACAAAATCCAACATGTTTCGATTATAATTCACACTTTATATCCACGAGAACATCTGAATTTATTATAGCAGTTTTCAATCTTGAAATGTGGTCCGGACGACTATTCGGTCAGTTTCAAATTGTTGGTGATCAGATTTTAACGAGTGTCATTTTTTCACGTGTGGGTGGGTCATTAAATAACGGTCGGGGTCAGTTTTCAATGTTAAAAATGGATCACTCATCCGTTGAAATGTGATCCATGGGGGCATTTTTCAACGGGGTCAAAATTTAATGTTACACTGGTCGTGTGTACAGGAGAAGTTCAACTACCCGTAAAATTTCCATCGAAGACGTATATTTTTCATAACATTTTTATCTTTCATTACATATCTTATAAGTAAAACAATAAATTCGATTTTTGATTTATCCTAATCATTTCATCTATTAAAATGTATATCGTCGTGCCGTAAAACACCATTCATTCATTCAGCCAATTATGCATTCATTGTTTCCGTGTTTCTTGCATGTGCAGCGAGCATTTCTTCATTCATTTCTAAATTTCCAACTGATCACCTTAAGAAGTCTATCTGGTGCTGGTTGTCTGTCAGTCTGGATAGGAAGCACACGCCCATTTGATATTTTCTATCCCCATTCTTGACCGTTCAAATCCTTCCCTGTCCATATTTGTACCTGGTAGTATATTCTGTAACTGGTATTTTGCAGCATTTTGGGTTGGTGGCAACTGTTCAGGAGTAACACATTTAATACTCCTGCAACATTTCGGAAGAGTTTTGTCAAGCGTAAAGAACTTAAAGTATCTTCCTTTTTGCCATCAAAAAGAATAACTAATGCTCTTTGGCCGGCTTCGCTAATGTCTTCATGAGATACATCTCCATTGGTAAAACGTCATTGAACACTCTCGGAATTGTGCATCCGTTTTATATTTCTTGAGGGCCAGTCCTTTTCCTAAGCTATAAATCCTCGTTGTGTCGCAGCCGAGTAACGCATGTAGGAAAAGTATATTACTGTATGTTTCGGGACCTAATTTGTTCTGGGTGTCTTGGATATGCCAGATATATTTCTTCTTTGTGTTTATACTTTGTTTCTGTTTCATGTAAACATCTTGGCAATTATCATTAACGTGATAGCAAAACAGCACCAATAAGTCGGTGTCTTCTCCAATCACTGTCACGACTGAGTGCAAAGCATAATTAACTGCTGTTGTTACTGTTAACAAATCTACATCACCTTCTGATTGAATAGTCTCGATGTACTTAGATTGAAGATGGTTTCTTAACATGTCAATGTAGCTTGATTTGTTGTTAAGATTTGCAAGGAATGCCCCCTTTTTTATATTTAATGTGGTATTGCCATAAAACTTAACGTCAGTGCTAACTCTTCCAGAATTTCTCCTTTGATGGGTACTATCTTTTGTAGACGGAGAATTTAAATATCCATCAAACACAATAACAACATTTTGGACGAGTAGGATTGATCATAAACAGAACGCAGTATGCTATGATTTCCATGTGATAATCATATTTATCATACTGTTATATGTAATTATATATGGGTGCAGTTTTACTATTTAACCATAATAGGTGATATCACTTATTCATTTAAAATAGGTGACATCACTTACTCGAATAAGTGGTATAGCCTATTATCAATTGATAGTAATACGGCATCCCAAATTAATATGTTCATGCAATAGTTAACTCAAAATAAGTCACAAACGATATAATATATTTAAAAACAATAAATGCTTTTGGTTTATTGAAATGTTTAACATTATTTAGCTTCGTAATCGTTGTTGATAAACATGTAAAAGGTATTTTGTGCGATGAAAATTTAAGGCATTACAACCACGGAATAAAGATTGCAAATTAGACGTCCTTGAATATTTCACTGACGGAGTTGCTGTACGGTGTGACGATGACAACGGTGACGTCGTTAGACATCTAGCTACATGTGACGTAGATTCCACAAATACGGACGTAGAAATATTTAAGTGTATTGACGGAGAGTGGAATCCAGTGTACAGCGCATACGGAAAAGGAACGGGTTAGTTTATTATTTGAATTTAATGTTCAATTTGAAAATAGTTTATATTTAATACCTCTTTTAGTCACGCATTACAATATCTTAAGTTTTCAAGAAAGACGATCAGATAGCCATATAATGTAAGAAAAATGCGGTTGTAAAAGTGTCAATGTCAAATGATTAATTATTTTATGTTTTTAGTGCCGCGATTTACGTTTTAACCAGTACTTATGGGGGCGGGGGGTCGTGTAACCATATTTATTAACTCTGTTAATTGTGTTCTGGAGTGCATATAACGTCCAATAAAGCATGTTTTGGAAAATCAAGGGTCATATAAAATTATATAGAGATAATTAGTCATTTGACTAGTCTTAACCTGCCCGATATACATTTTATAATTATATTACAATATACGTTTAAAGAAGACCACATGAAAAATGAGCAATTTTATTAGAAATGGTGTCAAACTATTTAATACAATATCCGTTCTGTTGACCGTTATCGACAGTTCTAACAGTTAACCAATAAATTGGTGTAAGGAAAACATTGCCAGCAAAAAAATCTTAGTTCGGGGATTCCAATGTGTCTATAAAAGTCACATCGTTTACAGTATTTAAAAATAGTCCGTTTTAATGAAGTGTCTTACTAAAAATTCACTAAGACGAAACATTACACATGTTTATACATCAATGTCTACGGTGTCAATACATTTTCTTCCAAAATTCAAAGTTTATTATCTATGACTGTACATACAGTGCTGTTACACAAAGAAAATATCAGTTGGTTAATCTGTAAATGTATCACAATGGTTAAATTTAATGGTTACTTTATATGCCCAGTAGTTGTGTCAAATAACCTCACAGGCTGTGTTCGGTGTCAAAGGTTATAAGTGCAGTGTCAAACAACTTCACTGGCTGTGTTCGGTGTCAAAGGTTATATGTGTAGTGTCAAACAATCCCACTGGCAGTGTTCGTTGTCAAAGGTAACATGTGTAGTGTCAAACAACCTCACTGGCTGTGTTCGGTGTCAATGGTAACATGTGTAGTGTCAAACAATCCCACTGGCTTTGTTTGTTGTCAAAGGTTATATGTGTATAGTCAAACAACCTCACTGGCTGTGTTCGTTGTCAAAGATTATATGTGTAGTGTCAAACAATCCCACTGGCTGTGTTCGTTGTCAAATGTTATATGTGTAGTGTCAAACAATCCCACTGGCTGTGTTCGTTGTCAAAGGTTATATGTGTATAGTCAAACAACCTCACTTGCTGTGTTCGGTGTCAAAGGTTATATGTGTAGTGTCAAACAACCTCACTGGCTGTGTTCGGTGTCAAAGGGTTTATATGTAGTGTCAAACAATCCCACTGGCTGTGTTCGGTGTCAAAGGTTATATGTGTAGTGTCAAACAACCTCACTGGTTGTGTTCTGTGTCAAAGGTTATATGTGTAGTGTCAAACAACCTCACTGGCTGTGTTCGGTGTCAAAGGTTATATGTGTAGTGTTAAACAATCCTACTGGCTGTGTTCGTTGTCAAAGGTTATATGTGTAGTTTCAAACAACCTCACTGGCTGTGCTCGTTGTCAAAGGTTATATGTGTAGTATCAAACAATCCCACTGGCTGTGTTCGTTGTCAAAGGGTATATGTGTATAGTCAAACAACCTCACTGGTTGTGTTCGTTGTCAAAGGTTATATGTGTAGTGTCAAACAATCCCACTGGCTGTGTTCGTTGTCAAAGGTTATATATGTAGTGTCAAACAATCCCACTGGCTGTGTTTGTTGTCAAAGGTTATATGTGTATAGTCAAACAACCTCACTGGCTGTGTTCGGTGTCAAAGGTTATATGTGTAGTGTCAAACAATCTCACTGGCTGTGTTCGGTGTCAAAGGTTATATGTGTAGTGTCAAACAATCCCACTGGCTGTGCTCGGTGTCAAAGGTTATATGTGTAGTGTCAAACAATCCCACTGGCTGTGTTCGGTGTCAAAGGTTATATGTGTAGTATCAAACAACCTCACTGGCTGTGTGGTGTCAAAGGTTATATGTGTAGTGTCAAACAACCTCACTGGCTGTGTTCGTTGTCAAAGGTTATATGTGTAGTGTCAAACAACCTCACTGGCTGTGTTCGGTGTCAAAGGTTATATGTGTAGTGTCACATAACCTCACTTGCTGTGTTCTGTGTCAAAGGTTATATGTGTAGTGTCATACAACCTCATTGGCTGTGTCACGTATTACCCATTAGCGTACCTAGCACACGTCTCATTTAAGAGTTGACAAGTGTAGATACGTTTTCTCGAAACATTTACCCGCCCCTACATTGTAACATGCGTATTGGTGTATAAAATTGAACATGAATCACCACATATGATTTTTCAAAATTATACTGATTCGAATCTCACACACACACAAACACACCACTAAAGTAGTTAACATGATCTGTGACCCAATCCTACATAATGTTGTCAAACATTTTACAAACGGTTTGAATGTACAAGAACAGCGTCACCTCATTTATATGTTGTTGCAGTAGATCTAGACATACTCTAAATTGTAGACGTTTTGATATCCAATAATTTCTTTTCAGGCCCTGGCCTTGCTCATCATCGGCAAAAGCGTTGGGGATGGATTGCGGCTGCGTTTACTGTATTTGTCATTGTAGTAGTAGTAACTATTGTTAAATGTGCTTATAAAGATGACTTTTGGAAATGTGAAGATGAAGGTATGATAAACGATTTCTGCATACTTTAATAAAGATAAACAAAGCAGTTATGAACAACATATACAGTACGCGCCACGTACATTATTTCACTCCGCGGAAACATATATTGCGTTTTCACTCCGCGTGCTGACAATATTGACACCGAGTCAGTACACGGGGTAAATGGCTGTCAGACCGAATGACTGCGTAGAAATACATATAAGGTTTCAAATTCAATATTACACGTAACGGACGATTTTTCGGTCGACATATAAAAAATTCTTATAGTAATTAAATATTTGTTTATTTCTTTATTGTAATAAAAGTGCGTGACGAGTTATAAATGTACAACGACCAACACTTTTCTGATATTACCGGAAAAATATCTCAGTAAAGTTACATGTATATCAAGTCTATACGGTGTTAAAATCCCCATGGTCAACATGTCATGGTCAAAATCCCCATGGCTCAAAAATGGTCTAGTGGTCAAATTCCCCTCGACAGAATGAACAGTGTGATCAAACTCCCCATGCTCATTCCGACAAAACACCAATGATACTACACAAAATAAGGGCGGTCTTATTTTCAGTGAATCCTTCGAACACCAACTGTAACATGAATACAAAACAACAGATTGCATACAAAGCATAAAATTACTTTTTTTTATAAAACAATGATGATATGACAACAGCACAATTATTTAAATCAAACGTAGGTTAAAAGTCATTTGAAAGCATTTTATTGCCGGTAAATACTTATTTTATTTACATGTATCGTTGGTTACTCAAATAAATGAAATTAGGACATACCATTTTTAAATAAGTAAACACTTTCATGCATTTTAACATAACATGAAAATCATCTTCAATAACTTTACTACAATATAGACATCAGCGTTCATATTCCGGGATATTTTCATATCGACCTGTTTCGATTCGAAATGGTGAAATTTTGCAAACGTCGACCTATGTTTATTAGGTAAAATCATTTTACAATAATGTTCTGTTTTATATACATACTTAGACAGCTTGTGCGTTCTTAACTTATTTTGTCTAGTACCACTGACACCTGTGGTTTGATTTATATAAGAGTTCCAGTCACGACGTGATGCAAGAGGACGCGTGATCAGTCGCGACGTGATGCGAGACGACGCGGAATCAGTAGCGTAGTGATGCAAGAGGACGCGGAATCAGTAGCGTAGTGATGCGAGACGACGCGGAATCAGTAGCGTAGTGATGCAAGAGGATGCGGAATCAGTCGCGGCGTGATGCGAGAGGACGCGGAATCAGTCGCGGCATGATAGGGAATGATATGAGCGAAACACAGCGTAAAGAGTAGAATGGTTATGCGTGTCGCGTACAGCAGTTTCATTACTTTGCATTTGCATTTAATTATAATAGTAAAGTTTTAAAAATGACAACCTGACTTATGTATAACTCGGGAATTGAACGTTTTCTTTCTATTACTTTCAGTAGATCGATGCAGTCAACATATCGAATATGCAAATTCACTTTCAACATATATTTAAATATTGAAAACTAATCTTGAAACTAACTCTAATATATTTATATACGTATAAGGCATATGCTACAATTTCAGTTTTAAAAGTAATATATCAAGATAAAACGCTATAAATATCTTAAAATATATATGAATTATCAAAATGGATAAATAGCATTCCATTATCATTAATACAAATAATCCGAATAGTTTAGTATGTCAAATCAAGGAACGATATACTTAAACGGTTTGTAAATAGTAACCAAACCACTTCCCATCAGTATGTTTGTATAATGTTCTGGGCTGCATCTGACTAAGACGTTATTATTTCATTACAACTTGACCATTGTTTGCCCATGTTTCAGTACTTAAGTACTTTAATTATAATGAGAGAGTTTCAGATGAAGCGTCTTGTGATATAAGTCAATGATTGCATTGAATTAGAAACAAACTAGCATTTCTTATATAGATATAACAGTAGAGAATCCTGAACCACCAACATATACCAACTGTCCACCTAGTGATTTACAATCAACATACACAGCCGAACAAGGATCCAAAACTGTAAAAGTCACGTGGACGGAGCCGGTGGCACACGACGATGAACAAGTCGTATCGTAAGTCATAGAATAATTATATCATAAAAATAAAACGATTATATCATAATAATAAAATGATTTTATCGTTATAATAAAATAATCAATATATAAACAGGGTGAGATTTTGGAATAATAACGTTTTACGTATGCTATGTATTTATGGAGAGATTTTGTGAACAATAAGACATTAATCTACATTCTACGTGCATTGTTTAAAACTTTATCAAAACATTTACAGAAGAGTAAAAACACATTTATAAACTTAATTTGTTCCCTATAAGTATTCACCCGTTGTAGGAATGATTTGACATGTTGCGGGGAATACCAAAATGGCGACAACTTCCAAGCTCTCCCAGGTACCGGTTTTCGGCATACAATGACATATACAGCTAAAGATAACCATGGCTTAGAAGCACCTTGCAGCTTTTCATTCACTGCTATTTGTAAGTTTATTTTTAAATTTATTAGTTAAAATTCGCTTTGTTGAGAATTTTAGTCCGTAAACGGTATGTTCCCGTCTTGAAGTAGTTCCATATTGACAAAGTGTTACAAACTTCGACATGTTTCCGTCTTGAAGTAGTTCCTTATTGACAAAGTGTTACACACTTCGACATGTTCCCGTCTTGAAGTTGTTCCTTATTGACAAAGTGTTACACACTTCGACATGTTCATGTTCTGAAGTAGTTCAGTCTTTACAAATTGTTACACACTTCGAAATGTTCCTGTCTTGAAGTAGATCTTTACTGACAAAGTGTTACATATTTCGACATGTTCCCGTCTTGAAGTAGTTCCGTCTTGGCAAGTGTTACACACTTCGAAATGTTCCCGTCTTGAAATAGTTTCGTCTTGACAAAGTGTTACATATTTCGACATGTTCCTGTCTTGACAAAGTGTTACACACTTCGAAATGTTCCTGTCTTGAAGTAGTCCCTTATTGAAAAAGTGTTACACACTTCGAGCTGTTTCGTCTTTACAAAGTGTTAAACACTTCGAAATGTTCCTGTCATGAAGTAGTTACGTCTTTACAAAGTGTTACACACTTCGAAATGGTCTTGTCATGAAGTAGTTTCGTCTTGACAAAGTGTTACACACATCAAAATGTTCCTGTCTTGAAGTAGTTTCGTCTTGACAAAGTGTTACACACTTCTACATGTTCCTGTCTTGACAAAGTGTTACACACTTCGAAATGTTCCTGTTTTGAAGTAGTCCCTTATTGAAAAAGTGTTACACACTTCGAAATGTTCCTGTCATGAAGTAGTTTCGTCTTTACAAAGTGTTACACACTTCGAAATGTTCCTGTCATGAAGTAGTTACGTCTTTACAAAGAGTTACACACTTCGAAATGTTCCTGTCATGAAGTAGTTACGTCTTTACAAAGTGTTACACACTTCGAAATGGTCCTGTCATTAAGTAGTTTTGTCTTTACAAAGTGTTACACACTTCGAAATGTTCCTGTCATGAAGTAGTTTCGTCTTTACAAAGTGTTACACACTTCGACATGTTCCCGTCTTGAAATAGTTCCGTCTTGACAAAGTGTAACACACTTCGAAATGTTCCCGTCTTGAAGTAGTTTCGTCTTGACAAAGTGCTGCCCACTTCGAAATGTTCCTGTCTTGAGGTAGTTCAGTCTTTACAAAGTGTTACACACTTCGAAATGTTCCTGTCTTAAAGTAGTTCTTTATTGACAAAGTGTTACACATTTCGACATTGTCCCGTCTTGAAAAAGTTCCTTATTGACAAAATGTTACACACTTCGAAATGTTCCTGTCCTGAAGTAGTTCAGTCTTTACAAAGTGTTACACACTTCGAAATGTTCCTGTCTTAAAGTAGTTCTTTACTGACAAAGTGTTACACTTCGACATGTTCCCGTATTGAAGTAGTTCCGTCTTGACAAAGTGTTACACACTTCGAAATGTTCCCGTCTTGAAGTAGTTTCATCTTGACAAAGTGTTACACATTTCGACATGTTCCTGTCTTGACAAAGTGTTACACACTTCGAAATGTTCCTGTTTTGAAGTAGTCCCTTATTGAAAAAGTGTTACACACTTCGAACTGTTTCGTCTTAACTTAGTGTTACACACTTCGAAATGTTCCTGTCATGAAGTAGTTACGTCTTTACAAAGTGTTACACACTTTGAAATGTTTCTGTCATGAAGTAGTTTCGTCTTTACAAAGTGTTACACACTTCGAAATGTTCCCGTCTTGAAGTAGTTTCGTTTTGACAAAGTGTTACAAACTTCGACATGTTCCTGTCTTGACAAAGTGTTACACACTTTGAAAAGTTCCTGTCTTGAAATAGTCCCTTATTGAAAAAGTGTTACACACTTCGAAATGTTCCTGTCATGAAGTAGTTTCGTCTTTACAAAGTGTTACACACTTCGAAATATTCCTGTCATGAAGTAGTTACGTCTTTACAAAGTGTTACACACTTCGAAATGTTCCTGTCATGAAGTAGTTTCGTCTTTACAAAGTGTTACACACTTCGAAATGTTCCCGTCTTGAAATAGTTCCGTCTTGACAAAGTGTAACACACTTCGAAATGTTCCCGTCTTGAAGTAGTTCCTTATTGACAAAGTGCTGCCCACTTCGAAATTTTCCTGTCTTGAGGTAGTTCAGTCTTTACAAAGTGTTACGCACTTCGAAATGTTCCTGTCTTAAAGTAGTTCTTCATTGACAAAGTGTAACACACTTCGACATTGTCCCGTCTTGAAAAAGTTCCTTATTGACAAAGTGTTACACACTTCGAAATGTTCCTGTCCTGAAGTAGTTCAGTCTTTACAAAGTGTTATACACTTCGAAATGTTCTTGCTTAAAGTAGTTCTTTACTGACAAAGTGTTACACACTTCGACATGTTCCCGTCTTGAAGTAGTTCCGTCTTGACAAAGTGTTGCACTCTTCGAAATAATCCCGTCTTGAAGTAGTTTAGTCTTTACAAAGTGTAACACACTTCGAAATGTTCCTGTCTTAAAGTAGTTCTTTATTGACAAAGTGTTACACACTTCGAAATGTTCCCGTCTTGAAGTAGTTCCGTCTTGACAAAGTGTTGCTCTCTTCGAAATGTTTCTGTCTTGAAGTAGTTCCGTATTGACAAAGTGTTACACTCTTCGAAATGTTCCCGTCTTGAAAGTAGTTCCTTTATTTACAAAGTTCTGCCCACTTCGAAATGTTCCCGTCTTGAAGTAGCTCCGTCTTGACAAAGTGTTGCACTTTTCGAAATAATCCCGTCTTGAAGTAGCTCCGTCTTGACAAAGTGTTGCACACTTCGACATGTTCCCGTCTTGAAGTAGTTCCGTCTTGACAAAGTGTGACACTTCGACATGTTCCCGTCTTGAAGTAGTTCCGTCTTGACAAAGTGTTGCACTTTTCGACATGTTCCAGTCTTGAAGTAGTTCCTTATTGACAAAGTGTTGCACACTTCGACATGTTCTTGTCTTGAAGTAGTTCCGTCTTGACCAAGTGTGACACTTCGACATGTTCCCGTCTTGAAGTAGTTCCTTATTGACAAAGTGTTGCACACTTCGACATGTTTTTGTCTTGAAGTAGTTCCGTCTTGACAAAGTGTGACACTTCGACATGTTCCCGTCTTGAAGTAGTTCCGTCTTGACAAAGTGTTGCACTCTTCGACATGTTCCCGTCTTGAAATACATGTAACTCCGTCTTTGCAAAGTGGTACAAACTTACAAAGTCAAGAAGATACAACACGCCTATGTTCGGACCAGTGTTTCAGGGGTCAATACCACACGCACATTAAGTAAATGGGTGTACCATCTATTTTTCATTAGTCTGAGATGTTACAGTATCTTGCTTGTATCAGAATGTATTCACATTTAATCATTATTTGTTTCACTCAATATTTTTTACTCATTTTTTTTTGTTTCACTCAATATTTATCTACACAATATTTTATATTGTTTGTTTGTATCAATATTTGTTTCACTTAATATTTGTTTGAATCAATATTTTTTACTCAGTATTTTTTTGTTTGAATCAATACTTTTTCACTCAATCTTTCTGTCTAAATATTTTTTTTAATCAATTTTTTTTACTCAATATTTTTTTGTTTGACTTAATATTTTTTCACTCAATATTTGTTTGTCTCAATATTTTTTCACTCAATATTTGTTTGTCTCAATATTTTTTTGACTTAATATTTTTTACTCAATATATTTTTACTCAATATTTGTTTTTACTCAATATTTGTTTTACTCAATATTTGTGTTGACTCCGTAGTATCATGAAGCTTATTCAGTATCACTTAAACAATTTTGCTGGTAGGGGTTGGGCGATGCTTATTACAGTATCCCTCTTGGACAGATCCAGTATTGTATTATCGAGTCTGGCGATTTTTTTTCCTTTCTGTAGATATTACATGTATCCGAGACATATAGACACAATAAATACATACTTGTAATACAGTCACTGATAGTATTGTCTACAATAACAACAGTCTCATAAGGACAGTGGTAGTGTAGTGGATAGAATGTTATACGCTCACGCCAGAGATTGTCGATTCGATACCCAGCTCGACTCGATGTATCTCAAAATACAAAATGTAATACTGATTCTAACTAGGAAGTGACCTCGAGAACTGTTCATATTAGCATTCTTCGCAATGGAGCTGAAATAAATAAGTATAAACCTAGTCGTATGATGAGCTGTATGTGCTGTAAATGTCGCACCAAACGTAAATATTAAAACTAAATTCTTGATGAAGATACGCGTCTGACTATTAATCCAGGGATCGTGAGTTCGAGTCCCCGCCCGTCATCAGTCTCCGTAATGATTGATATACGACATTGTGTCTCATTATTATTCGTCTCTCACCGTTGATTCAAGTGGGAAAGTTATAAGTCACTTGCGGAGATGGGGTGTGCTCAAGTTCTGGTTAACCTTTTAGGATCCCAGGGAACAGTGGTTAGGTTAACTGATCGTCTGTTAGACCTCGATGGCATAAAAATGCTCTTAATATTCAATCTATTAATCAATCTTGATGGAGATACTTAAATACTGACCATGTTACATGTAGAAGTGGTGAAGTGATGTACTTTCACTAAACAAGATCTTTGTTATATCGTTTGTGTTGACTGGAAGGAGAGATAATATAATACATATGCCCATTCAATGTTTACTCGTTTATAATGATGCTATCAGAGAGGACACATGCAGTGTAAATCAGTAACTCATATAATGTTGATAGTTTGTTACAATCACAGTTGTGTCCCATTATGTAGCACTCCCGGTTCATGTTATGCTAATGTAATACGTTTGTGTTCAAGTATTTATCTATGCAGAAATGTTACATACATTAATTATATACATATAAATCGTTTACTATATCCTTTATTTCGTCTGCGGAACACTGTACTAAACGCCAGATAGATATTTTTCCGACTCGGTATAGGTGTAAACCCACCATTGATTTTTGTTCTTTATTCTATAGTAAATAGTAAAAGTTTGAAGGCTTGTCATTCATAGAGAAACCCAAATGAAAGAATCGAAAACTACATTATACTGTTTGTCAACCTCTGCACTATCAAAATATGATGAGAAAAGTAGGGGTCATGTGTCATATAAGAGAATTTTTTTCTGCTCAGTGTGTACACTGGTGACAAAGTTAGAGTAGACTTCCGAAATCATGTATTCATACCCCCAATTTCCAAGCATCAATTTTATTTTCTAAATTCACAATTCAAACATGACAATGCTATCAAAATGTTCAAAATACATCAATAATGCCATTCAAATAAAAAAAATGAGCATTAAAATAAGGAAAATACATTTGTAAAGAAGAAGAAATGAGGATTATTTATAACCGCCATTATGCGACTACCCCACGGAAGCACTTCCTTTTTGCAATGGTGGTACTATGCCTATATCACGCCTGTTATTCGTGTATACTGAGCAGAACAGCTAACCCGCCACTTTTGAATGTCCAATATCTTGTCAAAATACTGAGTAGCATTATTAAAAGATGTATACGGTATTACCAGTATTGATTTTTTCGTTTTTATAATGCCTAAATATTCTTTCTTTTGAGAAAGTACATAAAATGTCAGGTTCATAAAATATCAGGTGACGGTTTAGCTGTTCCGTTCAGTATATGTTATAACTAAAGTACTGAAGACTACTCGGGATGAAAATACTTTTGGTTAGATATATACTGAATTCGTACGACTTTCAGATCTAACTTGCGATGAACCAAGTATACCTGAAAATGGAAAGAAAGATTCATGTACGCAAGGTTACGTTTATGGAAGTACGTGCTCATATTCCTGTAACACTGGATATGAAATGACCGGAAACGCTGATGTCACGTGCCAAGATTCGGAAACATGGACACCTGGTCCAACGTGCTCAAGTAAGATATTCTGTATTTGGTATAAATGAGATTATCAACATTGATTTCATAAATATAATGTATCAATAAAATTTGAAAAATGCATTATGCTTGTGCATTAACGATTAAAGACAAAACAGTTATTTGATGGAAATAAATTTGATACAATTATGTATGTTATGATTACCACAACACTTATCTACTAAGTTGTTCAATGACATCTCAGTCTTTTTTCTACCAAGTTGTTCAGTGACATCACACAAGATTTATCTACCACAATTGTTCAGCGACATCACAATCTTTATCTACCAGTTTGTTCTGTGAAATCACAATTGTTATCAACGAGATTCTTCAGGGACATCATCATCTTTATCTACCAAATTGTTCAGTGGCATCACAATCTTTATCTTACAGATTGTAAAGCGACATCACAATCTTTATCTACCAGTTTGGTCTGTGAAATCACAATTGTTATCAACGAGATTCTTCAGGGACATCATTATCTTTATCTACCAAATTGTTCAGTGGCATCACAATCTTTATCTAACAGATTGTAAAGCGACATCACAATCTGTATGTACCATGTTGTACAGCGACATAACAATCTTTATCTAACAGATTATTCAGCGACAAAACAATCTTTAACTACCAGATTCTTCAGCAATACATACGTTTCAGTACATTTTTTCAGAAATTGAATGTCCTGCTCCCAGTGACCTGAATAATGGCAACACAGTGTGTGACAGTAGTACAACGTACACGTACGACGACGACTGCACGTTTGTTTGTAACGACGGATTCAAGTTGAATGGTCCACTTAAAATGACGTGTCAAGCAGACAAGACATGGTCAGTTGACATGGACCTGATAAGCTGTACAGGTATAACATACATTCACATAATTTAGATGCCAAACAACTGGTATTGCGTAGGCTCTAAATCGGACATGGATTGTACATTTTATCAAACATTTCATGTCTCTTCAGTAAAGTTTGGATAATTCGAACAACCTAATATTTGAAGTGTATTCCCTAACAAGCGAATGGTTTTACTTACAATGGGTCTTAATAACTATAATTTAAGATAAATTCTAATATGAAAATTTGAATAACTGGACCAAAATTTATCAATATTTTGAGTCTGAGATTTAGATTCAGATAATATCTATGAAACAAGCAATTTGCTATATTTATTTGCAAAAACAAGCTGTTTTAATGTTTGTTTAACGGAAAATGTTGCAGGATCACATTTATCATCTATAATTGTATGTTACCGGGTTTTACAAAATGTAAGATATTGAATATTAGTCCGATTCTCAGACTCAAATTATTGATGAATTTAGGTCCTGATTTAGCATCTCTAGTTTCTATATTTTAATCAAATTATTTGTGATTAAATTTGTCTAACTGTCGTGCTTTATAACAGTTATATAGAATAGTTACTATCAGATTGTATAAATAGACAACAGTACATATTTACTGTACTCTCAATACAGTTTTGCAATAGAAGTATAAAGTTCTAAAACGAATTGTTTAATTTGCCATTACAGACAGTGAGCCGCCAGTGATATCTTGTCAGTCACCTCAGGTATTTTACGCCGACAGAGGGACGTTCAGTACGTCTGTGTCATGGAAAGAACCTTCAGCCAACGACACTGTTGACGCAAATCCTTCTATTACAAAGATAGAGGGGCCAGAGCTCGGTGATGAGCTTCAAGCAGGTCTACACTATGTACGGTACCGGGCTACAGACAGTGAAAACAATTCCTCACCCTCACTTTCAGAATGTACAATAACTCTTGACGTAAAAGGTAGTCTTCAATGCAGATTAAATAATAAGCATACGTTTCTGATATAGTTAGATGGTTAAATTGACACAATATATAGCAAATATGAAGTTCCCTTGAAAGTATATCATTTCCAAATTCAAGTTTTACCATTTTTTCAGTTCAATTTGTTTGACCAATACAGAAAATGATTTTATTCTGTATTCCGAAATAAAAGTTTCTATTCTTGTCATCCATGTGTTTCGATGATTATCTGATCGTACATGTAGTTGTAACCCTCTGTTGTTATTCATCTTATGATTTCATATAATTTCAATATGCCATTAACACTATCATATCGGTACATGTCATTTAAGCTGAAGAATGATGTTAATCAACTGTATGTATGTAACATGTATTCATGGTTCTGCCTTTGAATCTATTATAGTTATCAAATGTTCAACGGGTCCAACCGACGCCCTCAACAATTCCCGATTCATGACCTTCAACTGTTCCGATACGTCCTTTTACAACGGAGTGACTTGCCAGCTCGGATGTGATCTTAATTTGCCGCTTAATGGTACGGATCTGATGACGTGTGACTGGGACGGTATCACAGATCAGGGTATCTGGAATTGGGGATCAGGGTCACAACCCTACTGTAAAGGTAGGAATACAATTTAGAATGGCCGTAACTCTGCTTAACTAATACAGAAACATACTATAACACCTGTCCTTATTAGCGATGTACATGTGTGTGGTCCGTTTCAGTCACATTCATCTCGTACGAACATTGTGACATCCAGGAACGTTTATTTGCGCTGTAGTTTTGCAAATTTTAATAAGGATACTATTAACAAGGCTTACTAAAGTTACGTAAAATGATTGAAGCGAAACACTAAATGACATTTTCGACCATTCGTCACTTGTTTCACACAAAGAAGTTCGTAAACTTACGAACGTTA
This sequence comes from Panopea generosa, assembly GCA_029582155.1. Lineage (NCBI taxonomy): Eukaryota > Metazoa > Mollusca > Bivalvia > Adapedonta > Hiatellidae > Panopea > Panopea generosa. The sequence goes on from CM055905.1 coordinate 39,632,303, forward strand.
GTGAAGCTTGTGAAACTGGCTCCAGACGTTAATTTTAAAATAAATGAGAATGCATGACACTACATCAGACTGTTTTATTGGATATTGATAGTATTTAAATGAGATTTCAAGTCATTAAAAATCTTTGTTATTATTTTGTTCAACCAATATATAAATTCGTGCAATTACACGAGTATACCAAACAAATGCATCTCAATGGTTCATACTCATTCAATTCCCACAGACAGTGAGACACTCAATGGCTATTAGAAATTTCTAAACGTATATATAATTGTCATGAACTATTTGTGTTTCAAAATGTCTGATTTTGTACAACTAAACTGAAATAAAAGTTACAAAATTATGCTGGTAATGTCTGCATTAAAATTCAAACAGCTGTAATGGTAATTGTGCAAAAACTTGCGGGCGACAACACTATTCCGATTTATAATATTTAGACAAGTTGAAAAGAGTGCAGTTGCATTCAACATAACATTATTATTGTAAGCTGACAAATGTACCTATATTACAGTGGTTGAATGCCCAACGTTGGACCCACCTGATTTTGGAGCATTGGCCTATGATACGATTAACGCCAGGCCTATTTACGTTATGTTGTGCCAAGAGGGTTACGATATTTCCTCAGTCGGTTCCAGCTTCACCGGAAGAATGTCATGTCAGGATAGTGGAACATGGTACCCGCTAGATGAATTCCCAGACTGTATCGGTATGACTACCGTCTTTGGCATGATTATTTTGTGTGTGTTTTATACGAAGATGACCTGTACGTGCATGTTTTTCCTACAACAATCATCCCTATAGTTATTTACGGTATTTTATCATAAATGCAAGCTATAAACAGAGTATGCGTCACACTGTGCCAATTCGCGTCATTGAAGGGTCGTTATCAAATATTATGTGTAGTGAGACCTGTAGTCAATACGAAAAGTATTAATTCCAGTCAGCTGGGTCACGGTTGAGCTGGCGATTCTAATTCTGGAGGCTACCTTTCTTGACTTTCAGGACTCACACCACTATTATCTCCCTTGAATAGAACAAATATAAATAATTCTGTGTAGTCAATACGAGAAGTATTAATCCCAGTCAGCTGGGCCACGGTTGAGCTGGCAATTCTAATTCTTGAGGCTGCCTTTCTTGACTTTCAGGACTCATACCACTATTATCTCCCTTGAATAGAACAAATATAAATAATTCTGTATAGTCAATACGAAAAGTATTAATCCCAGTCAGCTGGGTCAGGCTTGAGCTGGCGATTCTAATTCTGGAGGCTGCCTTTCTTGACTTATAGTTCTTAATTTGTCGTGGTGTTATAAGTACAACAATTACGACGAAACGTCTAGCACTACTAATATATTTCCCATAGGGCTTCATTGTAACATTTATGTCCAAAATACAATGAAAAATCAAACTCTTCAGCATATTTCTGGGCTCAAACTCTTCGCTGGTTTATAATTAGCGATTTTAAAGAGGAGGGGGGAGGGGGACATACTATTTTTTTTAATTCAGTGGTTTTGCGATATCTGTAAATTTCCAGAAAAAAAAAATATGTAAATTATTCGCCCTCGATGCGGTTCCAACAAACAATTCTTAAATGACACAGAATTGCCTAGAAATCTGGTATCAGCTTCAAATTTTCAGTCGTGATTCGTCTGTAGTTCCGGAGTACTGGATGAATATAATAGTGGTGTGAGTTCAGAGGTGGTTGTTTCAATTTCATTATGTGGTTACTCTTTCGTTTCGCTAGAGGATGTGGCTCTTTTTTGGACATAAACACATGTTATCTCATTATAACTAAATATCTACAGTTGTTAAGGTTTACGGAATGCATTTTCAAAAATATTCTTTTTTTCTATTTATATACATGTATATAGAAATTGTGTTGGGCCACAAATTCTTCCAACATAAGATTCGACACTCCCCCTACAGTTTAACAAATAACATATAGAGTACGGCAGTTGTAAACAAATACAATACATATGAAAGAGAATAAAACATAATCATAAGGGAATAAGAGCAAAGAAAAAGACTTATAACAAACTTTAAAATGCTAAAATGTGTGTTCTAATAGCTTATACCGTATTTCTTCTCTGGTTTGCATAAAACACCAATTTAAAGATACTTTTGCTACATGATTTGGATTTATGTGGCTTTTATGGTAATGGGATTTACAAGTTACTGGACACTTAAAATGGTGGCGGTATATACATGCGTATTAGTGTATGGTTCAATCCACAGACGCTCAATGTTTGATTTACAAATATAAATAAAAATAAAAAAAGTTTAATTAAAGAAAGCTTCAGATATAGATTATTTTTTATCAAAAAAAAAAAAAATGATTCACTGCACACAGTGCACTCTCATTTTCATTTCAGTATCAAACTTCCCTATACAGTTCCTAAATGCTGAACTGTATTATGAAGGCGATTGTTCGGACAATGCCACGAAGGAAATAATAAAAGAACAGCTTTTACAATACTTCGCCACTCTGGAAGCTGATGTAGACAATTCTATTTGCCCTGATGACAACACGTGCAAAGTAGAAAACATCAACCTGATATGTGGGTCAACGGGTCGAAAACGGAGAAGCCTTAGTCATGAACTTTTCAAACGAAATGTTGCTTATGCGCGCTTCACGTTCGAGTTTACGATACAATTTCAACAACAGAACCTAACTACTCAAGCTGCCTATAACCATTATACAGACATACTTAAAAATATTGCTAATACCATGCAAACAATGATCGATGACGGAGACTTCAACATAAACGGGTTCACTTTAAGTTCTGACGCCTTTAAATATGAAGATTGGCCACAATTCTCGTGTTTGTCTGGAAACAAACTTGATGGTGTTACTTGCAGTAAGTAAGAGTTGTAAATATCCAGATTATGTTAAAATAATTTACTGCCATGGAGTATTCTATTAAAATGTTAAATAACAGCTGTTTACCAATCTGTATATGGTGCTAAAATCTATTAAAACACATGTATAAAACCATTGATATCACTTGGAATGTTCAAACAATCACCATTTCAATTTTTGTATGTTACTTTCACAACCAACAATATTGTTTTCTTCCGTTTACAATACGAATGTTTACTTGTATCGATACAAATTTAAAATTATATCACATCCGGGTTAATCAAATGAATATGAAGTATTAAAAAGAAAAATTTCTCTAAGGAGTAAACTTGGTTATAACTCCCATGAAGCATTTGTCCGCTTCAAACCGTCATAAAACCGTGGCGTGGTCTAGTGGTAGAGCGTCCGCCTCGCATGCGGAAGGTAGTGGGTTCGATCCCCGGCCGGGTCATATCAAAGACTTTAAAAATGGTACTAGAAGCTTCCTCGCTTGACGCTCAGCATTTAGAGGAGAGTTCTAGGTCTGGTCGGCCCGGTGTCAGTATAATGTGACTGGTAGGCGTATCATACCATGTGTCTGCGGCATGATACTCCAGTGTGACAGCGCTTAGAATACTGTCTCAAGTAGACACTGTCGCGATATGACTGAAAAATTGTTGAAAGCGACGCTAAACACCATACAACAACAACATCAAACCGTCATACACGTGACCATCAGGAGTACTATCATTAAAACGACGCATCCACCAAAACTCAATATATAGGATGAACATAATAACACTTGCAATACATACATACAGATGTAGTTACCTACTGGAGTCACCACCTGCCAGTGTCACAAGTGCAAATGGGAAAGCCTATACACGGTTGACACGTGTATGCTACATGTGCACCAGCTTCTGTCTGTTACGGGTGCACCCAGCTTCTGTTTGTGTTACGGGTGCATTCAGCTTCTGTCTGTGTTACAAGTACGCTCAGCTTCTGTCTGTATTACAGGCCCAGCTTCTGTCTGTGTTACGGGTACGGCCAGCCTATGCCTGCGTTACAGGTACGCCGAGCTTCTGTCTGTGTAACGGGTGCATCCTTGTCCTGTCTGTGTAACGGATGCGCCCAGCTTCTGTCTGCGTTACGGGTGCACCCTGGTCCTTTCTTTGTTACAGGTACGCTCAGCTTCTGTCTGTGTTACGGGTGCACCCTAGTCCTGTCTGTGTTACAGGTACGCTCAGCTTCTGTCTGTGTTACAGGCCCAGCTTCCGTCTGTGTTACGGGTACGCCCAGCCTATGTCTGTGTTACAGGTACGCCTAGCTTCTGTCTGTGTAACGGGTGCACCCTGGTCGTGTCTGTGTAACAGGTGCGCCCAGCTTCTGTCTGTGTTACGGGTGCATCCAGCTTCTGTCTGTGTTACGGGTACGCCCAGCTTCTGTCTGTGTTTCGGATGCATCCAGCTTCTGTCTGTGTTACGGGTGTATCCAGCTTCTGTCTGTGGTACGGGTGCATCCAGCTTCTGTGATTGTTACGGATGCATCCAGCTTATGTGATTGTTACGGATGCATCCAGCTTCTGTCTGTGTTACGGGTGCATCCAGCTTCTGTCTGTGTTACGAGTACACCCAGCCAATGCCTGTGTTACAGGTACGCCCAGCTTTTGTCTGTGTTACGGGTACACCCTGGTCCTGTCTGTGTAACGGGTGCGCCCAGCTTCTATCTATGTTACGGGTGCATCCAGCTTCTGTCTGTGTTACGGGTACGCCCAGCTTCTGTCTGTGTTACGGATGCATCCAGCTTCTGTCTGTGTTACGGGTGCATCCAGCTTCTGTCTGTGGTACGGGTGCATCCAGCTTCTGTGATTGTTACGGATGCATCCAGCTTCTGTGATTGTTACGGATGCATCCAGCTTATGTGATTGTTACGGATGCATCCAGCTTCTGTCTGTGTTACGAGTACACCCAGCCAATGCCTGTGTTACAGGTACGCCCAGCTTTTGTCTGTGTTACGGGTGCACCCTGGTCCTGTCTGTGTAACGGGTGCGCCCAGCTTCTATCTATGTTACGGGTGCATCCAGCTTCTGTCTGTGTTACGAGTACGCCCAGTTTCTGTCTGTGTTACGGGTGCATCCAGCTTCTGTCTGTGTAACGGGTGCATCCAGCTTCTATCTGTTACAGGTGCACCCAGTTTCTGTCTGTGTTACGGGTGTATCCAGCATTTATTTGTTTCGGGTACACAGAGCTTGTGTCTGTGCACCCAGATTCTGTCAGTGTTACAGGTGAAATCGGTTCCTGTCTATGTTTCGGTTGCGACGCCACTAGTTTAACCGACTTCCTCCTGAGACATTCTTTCAATTTCTGTTACAGAACCTTGTCCACGAGGGACGTACTTAAACTCTACCACTGGTGACTGCGAATACTGCAACATTGGAGAATATATGGACCATGACGGTGCTCTCCTCTGTGACTCGTGCGCTGATGGATATAGCACATTGTCGACAGGCTCGAAAAATGTCTCTAAATGCATCAGTATGTAATTTTGAAGTATTGGTTCGAATTTTAATATATTTTATTAGCATTAATATAAAACCTCAAAACTCATTTATTTCTGCTATTAAAATAACGCTGTGTGACCTATTGATAATGGAATTGACGACTGTATTGTACAAAATATGAAGTATTATGTTTACGTAATTATAGGGAAATGCTCAGCTGGTTTCCAGTCTTCTACCACGATGGAACCCTGCTCCGCATGTCCCATTGGTACCTATCAAATCGGAGAGGGACAAACAACCTGCACAATGTGTCCATTGGGGGAAATTACACCATCCACAAATAGTACATCTGTAGACCAGTGTGGATCGTTTGACCTCTTCGTCAGTGGCCTTGATGGAATGAAAGAAATGGCCAACTTTAATACCAGTGGCAATGATGTTTTGACATTGGCATTTTGGTTAAAGCTTCAAGTAGAGCACATTCCGGATCTGACTGTCCAACTCACTGACACGAGCGGCCTTTCCGTCGCCCTTAGTTTTACAGATGCACTCGGGATTACTGTCGGGTATGTCCCTGTTTTTTAGCCATCCTATACGATTAACGAGTCTGTTTAAATGATAAAGTAAGTGGAGCAAACTGACGTGCTATAGGGCAATGTAAAGTATCGAAGGAGAAGTGCCCGCTACAGGTAACACGTTTGCAGATAACTTTAATGTTATATCCTGAAAATACACGAAATAACGATGACCATCGTCTCTGCATAGAGATAAACCATCCGTGCTATCGTGTGACCATGCAAATTCGTATTTTTGCAAAATGTGTAACGGTGTATTTCGATCGGTTGCACTTTTGGCCAAAAAAAAACGAGTTTTGCATGACCACTTGATAGTAAAGAGAGTTCATCCCAACACAGAGAAATATCAAGAAAGTAAGTTCCAAATTGTTATCTGAATGCCGCACTTTTCCTCGAAGTTCTTTGCACGCTCCAAAGCATTATGTCATGTTGGTTCGCCACCTTGATTACCAATAGAGCAATTCGTTACCATGATAGACATAAAAATGTAAATAAATGTATACTTTTTTGAAAAAGATAACTATATAATCACATGATATAATTGCATGTATTAATCTTTATTATATGATTTATTCAATGTATATGTGTGTGTGTGTGTATATATATATACATGGTTCTCCAAAAGTATTTTTAATAGATCTCTAAAAATAGGTCTTTAATCACTGAAAAAAATTAAAAACCAGGAGTTTTGCAGGGTGGGATCCCTGTTCCCTTGATGTCTTAAAGTAATGGCCATTGATCCTCAGATTTTTCAAGTATTTGACATAGTTCTCCAAAAGTATTTTCCATAGATCTCTAAAATTTGATCACTGAAAAAATGGCGTATGTTCCCCAAGATCCCTAAAAATAATTGCCCATGTTCCGACGATTTCCAAAACTCCTGGAATGGCCTTAATAGATACAATCAATATTTTAACGTTACGTGTGTTTATATAGAAGACAAATTTGATGACACGATTTTTAATTTCAGGTCGAGTATTTACGAAATAAACACCGTTCCGTTATCACACCAGAAGTGGACTTACATTGCATATACAATTGACGCGACATCACAACAACTTAAACTGTACACGGACAACACTCAGGTTCTGGATGGATAAGACAAACGTACAACTAGACAGTAGCGTATCTTTAGGAGAAAGTAGTTTGTCAATTACGACGCCCACTTCACATGGTAAAATGATAGAAACACTTAAGCATAAAAAGGATAATTTACTTAAAACCTATTAACGGTTTCTAGGCATTGCACCAACTCGTATTTTCACTACCAAATTTCTGTAATGGTTGTTTGTAACAATTATTAATAATATCTCCTCATGTCAGAGTGTTTGTATGAGTATATCCGTGTTATTGTGTGTTTTGCTATTATATGGTTATTTCGTATTAAAACGAACTTAATTAAACATTTCAGGCGTTTACCTCTCCGGTATCTCGGCGTATGGTCGTGTATTAACTGGCGCTGAGGTGTCTGACTTAACCCAGTCGTGTTCTGCATCGATCGGTGGTGAACTTATGACAATGGAAGATGTTAAAAACAGGATGACAGGAGAGGTAGTTGCAGTGACGCCATCTGTGTGCGACGGTAAATATTTATTATAACGATGTGGTGTCGCAAACGGCTTGTCAAAGAAAACAGTATGTATCACAATATAAAAACTAACACTCTTACGTTAACTTATTATATTGTGCGGATGATGAAACATTTTGTAAAATTAAAACTGTTTTATACCTTAAAACTTTTTTTTTGTATATTTCAGCAATTAATGAATGCGAATCATCCCCATGTGGAGCACACACGTGTATAAATGAAGTTGACGATTTTACTTGTGTGTGCCATGGCGGTATGACAGGCGATCTGTGTGATGTACCACCAGACTTTTGCACAGGCAATGAGTGTTACCATGGTAATTGTATCTCCGGCAATGGAACATACACTTGTGATTGCACAAACGGGTATTCGGGCGTCTTTTGCGACCGTGAACCAGGTATAAATACAAAAATGTCTTTAATTTCTGTTGCATGTACTGTACTATTCATTATGAAATTAGAATATGTCGCCTGTTGGTATCTTATTTTGATACGTGCTTAAATAAAATTTAATTCTTCTAATTATTGTTTTTATATCTCGTTGACTATAGCACTTCATACACATACTGGACTTGTGGGTATTTTCAGTTGATGGTGGGTGGTCAGAATGGGGAGAATGGCCAGCTTGTGGCGCCAAGTGTAACGGTGGTACCCGTCAACGTAATCGCAGTTGTAACAACCCGACACCTGGATACATGGGAAACGATTGTCAAGGCAGTGGCGTTGAAACGGAAGAATGCAATACTGTTGTGTGTCCGAGTAAGTTTGAATGGTTTTAAATCACTTTTACGATTTATTATATAACGCACGGTAGAATTCATAGCAGGAGTTTTTTCAGATCGGTAATTATATGCACGTAAAAATGATTTCATTATATGATTATATCTATTTATTAAAATGTCCGACTCAAAAATGGGAGATCAAACCATTTTCAGATCGGTAAATAAGCGTGCGTATAATAATAATAAAAATAACAATGATACTAATAATGCTAGTGTGTGTGTGTGTGTGTGTGTGTGTGTGAGTGTGTGTGTGTGTGTGTGTGTGTGTGTGTCATCGCATTCTTAACTTGTGAAATTACACCCACACTAACGAAAGGCAATTTAAACAAACACCATTCCTATATCACACGTGTTATCACCAATGAAACAACGTATGTATAGTATACCGGCCGTTGTTACATAGAGCGCATTTCAACATGTGTGTGTGTGTGTGTGTGTGTGTGTGTATGTGTGTGTGTGTGTGTGTGTGTGTCAATTTTGATGCCGAGCTACCCGATTTACTAGAGTTGCTAAGAATAAATTATGTTTTATACTAATTTTATATTTTTATACTCCTATGTGTATTTGTCAGAATGTCCGACTTTGGAAAGAGAGTTTAAGACTATAGTCACGTGTTCAGACACTGATCCTGACGTCACCGTGTGTAATATGACATGCACAGACGGTACTACTCTTCCAAATGGACAGGCAGCCTTCGAGAAATACAGATGTGGCAAAGTAACGGCGTATGAGTGGACTCCCAGAGACAAACTTCCGGTCTGTGTGGGTACGTAAATACATAGTCGCCATACCTCGTGTCATAGTGTTTATATAGCGCTGTGGTCCTTTGGTTATACATTTTGTATTGAGGTCGTGGGGTCGAACCCCTCCACACCGATGTAAAGTGGAACTTAAATATATTGCACGGGAAGATGTTGTTATACATCAATCAAGAGCTTTGTATCATTTATTAAGTTTACAAATAGAGACATTGTGCCATCTACGTGTAAATACCATTGAATCTACGATAAGCGGTGATCCGTAATGCGTAAATTTCCCTTGAAATCAAGTCCTACCATGTCCTCAAATGAGGTCTTGTGGTATTAATAATAATAATAAAGTCTCTATTTAACAAAAGAATTCATTTGAACAAGTCAGTCTTCCACGAGGATCTCAAACATACATATATTACTTATATATGTGCTAAATAATACGTACATAAATAAACATAAAAAAAACAAAATCAGTATATGAAATTAATTCTCGATTTTCGGTAATGGAAGCAAGTCGCTGTCTGTCGATGGACGCTGTGTCTAGTAGCACACATATTATATGTAAGCAAGTCACTGTCTGCCAGTGGACGCTGTGTCTAGTAACACATATTATATGTAAGATATACTTTGAAGATATATAAAATTGTCATTGCTTTTTTGTTTTATTTGAAACAATGGAACTAATGTTAGAAAACAGTACAATTCTATAACTTTTTAAATTGATTTAGAGTATTCAAAGCCTCCTCAGCTCGGTTTCACCAACATGGCTACTGTAACTCCGACAGTCGCAACCTCAGCAGAGGAGGACTACATCACACACGTTCAAGATGGCCTTTCCGATGTAGAATGTGTGAAAAGCGGACAGTGTAGTATAGATATAAATCTGTCGTCTTCATCCAGTCGAAGGAAACGGTCCACGGGGTCTACTGTAACGTTACAGTTCACAATTGTTATGACCGATCAGGGAGAGCTGAACCTTGGAGAATATCTTACCAGTGGTACCAGTGAGTCCATTACTTTGACTTCAAATTTATACATTTAAGAAGGAATGCGCTCAGTTGGATGGACCGATTTCTTCGCGCTCTAATTGTAACAGAAATCGCGAGCCTTAGTACAACACTAAGCGTACTAGAAATATATGTCCCTGCTATGAAATGGAACCATAAAGTGTTACCCATGTTCGTCAATCCGTCCGGCGCTTCCGCAAAGACGATTGGGTAGTTAAGCGATTAGGGTTTGTAAATTTTTTGGGCGGTTGAAAAACAGTTGAAAAAAATTATATGGCTGTTTCAAGACACATAAAAACAGTTATGTGATTTTTTTTCTTTTGTGTCGCACACAAGTAATAAGCAGGGCACAAAGAAGCCACTTAAATTCGCATTTGTTAGAAAGTCCGTCAGTCCGTCAGTTCTGTTGTATAGTGCTTCCAATATGATTCCATATCGAATTTACACACAAACTTATACCTGAATGATATCAAAATAAAGAAGAGAAAATGTTGGTGAGTTTTTGTTTATATTATGTCATAATAATTGACACTACAAAAATAATAATGCTATCTTTGTAATAGCGGTATCCTATGATTGGCAAAAAAGGAAAACTCATCTTGTTTCGGGAATTAGGGTCGAGGTTTAGGGAATGAGGGTCGAGGTTTAGGGAGAAGGAGGTCAAGATCAATATCACCAAAACTAGAACAATGCATACAGTTATTTCTCACTCACAAATATTCCTCTCTTTTTCTCAAGACTTTTCAACTCTTGTTTCATTTAAGTTCTGAAAACATGCTTCACCATTGTTACTAAAGCATTACTTTAAATGTAGGTTGACGTCGGAATCTATTATTAAATTTATTGCATTTTATCTCGGTTATTTTGTAATTATGGAACAATACTAATAAAATTATCACTTAGTGTTTGATCTTTTTTTTAAATTACAACCGTAAATAAACGGTAATCTTATATATATGGGTCTCATTTAAAGTCTCGTTTTTCTGCTTCATATCTGAATAAAAAGTCTTTACTAGATGATAAGAAAACGTCCATTACCTCGGACAAAGTATTTGTTGTTGCACTAAGGGTTATTTATAACAATCTTTATTGTAACAAAATAAGTTTATGTGGATGTGATTTGGTGAAGAAAATATTATTCCGAGGATAAATAGATTTTTGTTACATTAAGGGCTATTTATAATCGCAAACAAAATTTGTGTTACTGTGTTGTTGTTGTTGTTGTTGTTGTTGTACATGTTGTTGTTGTTGTTGTTGTTGTTGTTTAATATTACCAACTACTTCCACTATGTCAGAACTACTTGGTGTTAATAGTGTTGTTGTTTTATATTACCAGCCACTTCCAGTATGTCAGAGCTACTTGGTGTTAATACAGTGTTGTTGTTTTATATTACCGGCCACTTCCAGTATGTCATGACTTCTTGGTGTTATTAAAGTGTTGTTGTTTTATATTACCAGCCACTTCCAGTATGTCGGAGCTACTTGGTGATAATACAGTGTTTTTGTTGTTTTACATTACCAGCCACTTCTAGTATGTCAGAACTACTTGGTGTTAATACAGTGTTGTTGTTGTTTTACATTACCAGCCACTTCCAGTATGTCAGAGCTACTTGGTGTCAATACAGTGTTGTTGTTTTATATTACCAGCCACTTCCAGTATGTCAGAGTTACTTGGTGTTAATATAGTGTTGTTGTTTTATATTAATAGCTACTTCCAGTATGTCAGAACTACTCAGTGTTAATACAGTGTTGTTATTGTTGTTGTTATTTTATATTACCAGCCACTACCAGTTTGTCACAGCTACTTGGTGTTAATACAGTGTTGTTGTTGTTGTTGTTTTATATTACTAGCTATTTCCAGTATGTCAGAGCTACTTGGTGTTAATACAGTGTTGTTGTTTTATATTACTAGTTACTTCCAGTATGTCAGAGCTACTTGGTGTTAATACAGTGTTGTTATTTTATATTACCAGCCACTTCCAGTATGTCAGAACTACTTGGTGTTAATACAGTGTTGTTGTTTTATATTAACGGCCTTTTCCAATATGTCAAAACTACTTGGTGTTAATACAGTGTTGTTGTTGTTGTTGTTGTTGTTGTTGTTGTTATTATTATATATTACCAGTCAATTCCAGTATGTCAGAGCTACTTGGAGTAATACAGTGTTGTTGTTTTATATAACCGGCCTATTCCATTATGTCAGAACTACTTGGTGTTAATACAGTGTTGTTGTTGTTGTTGTTGTTGTTGTTGTTGTTGTTGTTGTTTTATATTACCAGCCACTTCCAGTATGTCAGAGCTACTTGGTGTTAGTAAAGTGTTGTTGTTTTATATAACCGGCCTCTTCCAGTATGTCAGAACTACTTGGTGTTAACCCAGTGGTGTTGTTTTTATGACCAGCCACTTCCAATATGTCAGAGCTACTTGATGTTAATACAGTGTTGTTGTTGTTATTGTTTTATATAACCAGCTACGTCCAGTATGTCAGAACTACTTGGTGTTAACACAGTGTTGTTGTTTTATATTACCAGCCACTTCCAATATGTCAGAGCTACTTGGTGTTAATACAGTGTTGTTGTTTTATATTACCGACCTCTTCCAGTATGTCAGAGCTACTTTGTGTTAACACAGTGTTGTTGTTTTATATTACCAGGCACTTCCAGTATGTCAGAACTACTTGGTGTAGGTTAAGTGTTGTTTTATATTACCAGTCAACTCCATTAAGTCGTTCTAGAACTACTTGGTTTTAACCCAGTGTTGTTGTTTTTATGACCAGCCACTTCCAATATGTCAGAACTACTTGGTGTTAACACAGTGTTGTTGTTTTATATGACCAGCCACTTCCAGTATGTCAGATCTACTTGGTGTTAGTAAAGTGTTGTTGTTTTATATAACCGGCCTATTCCATTATGTCAGAACTACTTCGTGTTAACACAGTGCTTTTTTTTATATTACCAGCTACGTCAAGTATGTCAGAACTACTTGGTGTTAACATAATGTTGTTGTTTTATATTACCAGCCACTTACAGTATGTCAGAACTACTTGGTGTTAACACAGTGTTGTTGTTTTATATTACCGGCCTCTTCCAGTATGTCAGAGCTACTTGGTGTTAACACAGTGTTGTTTTATATTACCAGCTACGTCCAGTATGTCAGAACTACTTGGTGTTAACACAGTGTTGTTGTTTTATATTACCAGCCACTTCCAATATGTCAGACCTACTTGGTGTTAATACAGTGTTGTTGTTTTATATTACCAGGCACTTCCAGTATGTCAGAACTACTTGGTGTAGGTAAAGTGTTGTTTTATATTACCAGTCACTTCCATTAAGTCAGAACTACTTCGTGTTAACACAGTGGTGTTGTTTTATATTACCAGCTACGTCCATTATGTCAAAGCTACTTGGTGTTACTAAAGTGTTGTTGTTTTATATAACCGGCCTGTTCCATTATGTCAGAACTACTTCGTGTTAACACAGTGCTTTTTTTTATATTACCAGCTACGTCAAGTATGTCAGAACTACTTGGTGTTAACATAATGTTGTTGTTTTATATTACCAGCCACTTCCAGTATGTCAGAACTACTTGGTGTTAACACAGTGTTGTTGTTTTATATTACCGGCCTCTTCCAGTATGTCAGAGCTACTTGGTGTTAACACAGTGTTGTTTTATATTACCAGCTACGTCCAGTATGTCAGAACTACTTGGTGTTAACACAGTGTTGTTGTTTTACATTACCAGCCACTTCCAATATGTCAGACCTACTTGGTGTTAATACAGTGTTGTTGTTTTATATTACCAGGCACTTCCAGTATGTCAGAACTACTTGGTGTAGGTAAAGTGTTGTTTTATATTACCAGTCACTTCCATTAAGTCAGAACTACTTCGTGTTAACACAGTGGTGTTGTTTTATATTACCAGCTACGTCAAGTATGTCAGAACTACTTGGTGTTAACATAATGTTGTTGTTTTATATTACCAGCCACTTCCAGTATGTCAGAACTACTTGGTGTTAATACAGTGTTGTTGTTTTATATTACCGGCCTCTTCCAGTATGTCAGAGCTACTTGGTGTTAACACAGTGTTGTTTTATATTACCAGCTACGTCCAGTATGTCAGAATTACTTGGTGTTAACACAGTGTTGTTGTTTTATATTACCAGCCACTTCCAATATGTCAGACCTACTTGGTGTTAATACAGTGTTGTTGTTTTATATTACCAGGCACTTCCAGTGTGTCAGAACTACTTGGTGTAGGTAAAGTGTTGTTTTATATTACCAGTCACTTCCATTAAGTCAGAACTACTTCGTGTTAACACAGTGGTGTTGTTTTATATTACCAGCTACGTCCAGTATGTCAGAACTACTTGGTGTTAACATAATGTTGTTGTTTTATATTACCGGCCTCTTCCAGTATGTCAGAACTACTTGGTGTTAACACAGTGTGGTTGTTTTATATTACCAGCCACTTCCAATATGTCAGAACTACTTGGTGTTTACACAGTGTTGTTGTTTTATACTACCAGCCACTTCCAATATGTCAGAACTACTTGGTGTTAGTACAGTGTTGTTGTTTTATATTACTAGCTACTTCCAGTATGTCAGAACTACTTGGTGTTAGTACAGTGTTGTTGTTTTATATTACTAGCTACTTCCAGTATGTCAGAACTACTTGGTGTTAGTACATTGTTTTGGGATTTTATATTACTAGCTACTTCCAATTTGTCAGAACTACTTGGTGTTAATACAATGTTGTTTTATATTACCGGCCTCTTCCAGTATGTCAGAACTACTTTGTGTTAGTACAGTGCTGTTGTTTTATATTACTAGCTACTTCCAGTATGTCAGAACTACTTGGTGTTAGTACAGTGTTGTTGTTTTATATTACTAGGTACGTCCAGTATGTCAGAACTAGTTGGTGTTAACACAGTGTGGTTGTTTTATATTACCAGCCACTTCCAATATGTCAGAACTACTTGGTGTTAATACAGTGTTGTTGTTTTATATTACCGGCCTCTTCCAGTATGTCAGAGCTACTTGGTGTTAACACAGTGTTGTTTTATATTACCAGCTACGTCCAGTATGTCAGAACTACTTGGTGTTAACATAGTGTTGTTGTTTTATGTTACCAGCCACTTCCAATATGTCAGACCTACTTGGTGTTAATACAGTGTTGTTGTTTTATATTACCAGGCACTTCCAGTATGTCAGAACTACTTGGTGTAGGTAAAGTGTTGTTTTATATTACCAGTCACTTCCATTAAGTCAGAACTACTTCGTGTTAACACAGTGGTGTTGTTTTATATTACCAGCTACGTCCAGTATGTCAGAACTACTTGGTGTTAACATAATGTTGTTGTTTTATATTACAGGCCTCTTCCAGTATGTCAGAACTACTTGGTGTTAACACAGTGTGGTTGTTTTATATTACCAGCCACTTCCAATATGTCAGAATTACTTGGTGTTTACACAGTGTTGTTGTTTTATACTACCAGCCACTTCCAATATGTCAGAACTACTTGGTGTTAGTACAGTGTTGTTGTTTTATATTACTAGCTACTTCCAGTATGTCAGAACTACTTGGTGTTAGTACAGTGTTGTTGTTTTATATTACTAGCTACTTCCAGTATGTCAGAACTACTTGGTGTTAGTACATTGTTTTGGGATTTTATATTACTAGCTACTTCCAATTTGTCAGAACTACTTGGTGTTAATACAATGTTGTTTTATATTACCGGCCTCTTCCAGTATGTCAGAACTACTTTGTGTTAGTACAGTGCTGTTGTTTTATATTACTAGCTACTTCCAGTATGTCAGAACTACTTGGTGTTAGTACAGTGTTGTTGTTTTATATTACTAGCTACGTCCAGTATGTCAGAACTACTTGGTGTTAACACAGTGTGGTTGTTTTATATTACCAGCCACTTCCAATATGTCAGAACTACTTGGTGTTAATACAGTGTTGTTGTTTTATATTACCGGCCTCTTCCAGTATGTCAGAGCTACTTGGTGTTAACACAGTGTTGTTTTATATTACCAGCTACGTCCAGTATGTCAGAACTACTTGGTGTTAACACAGTGTTGTTGTTTTATATTACCAGCCACTTCCAATATGTCAGACCTACTTGGTGTTAATACAGTGTTGTTGTTTTATATTACCAGGCACTTCCAGTATGTCAGAACTACTTGGTGTAGGTAAAGTGTTGTTTTATATTACCAGTCACTTCCATTAAGTCAGAACTACTTGGTGTTAACACAGTGTTGTTGTTTTATACTACCAGCCACGTCCAGTATGTCAGAGCTACTTGGTGTTAGTAAAGTGTTGTTGTTTTATATTACCGGCCTCTTCCAGTATGTCAGAGCTACTTGGTGTTTACACAGTGTTGTTGTTTTATACTACCAGCCACGTCCAGTATGTATGAGCTACTTGGTGTTAGTACAGTGTTGTTGTTTTATATTACTAGCTACTTCCAGTATGTCAGAACTACTTGGTGTTAGTACAGTGTTGTTGTTTTATATTACTAGCTACTTCCAGTATGTCAGAACTGCTTGGTGTTAGTACATTGTTTTGGGATTTTATATTACCAGCCACTTCCAATATGTCAGAACTACTTGGTGTTAATACAGTGTTGTTGTTTTATATTACCGGCCTCTTCCAGTATGTCAGAGCTACTTGGTGTTAACACAGTGTTGTTGTTTTATACTACCAGCCACGTCCAGTATGTCAGAGCTACTTGGTGTTAGTAAAGTGTTGTTGTTTTATATTACCGGCCTCTTCCAGTATGTCAGAGCTACTTGGTGTTTACACAGTGTTGTTGTTTTATACTACCAGCCACGTCCAGTATGTCAGAGATACTTTGTGTTAGTACAGTGCTGTTGTTTTATATTACTAGCTACTTCCAGTATGTCAGAACTACTTGGTGTTAGTACAGTGTTGTTGTTTTATATTACTAGCTACTTCCAGTATGTCAGAACTACTTGATGCCGTAAACGTGATGAGTAACGTGACTGCCCACATTCAGGCTAATATGGTCAGTATATTCAGTGGTGAAGTCGATGGCGTACAATACACAGTGGACACGGGTTCGCTCGTTGTGACGGCCCGTGTTTATTGTGATGATGGGTATGCAGGGACAGACGGCATGTGTGGTAGGTAATTTGTTAGAAGTTGAAAAATATGGAAATTAGTTGCGACAATGTTTAATGCCTACACAACGCGGCACAATCACTTAAATTTTCAACTAAAATTCCCCAAACTTATCTATATCTATAACATTTATTATGAACTGTAATGTTTTGTATTACAGATTTATTTTTGATTTACTAAACACGAATAATTTGTATTAACTCACAGACCATTTCTGTTAAGTGTATAATGGTTTAGACATAATTTCAACTAAGGCATATTTATATCCTTTTTTAATATACGTCGTAATTCAAGGATGTTTCCACAACGGCACGTTGATCGCTATTTTTCATTTGATTTGAAACAGGACGTTTGTTTTTTTTCTTCAGTTCAATGTCCGGCTGGTACCAGGTCCGCTAACAGTTTATGCATAAGTTGTGATGTAGGAACATACCAGTCGCTGCCGGGACAAAGCAGCTGTATCACGTGTCCATATGGATATACGACTAAATCATACGGTTCAGATGATGTCGCTGAATGTTCAGGTAGGTAGATGTCTCAGTGGCTAGATGTTTCTTAAACATATCATGACACACACACACACACACACACACACACACACACATATATATATATATATATATATATATTCCGCAAGAAATGCGTCGCATGTCAATACAATATGGGAGAGGGTACTCAATAATAGTAATGCACATACGTTTTGTTTTATTATTAAAACATTGCAAAATTGTTATCACTATGACGTAACTCATACGTTTTCTATTTTTGAACTGGTAAAGTGGTATATTCATGCACATGCACATATTGTAAAGCAAAAGATACACGTTATGCATCAAAACTGTATGTTTTTGTCTTCTCTCAGTTGTATTCAATGTAACTACACAAGCGCCTACGTCCACCCTGCCGACCACAGTACCTGTGTCGTCTGGATCCACTTCTCCATCTCCAACTGTCACAGAAGGATTATCAAGTAAGTACTGCGGACATGAGGTGGGACAGGTGACATTAATTTTACACAAAACATAATATTGATTGTGTTCACGTTGTAGTTGACCTTTGAATGTTAAGAGAAAAAAAAGTCAGAAATCTCATTAGAAAATTATAATGATAAAAACGAAGTGTACGGGCTTCAACAATTATATCGTAGCAATGCATATTGTATGTAAAACGATGAAGACATGGGCCACTTATTTTTAGCGAAAACTTCATATCAATGTTTTCAAAAGTATCTTTATGTATTGATTTCAACTTAGACAAATAATATTGTAATATCAAAACTTCAAATGTTTCCCACCCAAATATATGTCCAATACTTTTCGTTTGATATGAAAATCACAGAAATCTGTTGAGATCGATTAATTCTGAAGAAGTAATGTTTGCAAAAAATTAGAAAACGCTAGATGTGCCACCTGCAGTTTCGACATGTATATGCACTGAGTTAGTTACCTATGCTGACTTGTCGTCAGCAATATTAAGTTAAGAGTCATTGTAATAAAATGTAAATTAGCTAAATTTTAAGAGCGTAACTTTATGTCAAATGGGGATACCATATGCTACCAAATTACATTAATTTTATTTAAAAAGGAAATTAACCATCTACCATGATAACTTAATATAATTTATGTTGAATTATATTAGATAACTGCGTTTCCGTACCTAAATATTGCATGACAAATTGGTTAACAATTGTTTCAGTATCATAGTGTACGCTCGGTGTATTAATTATAATTTGTAGGGTTTTTGAAGTTTGTCATCAATCGCAATACTATATCGGTTAATTATATTACGTTGCTGAGCATCTCCATTTTATTTTATTTTTTCAGAATAAGGAAACACACACATCTGTAATAAAATGTACCAATGTTTCTTTTTATTGCAGCCACCATCATACTCGGGATTTGCTTCAGTG
The DNA here is from genome assembly GCA_029582155.1 of Panopea generosa. Taxonomy (NCBI): domain Eukaryota; kingdom Metazoa; phylum Mollusca; class Bivalvia; order Adapedonta; family Hiatellidae; genus Panopea; species Panopea generosa. The sequence continues at coordinate 39,651,400 of CM055905.1, forward strand.
TTGCTGCATTCATCTTGTCGCTAATTGCTATTGGATGTGTTCTGTGGAAGAAATTGGCGAGGTTGGTAAAGCATATACTTTTCTTACACATTATACCAACAAATACATCTTATGAATATTAAATCATCCTTTAAATCTATTTAAGATGTTCTCAGAATAATTTGAAAATAAACGAGTAGTTAAATCATAACAATTGATTTAGTAATGAATGTCATTACAAAAAAGCATTAAATTAGTGATAGCGGCGTTCAGCTGTTTCAGTAACTTGTATGGCTCCGTCACGTGACAACAACAGAACGGCATCTTCTTGCCCTCTTTGACACACTATTTCACTGATGATACTGCTGTGGAATATTTACTCATGTGAATCCGACTCTCTCCAGTTGACCAACATTCATCTGTTGGGTAGCTGTTGTTGCTGCATGTATGGGTTATGATTTATTTTCAGTGCAAATTTCTGAGAACATCGTCAATGGAATGTAATACATATATTTTTATTGATAAGATGCCTCTGTTTGTGTGTTTGCTTACAATATAAAAAGACAAAGTGGCCTGTAAGAAATGTTGTTCAGTGTACAAACGAGGAATGTTAGTGTTTTGTTTTTCTTATTTTTGTACATTATCTTTAATATTCAGAATATTAGGAGTATATTTTGGTGGTATTGAATGAAAAATGTCATATCAGCCATTTCACTTCTAAGTAGAGGTCCATAGGACATGTCACGTGACAACGTTATCCTCGTGACATTGCGTGTCCCAGTTATCGATTGCTATTTTTAAATAAATAAATTGCCAAAATCAAAAATATGTATATTTTCCTTGTCTATATAATTGACGAATGAAGATTCATGAACCTTTTAAAATAGGCCTCAAGCATCAAATGTGCCTTGTTAATTTTGTTTTGATCTAATGAAATGTAGATCATTAGTATAAAACACATCCATTTAAAAACACAATTGTTACAGTTTAATGCAACCATTAACTTTTCCCTTTAAGAAGAAGGCAAAGGAAAACACATCTGTTATTTCTAGCCCTGGATACTTTGGCTGGAAGCTCCTTCTATTATGCATTGTTTATGTTATAGGATAAAATCGATGAAGTTGTCAATGAAACATGTCGACTAAAATGAAATGTTCATGTTAGTGTTCGCCAGGTTACATATACTGAATCATGTCTGCCACCTATTTATTATTTTAAACCAAAAAGGACTTATTAGAGAGTTTGTAAATAATTTTAAACGATTTATTATTATACCCTTTAAATTCAAAAATATTTTATGGGATATTTTAAAAGGTTTGGCAAAGGTTTAATTTAATTCGGAGTAACAAACATCACAGATGAAATTATACGGACTAATTCATTGATACAAACCAATAATAAAAACAATATTTTATAGGGAATGACTAGCTAAAGGAATACAATATTACAACAACATTATGATTACAGAAACATGTCCTTTTATAGTTTTAATGTGATGAAACAGTTATATAACCTAACAATTTCATAGTTTTAAAATATCACTCATTAACTGTTTCTATACCGAACGCATGGGAAAAAGTTCAACATGAAATATACATCGACAACAACCAAGCAGTTTTCAATGATAGAATGCATAAGGTATTGATACCCAAAAAATATATTTTTGTCGCCAGTTACATATCCTATTTATTCGAGATTGAGTTATTTAAATATAAGTATATACATAGAATTATATCTACAAATAAGTTCTTACACAAATGCCATATAGTAAAGTTAATGTCATTCTGTAATAAGCATGTAGAAACTATGCAATATTTTTGGCGGATTGTGCTCTCATACAACTTTACTGAACAAAATCAAATTATTTAAAACGGTATTGATGTAGCATTTCACTATATAAATATAATATTGGGCATCCATGACCACACAAAACGAAAACAAGTTAATCTAAAAAAGAAACGCACAATAAGAAATTATGTTTAATAAATCTCTCACATTTTCACTTAATCATGTTACTCCTATTTTAAATGTATAAAACTGTGTTCTCACTTCACAACATGCAACTCTTACTTTAAATGTATAATACTGTGTTCTCATTTTCACTACAAAAAAGCATGTTACTCCTATTTTAATTGTATAATACTGTGTTCTCATTTCAACACATGCAATTCTTACTTTAAATGTATAATACTGTGTTCTCATTTCAACACATGCAATTCTTACTTTAAATGTACAATACTGTGTTCTCATTTAAAGCATGTTACTCCTACTTTAATTGTATAATACTGTGTTCTCATTTCAACACATGCAATTCTTACTTTAAATGTATAATACTGTGTTTTCATTTTCACTACACTAAAGCATGTACTCCTGTTTTAAATGTATAATTCCGTGTTCTCATTTTCGCTACACTAAAGCATGTTACTTATGTTTTAAATGTATAATACCGTGTTCTCATTTTTACTACACTTAAGCATGTAACTTCTATTTTAAATGAATAATACCGTGTTCTCATTTTCACTACACTAAAGCATGTAACTCCTATTTTAAATTATAATACCGTGTTCTCATTTTCACTACACTAAAGCATGTAACTCCATTTTAAATGTATACTACTGTGTTCTCATTTTCGCTATACTAAAGTATGTTACACCTATTTTAAATGTATAATACCGTGTTGTCATATTCACTACACTAAAGCATGTTACTTCTATTTAAAATGTATAATACCGTGTTCTCATTTTCACTACACTAAAACATGTTACTCCTATTTTAAATGTATAATACCGTGTTCTCATTTTAACTACACTAAAGCATGTTACTCATGATTTAAATGTATAATACCGTGTTCTCATTTTCACTACACTTAAGCATGTAACTTCCATTTTAAATGTATAATACCGTGTTCTCATTTTCAATACACTAAAGCATGTTACTCCTATTTTAAATGTATAATACCGTGTTCTCATTTTAACTACACTAAAGCATGTTACTCATGTTTTAAATGTATAATACCGTGTTCTCATTTTCACTACACTTAAGCATGTAACTTCTATTTTTAAATGTATAATACCGTGTTCGCATTTTCACTACACTTAAGCATGTTACTTCTATTTTAAATGTATAATACCGTGTTCTCATTTTCACTACACTTAAGCATGTAACTTCTATTTTAAATATATAATACCGTGTTCTCATTTTCGCTATACTAAAGTATGTTACTCCTATTTTAAATGTATAATACCTTGTTCTCATATTCACTACACGAAAGCATGTTACTTCTATTTTAAATGTATAATACCGTGTTCTCATTTTCGTTACACTAAAGAATGTTACTCCTATTTTTAATGCATAATACCGTGTTCTCATCTTCGCTCCACTAAAGCATTTCACTCCTATTTTAAATTATGATACCGTGTTCTCATTTTTACTACACTAAAGCCTGTAACTTTTATTTTAAATGTATAATACTGTGTCCTCATTTTCACTATACTAAAATATGTTATTCCTGTTTTGAATGTATATTAATGTGTTCTCATTTTCACTTCACTAAAGCATGTTACTCCTGTTTTAAATGTATAATATCGTGTTCTTATTTTCACTATACTAAAGTATGCTACTCATATTTTAAATGTGTAATACCGTGTTCTCATATTTGCTACACTAAAGCATGTTACTCTTGTTTTAAATGTATAATACCGTGTTCTCATATTTGCTACACTAAAGCATGTTACTCTTATTTTAAATGTATAATACCGTTTTCTCATTTTCGCTACACTAAAGCATGTTACTCTTATTTTAAATGTATAATACCGTGTTCTCATTTTCGCTACACTAAAGCATGTTACTCCTATTTTAAATGTATAATACCGTGTTCTCATTTTCGCTACACTAAAGCATGTTCTCCTTTTTTAAATTATAATACCGTGTTCTCATTTTCATACCATGTTCTCATTTTCACTACACTTAAGTATGTCACTCCTATTTTAAATGCAAAGCTCCGTGTTCTCATTTTCGTTACACTAAAGCATTTACTCTTATTTTAAATGTATAATACCGTGTTCTCATTTTCGCTACACTAAAACGTGTTACTCTTATTTTAAATTATAATACCGTGTTCTCATTTTCGCTACACTAAAGCGTGTTACTCCTTTTTTAAAGTATAATACCGTGTTCTCATTTTCACTACACTTAAGCATTTACTCCTATTTTAAATGTATAATACCGTGTTCTCATTTTCGCTACACTAAGCGTGTTACTCCTATTTTAAATTATAATACCGTGTTCTCATTTTAGCTACACTAAAGCGTGTTACTCCTATTTTAAATTATAATATCGTGTTCTCATTTCACTTCACTAAAGCATGTAACTCCTATTTTAAATGTATAATACCGTGTTCTCATTTTCGCTACATTTAAGTATGTAACTCCTATTTTGAATGCATAATTCCGTGTTCTCATATTCGCTACAAAAAATGCATGTTACTCCTATTTTAAATGTATAATACTGTGTTCTCGTTTTCGCTACACTAAAGCTTGTTACTCCTATTTTACATTATAATACCGTGTTCTCGTTTTCACTACACTAAAGCTTGTTACTCATATTTTAAATCATAATACCTTGTTCTCATATTCACTACACTAAAGCCTGTAACTCCTATTTTAAATGTATAATACCGTGTTCTCATTTTCGCTACACTTAAGCATGTAACTCCTATTCTAAATGTATAATACTGTGAACAGTGTACAACTCTGAATGTGTGAAAATGAAAACAAACGGGCTACCACTTGTTTGCAATCAATGCCAAGTGTAAATAACGTGAAGCGCACAATGGAAAATGTTGTAACTTAATATCACATGTATATATTTTATATTATAAACTTTTATATAATTTTTTTTCAGAAAAGCAGCAAGAACAATGGAGACAAATGGAAGTCGAGCCAGTTTAAATATGATACGACCTGCCACAAATTGCCAAAAAATAAACGTAGTTCCTGATATACGTACAACACCTAGTAGACCGAAGTTTCACAAAGCGCCCACTACTTTAACTATTTCTGATGTAGAATTAGCTCAAAATAAAGATGACCCACCCCCGTATGAAAGCCTTGGGTTTAGGGAAACTCCCTTTGCTCATTCAAGCATGTCAAACAAGACGACTTAACAACATGTTATTGTATTATAAATGTGTATGATGGCATTTTGATTCACACAGGCTGCAAACAAACTTGATATCAGATGCAACGACAGCCGTTTGCTATCAAAACAATTAGACTTTAATGTTGTTGTTGTTGTATTATGTTGAGTGTCGCTTTCAACAATTTTCAGCGAGTAAGCGTTTGTGGTCATTAATGAGTTGATGTAAGAGTGTAAACATAAATGTTTTCTCATCACTGGTATGCGGACGGTCGTAGTTTTATCCCCGGTCGGGTCATACCATAGCATTATAAATGGAACTAGAAGCTTTCGTGCTACGTTATCATGTTCAGCATTTAGAGATTAGATTAAGGTCTGATCGGGGGTGGGGGCCCGGTGTCAACAATGAGGCTGGTAAGGTACCTCACAATGAAACTGAGGTGCATTACGCCTGTGTTACAGCGCTTAGAACACTGTCCCAAGCAGTCACCTTCGTGATGTGACTGCATCGTTTTTATTACCGTTACGAATCAAGTGTTAAAGGGATTTAAGAATGTATCAAACTTAAAGTGACGATATTCATTCCGCAACTGAGCAAGGAGAACTAAAAACATAAGACTACCAGTTAGATATTACGGCGGTGTGTACAGTTTGTGTGGTAGGGCAGACATCTTGTCATATTAATGTTGAACAGCGTTTAAAATCATCAGTTTCTTGAACATCGCTTCAATCATATCGTCATTTTTTCACATGTATATGTTGAATAGATATGCTTTCTGCCACTTAATAATGCCGTCACTTTTAAACAGTCACTCAATCCTTTTATTTAAAAGCATTCCATGCTTGTTCCAGATTTCATCCGCGTCCTAAAATCAATTACAGTCCTGTTGAACCAGTGGAGTCTCATCTCTGTATATTTTAGCCAAGGCTGTTTTTTTCACACTGGAAAAAAATCATACTCTCTTTGAAAGCACTTAGAAAATATAGCCAACGAATTACAAGATACTTTTTATGGGCTTAAGAATCATGTAACCGTGTGTCAAAGGGGGCATAACTGTGAAGTGAGACGTGAAGGGCGAGCGTAGTTACTCATTTGCTTAGAAATACTTACCGCTACAACTTAATATATATTTCTGACAAAAAAGTTGATTCGTTAACAAACTAATATTTAATGACCCGAGGAAAACCATGTATGAATACTGAACATTGTATTTTTTTCTTCTAAGTGTTGTAATATTTCATTTTGTACATATCATAGTAAAATGTGTAATTATTTATTTTCTGTTTGATATTTTACTTTTAAATTTTCTCTGTATTGTCTTCAATGTGTTTTATTTATATGTTGTGCCATACATAATCTATCAATAATTTCATGCATGTCCTTATATGTACAATGCTTTATTTTATATTAAAACTGAAGTATTCTCTTAAAAATATATGTGTTAATTTTTATTTTAACTTCCAAATGTTAAGTAATGAGCAAACAAGATTGAATCAAGCTTACCTGTATATTGTCATCATATAAGCTGATGAAGATGCCGCTACAACAACATGTCTGCAAGCTGACATCTTGACACCCATAAGGATTCAGTTAGCTAATGGCTTCCTGTAAAGAGATAAATTATAGATATACACGTACAACAATTCTTCATAAATTTATGTTCATTAAATAAAATTATCAGATCTTTAAGCAAGTGTACAAAACTGTTTTTTAAAAGGAATGAATATGGAAATATAACTTAGTTCACAAAAATTGAGAGAAAGTGGAAAAATTTAAATTCTGATAAATGTCAAGTGACAATGACAAAGGACTCATTTGACGGTTTTATATCTATAGACAAGGGATCGGGACTGTTTTTGTGTGTCACTTCAGTTTTTATTAAAAAACAGACAATCCTTGTTCCCAAGTTCATCTTCCTCCTAACATCAAATACAACTCAGTTCCTGTGGATCCAGTGGATTCTCATCTCTGTATATTTTTGCCAAGACTTTGTTTTTTACATCTGAATAAAGTATTAAAATCTCTTTAAACCACACTGAAACAATTGCAAACCGAATAAAAAAATAGCGGAAGATTCATGTTACCGCCGCTCAAAAGGGGCATAACTGTGTAGTGAGAGACGTTAAACTTTATCCGTATTAATTAGTACTGGTGATTTATCCAAGTTGTAATAATTTGCTCCACAGTTGAAATAAAATAAACATTAAACAGCTATTCCTTACGACACTGAAGTATATCGTCATTTTAAAACATAACCATAGTGTGTATATTAGCTCTGTATTGTCTTATCCTTTATTACTTTTAATTGCATAGATCGATCGAGGTTTAAAATTAACTTGTCCCTGGGCGTTACATTGTTTAACCCGTGTATTTCCAAACTGTTGTCTGGAAAATTGAATGGAACCATGGATTTCCGTAGTTTGTTACCGCTCTTGGGTATAAATAATCATGTCCTAAGAGAAATAATATTGCCACAATGCATAATAATGTTTGCATGAATAACATGTGTTTTTATTGAAACATTTGGTACAATAAGTATAGCATTCAAAATATTACTTGAGATTAGTTTGTTTTATTCGAAAATAAAGTACTTGAAATAAGAGCACTTCCCGAGCAATATATTTTAATCTGACAAAATACCGTTTTATTGTATGATAATGACGAGTGTATGATCCCACTGTAAGTTAAAACGTCAAAGCAAATATTCTATTTGAACGATTATGAACCTTGACAGTTTGAGAATGTCGCAAACTATTAAATTACCACAGGATTGTACCGCTTAAAATACATTGTATATACTTCGTCACTGTTTTAATACCGTTTAACAGTGATGAGGGAATGGCTGTATCTAATGTTGAGAGAATTTGTGGCCAGTTCCTTTTGCCTATAATTGCATTTGATTTATAATGTAATATGTGTTTATATGGCAATGAAATATGTTTATACTAACTGTATAGTATGAACAAATGCTTGTATATAGATTGATAACGCACGATGTGCCGGACTTCAGTCAGTAAGGTGCCGGACTGCCAATGCCACAAATGCTTGTATATAGATTGATAACGCACGCTGTGTCTGACTTAAGTCAGTAAGGTGCCGGACTGCCATTGCTACAAATGCTTGTATATAGATTGATAACGCACGCTGTGCCGGACTTAAGTCAGTAAGGTGCAGGACTGCCAATGCTACAAATGCTTGTATATAGATTGATAACGCACGCTGTGCCGGACTTAAGTCAGTAAGGAGCCAGACTGCCAGTGCTACAAATGCTTGTATATAGATTGATAACGCATGCTGTGCCGGACTTCCAATGCTACAAATGCTTGTATATAGATTGATAACGCACGCTGTGCCGGACTTAAGTCAGTTAGTTGCCGGACTGCCAATGCTACAAATGCTTGTATATAGATTGATAACGCACGCTGTGTCTGACTTAAGTCAGTAAGGTGCCGGACTGCCAATGCTACAAATGCTTGTATATAGATTGATAACGCACGCTGTGCCGGACTTAAGTCAGTAAGGTGCCGGACTGCCAAAGCTACAAATGCTGATATATAGATTGATAACGCAAGCTGTGCCAGACTTCAGTCAGTAAGGTGCCGGACTGCCAGTGCTACAAATGCTTGTATATAGATTGATAACGCACGCTGTGCCGGACTTAAGTCAGTAAGGTGCCGGACTGCCAATGCTACAAATGCTTGTATATAGATTGATAACGCACGCTGTGCCGGACTTAAGTCAGTAAGGTGCCGGAGTGCCAATGCTACAACTGCTTGTATATAGATTGATAACGCACGCTGTGCCGGACTTAAGTCAGTAAGGTGCCGGACTGCCAATGCTACAAATGCTTGTATATAGATTGATAACGCACGCTGTGCCGGACTTAAGTCAGAACGGTTCCGGACTGCCAATGCTACAAATGCTTGTATATAGATTGATAACGCACGCTGTGCCGGACTTAAGTCAGTAAGGTGCCTGACTGCCAATGCTACAAATGCTTGTATATAGATTGATAACGCACGCTGTGCCGGACTTAAGTCAGTAAGGTGCCGGACTTCCAATGCTACAACTGCTTGTATATAGATTGATAACGCACGCTGTGCCGGACTTAAGTCAGTAAGGTGCCGGACTGCCAGTGCTACAAATGCTTGTATATAGATTGATAACGCACGATGTGCCGGACTTAAGTCAGTAAGGTGCCGGACTGCCAATGCTACAAATGCTTGTATATAGATTGATAACGCACGCTGTGCCGGACTTAAGTCAGTAAGGTGCCGGACTGCCAATGCTACAAGTGCTTGTATATAGATTGATAATGCACGCTGTGCCGTACTTAAGTCAGTAAGGTGCCGGACTGCCAATGCTACAAATGCTTGTATAGAGATTAATAACTCACGCTGTGCCGGACTTAAGTCAGTAAGGTGCCGGACTGCTAATGCTACAAATGCTTGTATATAGATTGATAACGCACGCTGTGCCGGACTTTTTGTGTGTATTGGCCATTCACCTCAGGAAATAATGACCGGGTATTACAGTTGTAACTGGCTGCATGCATCTGTACAATAGGTAAACTATCTCAAAATGAATGTGGCAACCGCATCTATCAAATATTGATTAATCTTTTCCTTTAAACTAAGAGGGTAATATTCATTATATATATTACTGATACCATTTATACAGCCTCAGTCTATGTTCTGAAATTAAACTGATGTAGACTGAAAGAACAAGATAATAGAACATTCAAATGTAATTCGTGTTGAGTCCTATTAACAGTAATTCAAATGAGAAAATGCCATTCTGCATGTACAGATTAAAACAAGTAGGTGTCATCAGTTATAACAAAAAGTTACACAGTAATTATAGTAATAATACATGATAGATGATTTTGAAGTGCAGAATTCATACTTACTTATCATTGCTGTGGTTGTGAGTTCGAGCTAAGCACGGTCAAAACACTTTGTGAGTTTGCCACTTACTTTGAGAGGGTGGTTTGAATCAGATTCCGTCATTCATCTATATATAGATCTTAGGTTTCCCTCTACCAACATAACTGAGTATCAGAAATTATAACGTGTGGCGAAAATTATGTAAAACAGCATTAAAAAGGATATGTTGTGTTTTTGTTTTACGACGCGACCAGAGTCCTGGCATCGACCGCAAAGAACAAATACGGTCGGCATTTGAACATAGTGGTACAGTGGTTACTATTAATACATGTATACTGAACGGAACAGCTAACACGTTATACATGTATACTGAAGGGAACAGCTAACACGCCACTTTTATTTTCTAATAGCCGGGCCCGATTAGCTCAGTCGGGTACGCGTCTGACTATCAAGCCAGGGGTCGTAAGTTCGAATCCCCCGCCAGGGTACAGTTTCCGTGATGATTGATATGCGACATTGTGTCTCATTATCATTCGTCTCTCACCACTGATTCAAGTTGGAAAGTTATCAGTTACTTGCGGAGATGAGGTGTGCTCGAGTACTGGTTAATCCCAGGAAACAGTGGTTAGGTTAATTGATCGCCTGTTAGCCCTCGATGGCATAAAAATGACGCTAAATATTCAGCCAACCTTATTTTCTAATCATCTTCAAATATCGAGTAGCGCAATCAAAAGTTTTTCATGCCATTAACAGGACATGCACTTTTACGTAACCTAAATGTTTTTGCTTATTGAGATCCGAATTAAATTTCAAGGAAAAACTATCCAGTTCACTAACTCCCCCCTGCGGCCAATACACTATCCAGTCCACTTCTTCCCCACTACGGCCAACACCATGATACTATCCAGTCCACTACCTCCATTCTGCGGCCAACTCACTATTCAGACGACTACATCCACGCTGCTGCCAAACTCACTATACAGTCCACTACCTCTCCGCTGCGGCCAACACTATATCCAGTCCACTTCCTCCTCGCTGTGGCCAACATACTATATTGTTCACTACCTCACCGCAGCTGCCAACGCACTATTCAGTCCATTGTCTCCCCGCTGCGGCAAACACACTATCCAGTCAACTACCTCCCCGCTGCGGTCAACACTATATCCAGTCCACTTCTGCCCCGCTGCAGCCAACACACTATCCAGTTCTCTACCTTTCCGCTGCGACCAACACACTACCCAGTCCACTACCTCCCCGCTGCGGTCACACACTATCAAGTCCATTACCTCCCCGCTGCGGTCAACACATTATCCAGTCTACTACCTCCCCGCTTTGGCCAGCACATTATCCAGTCCACAACCACTATGCTGCGGCCAACACATTACCCAGTCCACTACATCCCAGATGCGGCCAACAAACTATCTAGTTCACAACCTCCCCGTTGCGACCAACACACTATCCAGTCAACTACCTTCCCGCTGCGGCCAACACACTATCCAGTCCTATACCTCCCCGCTGCGGTCAACACACTATCCTGTCCACTACCTCCTTACTGCGACCAACACACTATCCAGTCCACTTCCTTCCCGCTGCGGCCAACACACTATCCATGCCACTACCTCTCCGCTGCGGCAAACACACTATCCAGTCTACTTCTTCCTCACTGCAGCAAACAAATTATCCAGTACACTACCTCCCCACTGCGGCTTAACACACTGTTAAATCCACGACCTCCCTGCAGCGGCCAACACACTATCCAGTCCACTTCATCCCCACTGCGGCCAACACACTATCCAATTCTATACCTCCCCGCTGCAGTCAACACACTTTCCTGTCCACTACCTCCTTACTGTGACCAACACACTATCAAGACCACTTCCTTCCTGCTGCGGCCAACACACTATCCAGTCCACTACCTTCCCACTGCGACCAACATACTATCCAGGCCACTAACTATTCGCTGCGGCCAACACACTATCCAGTCCACTACATCCACGCTGCGGCCAACATACTATTCTGTCCACTACCTCCCTACTGCGGCCAACTCACTATCCAGTCCACTTCCTCCCTGCTGCGGCAAACACACTATCCAGTCTACATTCTACCCGCTGCGACCAACATTATATCCTTAAAAATATGTTACTAAAACGTTATGTTAAATGATGCAATCTTTTATACTCATTTTTAGCAATTACGATGAATGGAGAGAAACAGAGATATAAAGTGTGTGAAGTGATGCATAGTAATTAAAGATTTCAATGATTCCAACCTTTTGCATGATTTTAGGTGACTTGGGCACCAATTAATCATATGCGTTAATTATGGTATCCGGATAAATGACCCTTAGACAAAAGCCCCTTGGTCAAAAGATGTACACATAGACAAAAGCCACTCCGTACATTTAAGAAGGTGGACAAAAGCCCCTTGGTAGATTTTCGGAGATGGACAAAAGCCCCTTGGTCGTTTTTTGAAGTTGGGACAAAAGGCCCTCGATTGATTTTAGAAGATGGACAAAAGCCCCTTGGTAGATTTGAAAAGGTGGAAAAAAGCCCCTTGAATCTTTTGAAACAGCGGACAAAAGCATCAATTGAATGTTTTTGTTTGAAGTTATGGAATGGAAATAAATAAAATATATATAAGGGACTCTGTCATCTGCGATGTTAAAGGTACTTTATTAGCAAGGAGACCTAAGTTCTACTATGTAAGTATGAAATACAAAGTTCCAAGCATGAAAACACAATTATATGCAAACTAACATTTTCCCTCGTGTATTTCTGATTAATTCATTAACGAAATAACTCCAGAACTGCGAATACCACAGTTAACCAACCATCCAAGCGACAAGCTTTTAGCTTGGAGTTCAAGTTCGCCCTACAAAGGTCGTACTCGTTGGAATCTGAAAAGTTTTTCATGTACCACGCATGTTTTCTATTAGTACATCGGTTTTTGTCGAAGTACTTAAGGACCGATACTAATACATATGTGTTATTATTGTTGTCAACTGTCATTCCAATGCTTTAATCCTAACGTGCCCATGCAAAAAAAATCCCCTTTTGTCCGATAAAACTCCCATCTAATCCTCGTTCAGAGCCCTTATTTCTGTTAGAGCATCTATTAAAACATGTTAAAATAATATTTTTAAAACATAAGTCCTTTCTTGGCTTACGCAACCAGTTTAGACTAAAACAATTTTAACGATTAAATTTTCAATGCATTTTGAAACATATCAACTGAGTCATTTGAATTCTATTTAATTTCTTATATAGGCAATCTTTGTTGAATTTGGTTCATTTGAAAAGAGTCGGAATAATGACGTTACGGCCGCTAAGCAGTTCATCTTTAGAAATGGGATTCTGTTTCAATTTCACCTTTTGATAAAAAAATTGTGTCATGTTCAGGTGGAAATGAAATTCCAAATAGTTTGTATTTGAGTTATAAATGATATTTATTTTAGACATTTGTAACGATTTCCCCCATACATTGTCTTGATTTATATTGATTTCCCGGATACACTATTTTTATGACATTTATGTCGATTTCTCCATTTACACTCACTGATTTCGAGGCACCCATATCAATCTCCTTGATACATTGAATTTCAGACATTTATGTCGATTCCCGGATACATTGCCTTTAAGAAATTCATATCGATTTCCCAGATACCTTGCCTTTAACACATTTATAGCGATTCCCAGATACACTGTTTTTAAGATAATTATATCAAATTCACTTCTAGACTGCCTGAAAGACATTGAGATAGATTTTCCAGATACGTTTATATACGTTTATGATACACTCTATTTATGATATTTATATCGACTTACCTGGTAATTGCCTTTAAAACATTTATACCAATCACCTGACACACTGTTTTTAAGACATTTATATCGAAATCATTGAGGCACTGCCATTTGCGACAAACATATTGATTTCCCTAGCACACTGACCATAAGACACGTATAAGAAACTCCCTTATACACTGCCTGGATACACTGTATTTAAGATACTTATATAGATTTCCCTTATAAACTGCCTTTAAAGGCCTTTATATCGATTTCCCTTAAACATTGCCTTTAAGACATGTATATCCAGTTTCAAGATACATTGCCTTTAAGACATGTATATTGAATTTCCTTATACACTGCCTTTAAAACATTTGGATCGAGTTCTTGAAACACTGCCTTTAAACATTAATATCGATTTCCTGAAACACTGCCTTTAAGACATTTATATCGAGTAACCTTATACATGTATACTTCCTTTGAAGGCATTTATATCGATTTTCCTTATACATTGCCTTTAAGATTTATATCCAGTTCCAAGATGCCTTTAAGACATGTATATCAATTTCCCTGAAACATTGCCTTTAAAACATTTATATCAATATCTCAAATACACTGCCTTTAAGACATATATATCGAATTACCTTATATACTGCCGTTATCACACTTTATATCGATTTTTTAAATACACTGCCTTTAAGACATATATATCGAATAACCTTATATACTGCCGTTATCACACTTAAACTATTTATATCGATTTCTCAAATACACTGCCTTGAAGACATTCATATCGAATCGAATTATAGACTGCCTTTAAATCATTAATATCAAATTCTCTTATAAACTGCCTTTAAAACATGTGTATCAACAATATTTAAGACATTTATAATATATTTCCTTATACACTGCCATTAAAATATTTATATTGATTTCCTTTAAAAACAGCCTTTAAGACACATATATTGAGTTCCTCTTATACACTGCCTTTAAGACACATATATGTAAATTCCCAATACACACTGCATTTAATACATTTATATCAAATTCCCTTATACACTGCTTTTAATACATTTATATCAAATTCCCTTATACACTGCTTTTTATACATTTACATGTATATCAAAGTCCCTCATACACTGCTTTTAATACAATAATAATGCCTTCCCTAATCCACTGCCTTTACCACATTTATATTAAATTTCCAGATACAATGCCTTCAGAAAATTTATATCAATTTTCCCGACACACTGCCTTTAAGTCATTTATATTAAAAAAATATGATACACTATCTTTGAGACATTACATAGATTTCCCTGGTACACTACCTTTAAGACATTTACATAGATTTCCCTGTTACACTACCTTTAAGACATTTATATAGATTTCCCTAATACACTGCCTTTAAGACATGCGTATCAATTTCCCTGCATTTAAGACATATATATTTATTTTCCATGATACACTGCCTTTAAGACATGCATATCAATGTCACTGCATTTAAGACATTTATATCTATTTTCCATGATACACTGCCTTTAAGATATGCGTATCGATTTCGCTATTACACTACCTTTAATGACATTTATATAGATTACCCTGATACACTGCCTTTAAGACATTTATATAGATTTCCGTAGTACACTGCCTTTAAAACATGCATATCAATTTCCCTGAATTTAAGACATTTATATCTATTTTCCGTGATACACTGTCTTTAAGACATGCATATTTGACAAAGATCATGACCAATCATCACAGAAACTGTGGCAAGGCAGAATTCAAACTCAAGACCGATGGATTGGCAGTGACATGTTAATGACTGAACTAGTTTGGTCCGGCATAAACAAGTAATGTAGAAACAAACATACACTTACTTCAAGTATAAACAATTCTATTGATCATCTTTAAATGATTGACAAAAACATACAGCTGTTACAGCAAGCAGATAATTGCATGTGAAAGTCATTTGGTTACTTATGTTCAATCAATATGCTTCGTTGTTTACATTCATTTTAAAAGGCTTACTAATCAAAACAGACATAGATGGGTAGAATAGTGGATAGAACATTGGCTGCTAATACCAGAGGTTGAGCGCTTCATATTTGGCTCACTCTAACGGCTGATCAAAACAGACATAGAGGGGTAGTACAGTGGATAGAACACTGGCTGCTTATACCAGAGGTTGAGGGCTTCGTACTAGGCTCACTCTAACGGCTGATCAAAACAGACATAGAGGGGTAGTACAGTGGATAGAACACTGGCTGCTTATACCAGAGGTTGAGGGCTTCATACTAGGTTCACTCTAATGGCTGGTCAAAACAGACATAGAGGGGTAGTACAGTGGAGAGAACACCGGCTGCTTACACCAGAGGTTGAGGGCTTCATACTTGGTTCACTCTAACGGCTTATCAAAACAGACATAGAGGGGTAGTACAGTGGATAGAACAATGACTGCTTATACCAGAGGTTGAGGGTTTCATACTAGGCTCACTCTAACAGCTGATCCAAACAGACATAGAGGGGTAGTACAGTAGATAGAACATTGGCTGCTTATACCGGAGATTGAGGGCTTCATACTAGGCTCACTCTAACGGCTGATCAAAACATACATAGAGGGGTAGTACAGTGGATAGAACATTGGCTGCTTATACCAGATGTTGAGAGCTTCATACTAGGCTCACTCTAATGGCTGATCAAAACAGACATAGAGGGGTAGTACAGTGTATAGAACATTGGCTGCTCATACCAGAGGTTGAGGGCTTCGTACTAGGCTCACTCTAACGGCTGATCAAAACAGACATAGAGGGGTAGTACAGTGGATAGGACATTGGCTGCTTATACCGGAGGTTGAGGGCTTCATACTAGGCTCACTCTTACGGCTGATCAAAACATACATAGAAGGGTAGTACAGTGGATAGAACATTGGCTGCTAATACCAGATGTTCAGGGCTTCATACTAGGCTCACTCTAACAGATGATCAAAACAGACATAGATGGGTAGTACAGTGGATAGAACATTGGCTGCTAATACCAGAGGTTGAGGGCTTCATACTAGGCTCACTCTAACGGCTGATCAAAACATACATAGAGGGGTAGTCCAGTGGATAGAACAATGGTTGCTAATACCAGAGGTTGAGCGCTTCATACTAGGCTCACTCTACCGGCTGATCAAAACAGACATAGAGGGGTAGTCCAGTGGATAGAATAGTGGCTGTTTATAGCCGAGGTTGAGGGCTTCATACTAGGCTCACTCTAACGGCTGATAAAAACAGACCTAGAGGGGTAGTCCAGTGGATAGAACAATGGCTGCTTATACCAGAGATTGAGGCTTCATATTAGGCTCACTCTAACAGCTGATCAAAACAGACATAGAGAGGCAGTACCGTGGATAGAACATTGGCTGCTAATACCAGAGGTTGAGGTCTTCATACTAGGCTCACTCTAACGGCTGATCAAAACAGACATAGAGGGGTAGTACAGTGGAATGAACATTGGCTGCTTATACCAGAGGTTGAGGGCTATATACTAGGCTCACTCTAATGGCTGATCAAAACAGACATAGAGGGGTAGTACAGTGGATAGAACATTGGCTGCTAATACCAGAGGTTGTGGGCTTCATACTAGGCTCACTCTAACGGCTGATCAAAACAGACATAGAGCGGTAGTACAGTGGATAGAACATTGGCTGCTTATACCAGAGGTTGAGGGCTTCATACTAGGCTCACTCTAACGGCTGATCAAAACAGACATAGAGGGGTAGTACAGTGGATAGAACATTGGCTGCTAATACCAGAGGTTGAATGTTTCATACTAGGCTCACTTATACCAGAGGTTGAGGGCTTCATACTAGGCTCACTTATACCAGAGTTTGAGGGCTTCATACTAGGCTCACTTATACCAGAGGTTGAGGGCTTCATACTAGGCTCACTCTAACGGCTGATCAAAACAGACATAGAGGGGTAGTACAATGGATAGAACATTGGCTGCTAATACCAGAGGTTGAGGGCTTCATACCAGGCTCACTCTAACGGCTGATCAAAACATACATAGAGGGGTAGTACAGTGGATAGAACATTGGCTGCTAATATCAGAGGTTGAAGGCTTTATACTAGGCTCACCCTAACGGCTGATCAAAACAGACATAGAGGGGTAGTACAGTGGATAGAACATTAGCTGCTTATACCAGAGGTTGAGGGCTTCATACTTGGTTCACTCTAACAGCTGATCAAAACAGACATAGATGGATAGTACAGTGGATAGAACATTGGCTGCTAATACCAGAGGTTGAATGTTTCATACTAGGCTAACTTATACCAGAGGTTGAGGGCTTCATACTAGGCTCACTCTAACGGCTGATCAAAACAGACATATAGGGGTAGTGCAATGGATAGAACATTGGCTGCTAATACCAGAGGTTGAAGGCTTCATACCAGGCTCACTCTAACGGCTGATCAAAACATACATAGTGGGGTAGTATAGTGGATAGAACATTGGCTGCTTATACCAGAGGTTGAGGGCTTTATACTAAGCTCACTCTAGCGGCTGATCAAAACAGACATAGAGGGGTAGTATTGAGGGCTTCATACTAGGCTCACTCTAACGGTTGATCAAAACAGATATAGAGGAGTAGTACAGTGGATAGAACATTAGCTGCTTATACCAGAGGTTGAGGGCTTCATACTAGGCTCACTTATACCAGAGGTTGAGGGCTTCATACTTGGCTCATTCTAACGGCTGATCAAAACAGACATAGAGGGGTAGTACAATGGATAGAACATTGGCTGCTAATACCAGAGGTTGCAAGATTCATACTAGGCTCACTCTTACGGCTGATCAAAACATACATAGAGGGGTAGTACAGTGGATAAAACATTGGCTGCTAATACCAGAAGTTGAGGGCTTCATACTAGGCTCACTCCAATGGCTGATCAAAACATACATAGAGGGGTAGTACAGTGGATAGAACATTGGCTGCTAATACCAGAGGTTGAGGGCTTCATACTAGGCTCACTCTAACGGCTGATCAAAACAGACATAGAGGGGTAGTACAGTGGATGGAGCATTGGCTGCTAATACCAGAGGTTGAGGGCTTCATACTAGGCTCACTCTAACGGCTGATCAAAACAGACATAGAGGGGTAGTCCAGTGGATAGAACATTGGCTGCTAATACCAGAGGTTGAGAGTTTGAAACTAGGCTCACTCTATCAGCTGATCAAAAATCAACACTCAGGCTTGGTTTTACCTGAGTAATGGGACTCGAGAGTGATTCATATACTTTGCAATTGAGTTAAAACAATAAGATACTGAATAAAATATTTATTCCATTCTAAAGTAGTCTTTTTCTGATAAGCTGGGTATATCAGACTGAAACAACAACTGTAAAATTGTTGTATGTACGTGTTGATCAAGGCTATCATGATTGTTAGAAAAACTACAAAGAATAGTCTTGATCATCATCAAAGTTGATTTTCTAAACAAAAAATTGACAATTTGTATTTTTTAAACAATTGTAATGGAATTTTAATAAAGGTTCTGATAACTTGAAACAGCGACTTCCATATATTTGAAATTGGTTTTAGTTTCAGCATAGATTTACACATATTTTAGATAATATTTGTCTGAAAAAAAGCCCTATTGGGGGAATGTGTTTATAGTCTTCATCAACTTCAACACTTGATTTTCTAAGAAACAAACATCTTAAAATTTCTTTTTTGAAAAATTCTGATAAAGTTTTTAATTGGTTGATTCGCACTATTTCAAAAATATTTTAGCAAACAATCTGTTACATGTTTATTTCTGTATTTATCTTTTATGTATTAAATATCTACAATGGTTTTTGTTATGGAGGTGTGTTTAATTCAGCCTTTCAAATCTTACTTCCTGATTAAAAAAATTTTCTGCATCAAGTGTCAAGACCTTCGTATTTTAGAACAGCAAGTGTCGAAGATGATAAAGACTAATGTATAAGCCAATCAGATTATACTTCTTGTTTAAACTTGTTCTAAATAAAATGTCTAACGTTTGTACTTTTCAAAATGCAAGCATCATCGATGATAAAGACTGTAATAAACAGCAGGTACAGTGCTAACAGATCATGTCATAGATCACTTGTTTGAACCCAGGCTTGACCTAACGGCCTCTGATTCTACCGAGGAAATTGACTCAAGAGCTATTTAAGAAACATCCAACCTTATTTCGCAATTAACATAATGAAATACATTAGTATCAAATAAATAACTCAATATAAATTAAAAATGTGTCAAGCACCTACTGATCCGAACTTTTCAATTTTACTTTGACTATAAAAACTGCAGTTGTTTTGAGTAGATAGCAAGAGGCATTGTAAATGATATATGGAAATGGAATAACAAGCTTTTGAGATTGCAAAGTTTTAAAAACAAAATTCAGCAAGTGACTTTAAGCAAATGATTTTTTCAATATCAATTAAAGGAATGAATGGGGTTTTACAACATACCAACACATTGTAGGTTATTTGATGCCAACAGGGAGGAAGATTCTAGGTTCACTCTTCATGTTCAAAAACAACAAATTAATATACATATTAAAAAATCACATCAACAAATGAATATACAGAATGAACCTAGAACCTTGATACCTGCAGAACTGCAGAGTTTCAGCAAATTATATCGTTTTTCTCAAATTGTCGCCTCTAATGACATGCCACAGTGATCCTATTCTTGCCATCACTCATATGGTTCCCTGGAACCTCACAGTGGTTGGTAATTTAACCACAATAATAAACATGACAAAAATGTTAAAATGAACACGACATTCATTCGGAGGATTCCTATCCCTCTGCAGAGATTGACAGTGATTCTATTCTTAGCCAGAACCACACGAGTTAAATCAATTAAAAGCTTCATTCTCATGTCAGAAAACAATACATGAAATTCATATAAATATCAAAAAGAAAACTTGAGCTATGTATAGCCAGTATATAAAACAGTATGTGAGACTAGATCATGGGTCAAGATTTATCATATTTTCAATACAGATCAATACTTTTAAATTACAGAGGGATTTCACGTGGCCAAGTGGTCTGTGGCTGTCTCAAAACCATTTACCTCTCACTGCTAAGGTCGTAGGTTCGAGTCCAGCTCACTCCAAAAACTTTATGTGAGAAAGATTCCTAGTTACTTGCGGAAGGATGGTGTTTCTACTCAGATTTATTCTGAAGTCTGCCTCCATCAACGAAGGATATGCCATATATAACATGAAATGTGTTGAAAATTGCGTTAAACCCCATTAAAAAAATTGCAGATACAAAATACAACATACAATGACAGTTATTGAACAGATTTCTATAAAGTTTCATATAGTTATCTTGCTTTAAGATTAAAACTGTTAAAAAAATATCCAAGATAATAGGTGAGACTGCTACATTTTGATGCAGTTTGTAATTTAGTGCATGTGTATCACAAAATATTAAAATGAAACTTTAAAAGTTATAATGTATAATATACACGAGTTCTATTTCTTGGAAGTAAGTTTGGACCCATGATTTTCACTTTGAGGTATAACAAGGACATTGCCCTTTACTATTTCAAAATACTGAATAACAATAGGATAATGTAAATCAAAGCTTCATACAAGAAATGTACATATATACACGTATACATATATTTTTCAAACATGTGAGGATGCATTAAAAATGCTAACCAACTTGCACATGTAATGAAGTCAAACAAGTCTGAATTGATCAAAATAAATCGAAGAGATTGCATTTTTGAATGACATTTAACACTTACCACATGTGTAATTTTCTAGTTTCATTTTAAGAGGCATAACCAGTAAGTAACTAAGTTCATCCCTTTTAAATCAATAAATAACTGGTATAATAGAAATATTTAGCGTAATTTTTGACAATCTGGATCATATCTGGCATAAATTCCGTACGCCTGGTCTGTGGAATAACAAAAATGATTTAGTATATATGAACTTGGTTATATCCGTAAACACCCAGAAATTTCCAGGCATCATCGATTAAACTCAGGTAAGCGGTTAATATCAACTTTAGATCTATACAGCCAATCATGTTATATTCCTACATAGCCAAGTTGTTATATCTGCAGATTGTCATTTGGGTGATCGGAGTTCAAATCATGTGACAAGACTAGTGTTTCTTTGTTCATTTCCTTAGCAACACTTGTTTTCTTACAACGCTCAATAAATAATTTCTCTTATACAATAAACTAGGATCCAACAAAATCGAGTCAAAAATTTTGTCCATATATGCATATATATCTTTGCACATGTTTGGTGACTGTTCTTATACCAAAGGATGACAGAATTGGAACATATAACAATGAAACCAGTTCCTTCAAAGCAAATGTAATATGCATAAGTGGTCAGCAGTGGCACAAAAGGATAAAATTGTGCAATTTCAATACTAGTCCCAAGAATTGACCATTGTTTGTTCACTTTCAGTACAACTCTATCTCACATAAATTATAACTTTTACAATACACCCAACAATTGCATTCATCTTGTCGCTCGTTTTCATAGTTTATGTAAATATCCTATGATTTTTCTTGTTCATTGTGTTTTGTTTTGCACCCGCCCCTTCTCTTATTATGGAATCGCCCAGATATTTTCCCGTCAAACTGTCAATTTATGTTATGAATATTAATGCAGGATAGTTCCATCTTCTACATAGACAACTTATTTACTTGATCTTATGGTATTATTTGATGGTTTAAGGGTTAAAAAGCCAAACAGGTGATAAAAAAGTATACATGTCTTTATATCATAGATAGACTAAAGATGGAGAAGTCATTATATTTCGAAATGACTTATCTGCCCTGAAGTAAGCCGTTCTCAACCAACGTTCGTTCATGTATTATAATAGTTTCATTAAAATAATGCGTTATTTGTTTTCATCTCACCATCAGGTCAATATAAGTGTCTGTTGTGATAATGCAGATATGAAATGAACTGCAATTGCATTAACAGCTTTGCTTTAAGCGGAGACCGCGGCGTGGTTTAGTGGTAGAGCGTCCGCCTCGCATGCGGAAGGTCGTGGGTTCAATCCCCGACCGGGTCATACCAAAGACTTTAAAAATGGTACTAGAAGCTACCTATCTTGACGTTCAGCATTTAGAGAAGAGTTCTAGGTCTGGTCGGCCCGGTGTCAGTATAATGTGACTGGGTGGGGTATCATACCATGTGTCTGCGGCATGATACTCCAGTGTGACAGCGATTAGAATACTGGCTCAAACAGACACCGTCGCGATATGACTGAAAAATTGTTGAAAGCGACGCTAAACACCATACAACAACAACAACTACGTCAGTTTATACCATGACAGTAATCTCAAAAGATGATAACATTTTTTTCAAACCACTTTCTCAATTGTTCAACAAATCGTTTTCTTCTTTAGATATACTTATATGCAAATCTCAATGCGCAATATATATGATTGGCTATATAGGACGATCGTCGCATAAAACATGGATATGGCACGACCTGCCTCCTATCCCTCTGAGCTCTTTTGAAACATACTTAACATTGGAAGTATCTACACACTGTCAAATAATTGCTGTGGTTTTGGGATTGATATGAGTTTTATTAATTTAATTGGATTCCAAAATGATAATTCAAAGGAATATGAAATAAATATTACATTAAAATATAAAAGGAATATTCGACGTATGCTTTGGTTTCAAACAATTTAAAAAACATATGAAAATGCAATGAAATTGTAACTGATAACCTTAATAAAAATATATTCAAGACAGAGACAACTATTATTATTGATTGACATGAGCCATGTAGTACATGTAATTTGCATCGATTTGTCATTTACTGCCTTTATTAACGTCAGTGATATTGATACGAATGACTCTGCACATTGTATTGTCGAACGTCTATTTTAAAACGCACGACGTGCACACATGATAATGTGAATAACAAGGCAATCACTTGATATCGTCTCTTCTAGGGCAGTAGGGTACAGTTACTTTGCATGTGAAACATCAATGCACTCAGTGTAGTTTAAAGTATGTCATTGTAATATCTTATTTTATGCTGATGCTCACATTTTACATGAATTTTGTGGTGAAAGACCACCGTCTCAGTCATCACTACACAATATGTACCTAGCAAAGGATAAGAATTTGTATCAAACTGGGCTCGAACACAATGACTCAGCGATGAATGTAAATCGTGGTTAATAAACGACAGCGTATTAGACCATTCGGACACGGAGAAATAAAAATAATAAAAAATGGTAAAAATGTTCAAGTTATCACTATATCTGTATTCCCTTTTCAAAGTTACTTTTGGACAATTATCTCCGTTTTTCAGAAAGCATTTCCATGTTCATGATTCTAAGACTAGTATGTATAGTAATATAATGTTACTGAATATTTATTAACGACCAGCAGGACAGAGAATTTCCTAATTAAAGTAGATACCACCTTGTGAAACATGGCAGTTTATATTTAAGCTTCCAAGATGTACTCTCTATACCTATATTGTTGCAATTGTCTACCACGAACTAGCACTTAGTTACTATAATCATACTTCTATATATATCAACTATCAAAAGAAATCATACTTATGCATTAACAATGTACTCGGCCATCGCGGCATCTTTGTTAAATTAAGTGAATTTGAAACAACGAAACTACGGTGGTGACAGTCGAGACTGCGATGATGAAAAAGGCGAAACTACGATCATGGTGAAAAGTCGAAACTACGATCATTGTGAAGAGTCGAATTTGCGATAGTGAAAAGTCGAAACTACAATGGTTAAATGTCGTAACAACAATGGTTAAAAGTCAAAACTATGATAATGAAAAGTTGATACAACGATGATGAAAACTCGAAAATACGATGCTGAAAAGTCGAAACAACGATGCTGAAAACCATAGATATGTTTTATTCAATGTTTCGATTGATACATATTAGTAAACCCATACTACGGAGTTTGTTAGCATTAAACACACCGTGTCTTTATTGAACTACTCGACAGTTAAACCCATTTCTATAGTTTTCACGTACTTGGACATATTTCAAATGTTTTTAGCTAGTATATCAACTATACATGTTTCTTTAATTGTAGTCTCGCGTTAGGTCTCAATCAGAAAACATTAATTGATACTAAATAACTAATACGCCTTATTTTTCATTTCACAATCCCAGCAAAGAATCTACCAAAAACACATCTGCACTCTGAGATATGGAGATATGACTAAAGATTGTTGAAAGCTTACACATAATGTAAAACGATAATATTCAGGGTCAGTGACAAAAATGAACTAAAGGAAAAAAAATCCTAACTGCTCCGTGAACTCCAATCTTAGCTACAATTGATAAATTTGTGTTTGTCTATATAGATAATTCTTTTAAAATTCTGTATAACGTTCATTAAATATGGGTTTACAACTATGCGAAATATGGATAATATTGATGAAGTTAAACTAGAATTGAACGCCCAGCCTCAAAACGATAAAGATTAGACGTTCAATTCTAGTTAAACTTCCTCAATTCTATCCATATTTCGCATGACCGATACAATAAGCGCATACAGATAAACGGTAAATACTTTAGGACGTGACGTTAACGTTGTCAATCTCCTCCTTGACGAAATTGATTCATCTTTTAAAGGGATTCAGTCAAAACGTAATATAATTTTATATCATTTAAGCGATACACTCAATACATTGGAAGTATGTGTTTCGTCAATATGCTATTGTTGGAGCGTTTTGAATTAGATCATTGTTTTTTTACACATCTCGTTTAATGTTAATTATTGCATATACACCAAGTGAATTTGAGCAAAATGTTTTATTCTATGCGATTGTGGTTATTTCTATGTTTTGCATACTTGATATTAATCTGGCATAGCGGCCCACTATTGTAGAATGTGATGTGATGTATATTACGTTAATATAAAAAGCTCTTTCAACATAAGATACTATATTTTGCAATTTTAAAGATGGTTAAGGTACAATGAAAGTATATTCATGGTGCGTAAATATAAGTACATGTAGCATAAAGTGTATTTTATGAGAAACGTAAACACACGAACGAGTGCACGCAATCACACATACATTATCGCACACACATATGAATGTATATTGAAACTGAACCGCAATATTTTATGATTCGAATTTATTTTTTTAATGAAATTAGAATTGAATTATTAGACGATATACATATATGTATAGAAATGTATTAGCTGGCTGGTCACTGATATTCACGCGATCGGTCATGCTGTGGTAAATGTTACAGATTCAGGGGAGAAAAACAAAATACTGTATGGAAATAAATTATTGGAATTTTCTTGATTCATGAATGAAAATTTCAACACTTTCGAAAAGGTTTGTTTTCTTCATATGAGTGATCGTCTGATCCATATAACGTCTTTTTGACATTGAGTAGATGGAACAATCTTGTGTTTTGAAACAGTTTAATTCTTTGTTGTACAAAGACAATGCATTTAAAAAAGTAATGTTCTGCATCTTCCACTCCATGTGTACAGATACATGTTGTATACGTTCCTATATGTTAAGGTAATGTTGTAAATTACTACAATTATTTCTTAGTCTTGCATGCTGTGCAGATATTATTCGTTTACAGTGGTTAAAGTATTTTGGAATTACAGTTTGAAAACAAGTATTTAGAAGGTTTCGTTTTTTTATATTGATAATGATGGCGTTTTCCTTAAAGCAACAGATTCCATAACGAGACTGATGATGGAATGAAAGAACTTCCAAAGAGTTCAGTTTGTCTGACTGTGAGATCATGGAGTCTCTAAAATTGTATGTTGTTCTGTTACTAACTGTATCGGGAAATAAATGTATTAATTGTTTGGTGTCATACCATGTTTATTTCAGATGTGAAATATGTGTTTTTTATTATTGATGAAAAATGTCTACAACGGACATAGTATTTATTCAACAAAAATAATTGACCATATTCTAACGTCAGTGTTTAACCATTTTATTAATTGTGAAATAAATTTGATACTTCTCGATCTCTGCATTGGCAGAACCTGGGGTGGTATTCACCAACCATTCTCAAGAATATTCTTAGACTTGAACTCAAGAATGAATTTTTGAAAAACACATTAAGAGACCATGTTTGAGGCGAAAATTTGCAAGAATACAGGGACACTTAATATGTAGTCAGATAAACTCTTATAATTATTCTACATGTCATAGTAAACTAGATATCTAAGGCTGAAATTTGGATTTTCAAGCTCAAGTCTAAGAATATTCTCAAGAATGGTTGGTGAATACGACCCCAGTACTAAGTATATTGATCCTGATGTCACAGGTTAAATCAAGAGCACAATGTACATAAACGAAGGAAGCCGAATCGAGTAACAACTAACGAATATTAGCTGATTTAAATGTTATAAAGACGTTACTCGTCATTTCCAAGATACACAATGACAATTATTTATTATGTACAATATTCAACAAATACGGCATAATTAATGTATTATTCACCTCAACACACACTTACACTAACACGTCAATATGAGTTAAGTTATAATATACATGTTAACATTTGTCAAGCAGTGTCCATTATAACCATTGTTATTTAGCACCATAATGATATTTCAAATCTAATAAAATGATTTTGATATTTTTAATATACCAATCAAATCGTCCTTACATAATTTAGACTACAAACTATAGTTTTTGTTTATTTAACCTTTTGATACTATTTATTTTAAGAGCGACATGTATAATATTTTATAAGTTTAAGTTCATTCATCTGCTAGTTTACATCACCAAGTTATGAACTGAATCTCTTAATATTAAAAGTGAAATTCGAAGTTGCAATCGCAAATTACAATTGAAGCAGTTTTTAGTTCAGACATAATATATCTATAAAAAACGACATTTACCAGATTCGGTAATCGTACAATCGTCGCCAGACGTAATACGACCTACAACTCATTACTCCAAGCTAGTATGCAAAATACCTGGTGACACTGAATGCTGTTTTAATTTTTAAACCAAATGCAAATAGCAATGAAATGTTATATTAATAAAAATGCAATCGACATCTCTAAACTAACATAATCGGTTTGATGATGAAAAAACACAACATTCCTACGGTCAGACAACTACTACGATCAACACTTGCTTTGTGTTTGATGTAATTGCATCTATATGTACTTTACTGCCATAACCGATGTCTTTGATCTTGATATGATTGACTTTAAACATTTTAGTGTCGAATATCAAGACTACACATGACGCACTAACATGCTATTACAAGTATAAAGTGCGCTCAAATACACCTACCTTGCTCTAGTTATTTATATAAGAGTTTTATACAATTTACAGTAATATGATCTGTGGCGATATTACAGATATTTATATAAACAATATGTAAGTAAATTATGTACTCACTATGCTATTACAATCAATTTCGTTTGTGATGTACATACTAAATAAACCCTTTGCAAAGTGAAATGGAAACTTAATCTTGTGAAAGGATTTTTCATTAAACGAGTCATTTTAAATGTTGACAGAGAGAGATATGGTAAACTCGTATCTCAACATCCTGCCCATGAAGCATCCAAGAAAGTGACGAAGCAATGTTGACTATCTCAGTGGTGCTTGTTTTTAAAAATATTATATCAACCAAGTAAACACGTTTGGCGGCACATTGCTTAATATATTAAAACAAGTTATTTATCATTTCCAAAATGCCATTTACAAAACGTTGTACATGTGGAGTATAATTTGATTGATTGACTATTTATCGTCATTTTATGCAATCGAGGGCTAAGAGTAGATCAGTTAGCGTAAGCACTGTTTCCTAGGGTACTGGAAGGTTAACTAGTACTCGAGTACATCCCGTCTCCGCAAATAACTGATAACTTTCCCACCGGTGAAAGATGAATGATAAGGAGATACAATGTCGTATATCAATCATCACGGAGACTTGCCGGGCGGGGATTCGAACTCACGACCCTTGGATTGATAGTCAAACGCATTACCGACTGAGCTTATCAGACCCGGCTTTTTATTTATAAAGACTCTCCTGTTTGACGCTGCATGTTTAATATGTCATTTTGATGTTTGATATATTAATGTTGAAACAAATCAAAATGTGTTGGTTTATGAATTGCAGTTGTCTATTAAAATGTTGTAAACTTGTACTAATTTACATATTGAATATGAAGAATGAAATGATACATTATGTTATATATATTAAAAATATCCACAAATTATGTTGAAATATTTAAAAAGAATTTTTTAAATAATAAAAGGGCCTTCAACATTAACGGAACGGAAGAAAAAGGATTTTTTTATTTGTAGAAGTGCTTTCTGCAATCAAATAAGATAAGCAAAATGTTTATTTTACAGCATTGAAAAAATAAATTCTTCTCACATAACAAGAAAAGTTCCAGGAAATTCTAGAAACATGTAAATAAATAAAATCTCCAATGTTTTCGAGTGAAAGTGAATCACAGAAATACCGCTACTTATAGTTTAATAGCAAAAATGAAAATAAAAAAAAAACGATAGTTTTTGCACTTATTGTCAATATCATATAGCAAGCATAACACATAATTTCTAGTATTGTGGACATGTTAAAACAATATGGGCTAGTTTTGAAACTCCTGACAAAAATATAAACGTTCAACCAAAATGGTCTATAAAATATATAATTTTTCGTTCAATTTAATATGGCAATGTACTAAACAAATTAATACTATAGGCAAAACAATATATTAATAAGTGCAAATTAGGTTACCCGTTTTCAACAATTACAACTCACAAATAAAATAAGTGTACCAAATTGTACAAATGATACATTATTAAAATATAAAAACAAATGGGATGCATATCAACAATTATTGTAAAAGCGTGATATAGATTGATCCCATTTTGTTGATGTCTTTTGATCTGTGAAACATGATCATATGTAACTCATATTTATATTTTAAATCATACATCAAATACAATTTTAGCATACACCCACCAAGTTTGTTGCTCTGCTGTTCCTTGTACCTTTTATATTTATCTTCTGTGTTTACACTTGATAAAAACAAAAGTCGCATCTCCAAAGAAGCAATTAATCTTGTTTACTTTTATTTATTTGGTTCAGTATTGTTACTTTAATTTACATATACGATAGCTATTAAAACTGTTAGAAAGCCCAGTAAATTATAAATTTGGATCATATGATGACAGGCTGGGTTTTATAAAAATAATGTCTTTACTCTTAACAATGAGAATGTTCATGGTATTACCTCTTGATTGATTTATTAAATCATTTATAATTCATTTAAAGGGAATTTATCAGAAAATAAAATAAAATTAGCTAAAACATTTTTTTTCAATAGATCATGCCTATGTTCATTAAACACGCAATACCAAATGGACATTTATATAAACATGCTAAAATAACATATTGAAAAATGGTTTCCTAGATTAGACCAAAATAGATTCCTGCTTAAAATTGATTGCAACATATTTTATGTCGTATTAAATGAGTCACGTGATTTTATTTTAAATTTCAAATTGATCCGTCATACAGGTTCATGCGTTGAAAATTTTGTTTCATCTTAGAAAGAGTCCGAATGACAATGTAACGGTGACAAACGGTATATATGTGCTGTCTATTTTTGGAATAGGGATTTCATTTCAAGTTTACCACTCCAATTGAAATGTCGACTTTGTCACGTTTTGGTGGATTTAATATACTAAACCATTCGGATTTTATTTATTTATATTACTTGCCCTGTTACTTTTATTTATTACTTTTAGATAATATAATGTACTCTTGGTTTGTAGTGTTTGGGTACAACTCTATAGTGTAAGCTAGCACGCTGTTCTGTGTGATAAGAACTCACTGTTGAAGTCCAAATGAGGATCGTGGAGTTAAAATCATGGTGGGGATCCTGACACTCTTACAAATTATTATTCGAACTATAAATACCAATATATTGGTGAAACATCTATGTACTTGATGCAGTAAACACTATATCCATATTCCATCTTTAATCAATAACCAACATTAAATGACTGTTCAAAAACGTGTACATGACCACTTAACATATTATGTAATTATCAAAATATGATATGCAAAAGAATGGTATGGTAATGTAAGGCAATGTGATGCTTATAGAATTCGACTACTTAAACTGGGATATTAGCTGAATACACATATTGCCTAGTCTAACAATCAACACAAATTCCCTAACATTACCACGTTTTACGTTCTATGTTTTTCCACACAATTTATTTCTAAAGTAGAATGACCACGTGAACGCTGTAAACAAATTTAGAGGGGTTAATTGTCGATGATATCGCAGTCGATGTTCTCGATATATCGCCTATGTCTGACATTATATTCTTTTCAAAGGAGGATACGTTTCTAAGTATAGCACTTGTCCAATTTGAAGCTCAGAATACTGAAAATGACTCGCAAGGTAATTTAAAAGAGAGGTTCTATGTAACAAAGGAGAGCGAAATAGACGAACTTGTAGTCTAAACAGTCAAAAGGCGAAATGACATCATGGGCTGTAAATCAGTTCAAACTTTATTTGCGTTATTAAATTACTTATGTACAGGGACACTGAAATGATAAGGGTGTTTATTGAATAAAATATATATATTTCTTACAAATCAACAGCATTTTGTATTATATATATATATATATATATATATTATTTATTTATTATATTGACAGGTAGAACACATTTGCAAAAGCGTTAGTACATGCAAAGAAATACTCAGCCTAGTAAGGTTTATCAGTCACTATGTTATCAAAATTTCAATAACTTTAACACATAAATTAAAGACGAAAAATGACATGATTTGTTCCAGTATGGATTCCAATTCAGCTGTATTAAAGTTACTGTATACATTGTCTTCAATTTCAATACCCATTCCTTACAGCAACAAGTTTGGTTTAAACCCACTCTTTGTTTTGCCCGCTATGATTGTGGGGATACCCTACGCAAAGATGCGTACATGTTTAAAACAGATGGTACCGATAGAGTATGCAGAAATTAGATATGAAAAATTAAACAAAAAAACCAAGGAATCGAACAATCTGAGAATGTACGCTTCAGCGTATGGGTCAGATATATATCTCCAATAAAATCATTAAACGTATACCTCATCTTTGTCTAAACAGTATGTAGAAGTCCAATTTAATGCCCATTACACAAATCCCAGTGCCAGAGGAACTACAATAACCATGCTGCCTCATGCAATAACAGGAAATTTCAAACAAGAGATGAAAGATCCTAAAAGCATAATGAAAATGATTCAAGTGATCAAGAAAAAAGAGAATTTTCAGACAAAATAGAAAAAGTGAAAAATGACAAACCTGAATATATACATGTTCCTCAGAGTTCCCACCAGATGTCCTGTGTTCCCTCAAATCACGATGATCCCCACACATATATTACTAATGAAAATTAAACAAGACCATTGATCCTTGTAATGTCACATAACCTTCAGATCAAACAATGTTCCGAGTCGTGCTGCAGCGCCATCCTAATTCGCTATACATGACCATATACTCGTTCAAGAATTGTTCAGACTGTTAATAATTTCCATTAATAATGTCGCGTGGCTGTATAGTGGTAAACACATTTAACTGTTTAAATACATAACAAAAATATTTGTCGATTTAATTTTACTATTTGTTAAATGTAAAATAAAATAAAGTTGTATTAAATACACACTAGTCGCTCGAGTTACTTTGTTCAATTTTATGGATAAAACATACACATACGTTAGATAGGGTTAATACGGTCGCAATATAAGATCGGTTTTGACGACTTTTTGGTGTACGTTACGCTGATACATATGACCTTGTGTTTTAATATAGAGATAAACGTATATATCACAAAACCAAATCCAATCCAATTTTGTTCACTTCTAATTAAACAACGCAGACGTGAAAATGAGACCATGACAAGTAAGATATTAAATATCTTGTCCATCATCTACGAACAAATAATGTCCTAGTAACCTTAAATGAACGTTTTTACATATAACCTTTAAAAGAGTCGATCATATTATACACGCGTGATAACTCCGATATCTCAATTTACATAATGGTATTTTATATAGAGACAATCTCCATTTACGGATTTTACGTGTTATTGTCCGATATACTCCTTTATTTCTATATCTGAAAACTGTTTATCTACACATTACATAAACAAGATTGACAAAGCCCTAGATTTATTCCTACTATGCTAAGTTGTAAATTGTTTACGAGTCTTTATTTAACGAAAGAAATTGTTTGAAAAAGTCAATCTTCCATGAGGTCCTCAGACTAATATACATTATCTACATTCATGTTGTAAATAATAAATAAAACACTGTAAGAATATAAGAAGTTATTCATGACATTGATTTTATGTACAAAACTATGAATTATATATGTAGTTTTGAAAATAATAACAATACATGTATCTATTAAATAATTTATGATTTAGACTGGGAGTATATACATTTAGATAAGAGGAGCATTCATAATTTCGTGAAAACATAGGGTAAAACATAGGCATTGAAAAACATTTTTTTTTGCATAGAAACTGTAAGGAAGATCTTAAAACGTGATAAAATATATAATAATGAATTACATTTTTGATGACTAATAACAAACTTATCCCTAGAAAGAATTTTATCAATTGTTATACTAAATTAATGGAGTGCGTGGTTCAATGGTAGAGCATCGGCCTCATGGTCGGAGGGTTCGATTCACCGCCACGGCTATCATCAAAAATGGCAAAAATGGATTTTTTAATAAAAGAAATCATGATAAAAAGACGTTTATTACCTGCTGTTCAGTCAATAGTTATATTTCGCAATATTGTAAAATTAATGAAATAAACACATTTTGTAAATTTCTGTGGAGCGATAACGGCAAAAAAAATTAAAAGAACTAAATTGATTGGTTAAACGATGACCATCAACTTATTTATTTTACTTCGATTGTGAAACAAGGTATTACAACTTCAGACAAATCACGCTCAAAAGTCTTCCTTGGTAGATCCAGTAAAAATCTTATGTGGTAAAGTGTCTCGCTCAAGGACACTATAAAGCCGTAGCGGAGGATCGAACCCTGACCTTCCGATCATGGATTCGATGCTCTACCATTGGACCACGCGCTCCACACATGTTATAAGATGAAAGGTGAAATACAAATATATGGTGGACCTTCCGTCTTTAAATCACTCAACATTAAATGTGATTAAGTTTTTTTACTTACAGCGACATCTTTCCTAAATAATTTCAAGATACATTTGGAGAAACTAACTTATTTTTATAAATAAATATGTTCGAGTCCCGCTCGCTCCAAAAACTTTATGTGAGAAAGTTTCCAGTTACTTGCGGAAGGACGGTGGTTCTACTCAGTCTGACTCAGTCTGAGGTCTTCCTCCACCAGTAAAACTGGATATGCCATATATAACCTGAAATGTGTTGAAAATGGCGTTAAACCCCATTCAAAAAAAAAAAAAAAAAAAAAAAAATTAAATAAATATATTCTCAAAACAAAATGTTTAAGTCTTTCATGCTTTGGTTACATGTAATACGTTTAAATATTCCGTTGTTGTGAATTTAATTATCTCCCTTTATGAAATTAAATATATATGAAGTCACTGTATCTATATGATCCAACAGGTTTATAAATCTGTCCTTTATATAGCATGTGAGTAGTCATGAATCCTTGACTGGATCCTACTCATATAAAGTTATCACTTCATATATGTAAATTTGTCCACCCTGTCCAGATGTCTTGCATATAACTCCATAGTATATAAGTCATGGTCGACACCAAATTTATTGGTTTGGCAGAGGCCTTGATATTGTATCTATGGTTTGCATTGTAGCTAGGCGCACTCGCCATAGTCTGGTCTGTACATTTATGTCTTGGTAATTCACAAATAATTATCTCCATATATATATCATGCATTGTGAATGAGCATCTGAAAAGATCCCAAAAATCGTAAATTCCGTTGTTGTGAATTTAATTATATCCCTTTATGAAATTAAATATATATGAATTCACTGTATCTTTATGATCCAACGGGTTTATAAATCTCTCCTTTATATAGCATGTGAGTAGTCATGAATCCTTAACTGGATCCTACTCATATAAAGCTTTCACTTCATGTATGTAAATTTGTCCACCATGTCCAGATGTGTTGCATGTAACTCCATGATATATAAGTCATGGTCGACACCAAATTATTGGTTTGGCAGAGGCCTTGATATTGTATCTATGATTTGCATTGCAGCTAGGCGCACTCGCCATAGTCTGGTCTGTACATTTATGTCTTGGTTATTCACAAATAATTTTTTTCCATATATATATCATGCATTGTGAAAGAGCATCTGAAAAGATCCCAAAAATCGTAAATTCCGTTGTTGTGAATTTAATTATCTCCCTTTATGAAATTAATTATATATGAATTCACTGTATCTATATGATCCAACGGGTTTATAAATCTGTCCTTTATATAGCATGTGAGTAGTCATGCATACTTTAACTGGATCTTACTCATATAAAGCTATCACTTCATGTATGTAAATTTGTCCACCCTGTCCAGATGTGTTGCATGTAATTCCATAATATATAAGTCATGGTCGACACCAAATTATTGGTTTGGCAGAGGCCTTGATATTGTATCTATGATTTGCATTGTAGCTAGGCGCACTCGCCATAGTCTGGTCTGTACATTTATGTCTTGGTTATTCACAAATAATTATTTCCATATATATATCATGCATTGTGAAAGAGCATCTGAAAAGATCCCAAAAATCGTAAATTCCGTTGTTGTGAATTTAATTATCTCCCTTTATGAAATTAATTATATATGAATTCACTGTATCTATATGATCCAACGGGTTTATAAATCTGTCCTTTATATAGCATGTGAGTAGTCATGCATACTTAACTGGATCTTACTCATATAAAGCTATCACTTCATGTATGTAAATTTGTCCACCCTGTCCAGATGTGTTGCATGTAATTCCATAATATATAAGTCATGGTCGACACCAAATGTATTGAATTGGCAGAGGCCTTGATATTGTATCTATGGTTTGCATTGTAGCTAGGCGCACTCGCCGTAGTCTGGTCTGTACATTAATGTCTTGGTTATTCACAAATGATTATCTCCATATATATATATATGTGGTATGCAATGTGATCTAATGTAAAAATATTGATTACATTAAAAAAAAATACTATAGTTTTTAACGTTTTAGACCAGAAATATAAGCCGCAAAAGATTTGTTAGGAATTAATAGTTTTTAATTACTTGTATAAAACTGATTCATGACCGATATATACGAAGTTCAATAACATTCAAATGCTTAATCTGAAAATATTACAATGATGTTAAACACTACATAAAAAAATATATACGAAATGAAATGATAATTTAATTTTTTAAAAGTTCAAATACCACCACGTTGTAAACAGTTACATCTGAAACACGACTCGTGACACTGTGTATTTATTTTTTTCAAACGGATAAAAAGTGTCATTTTATGAAACAAACATGTGCAGTGGACGGTCTGGCAGAAACATGAACTTTTCCAAACGAGGGAAGTATTTTATTAATAATGGAACAACAATAGATCTTCAAAATAGTTTCTGATTTGATTTTTAGTTTTTGTAAATCTTAAAATAAAATATTTGAAAGATAAATACATTGTAAAAAATATACACTGTACGATAAGTTCAAATTAATAGTTTTTGTTTTGTCTCGGATGTTCATGTTCGAAAGTTTATATCATCTTTACTGATACTATAATCTATCAGAGCAAACGAAAAGTTATTATCACAGAAAATCATTTGTTTACTCTGGATCTAAACTTTCGGACGATGTTCATATAAAAATGTTTGTCTCTGTGTGCGTGCATGCCAATTGTTCAAATCAATGCTCTCTTTAATACTTTTTTTATTATTATTCCTCAGAATATATCTAATACTTAACTTATATAATTATATCAATAGCTTTGTTCCTAGCATGAGCAGATCTAGTGCAAGGCAGTATTCCTAATGTTTTAAGGGAGATAACTTTTGTGTGAATGCTAACATAAAACTTTCAGTGTTACGTCCCATTTACAATGTGAAGGCTATAGGACTTCAAGTAGCATTAGTATCATCCTTGAATATCCAGACGGGTGATGGATGCTGTACTTCTTTTTTGTAGACTTTAACTGAAGTTATATATTTATTCCTTTCATTTGTGAACTAGCTATTTTGTTAGAAATATTTCAGCTCTAGTATAAGGCAGTGATCCTAATGTTTTAAGGGAGATAAGTTTTGTGTAAATGGTAACATAAAACTTCCAGTGTCACGTCCCATTTACAGCGCGAAACAGTAAAAAATTGAAATCAGAAATACTCCGTATATTTTTTATTGTTTACAGTTATTTGGCCATTAATAATAATAATAAAGTATTTATTTAACAAGCCAGCTCATTTGAACAAGTCAATATTCCATGAGGCCCTTAACATTACAATGTAATAATATCGACAATTAAATAGTGGCGCGAAGACCTCATCAGGAACCACTGAGCAACTGCCATCACCAATCTTCTTCAAATACGAATGTTTGTTGATCTTGTTACATAATATCGCTCACCGCCGAGGTCGTAGGTTCGAGTCTCAATCGGTCCAAGCCTTTATGTGAGAAAGTTTGCCAGTTACTTTCGGAATGACGGTTGTTCTACTCTGATTAATTCTGAAATCTTCTTTCACCAATAAAGTCGGAAATGCCACATATAAGACACGTGCTAGTTGGTATAAACTGGACGTATCAATGATATAATATAAGGAATGAACTTCATTTGTTGAGTATTCATGCAATACATACAATGGTTACATTTGCCCAATCAAAATTTACTTACTTCGCACGTGATACATCATAAAGGCTCACGCCCCATGACCGTTCACCAAATTAATTCTTAGTTAAGTTTTACAACTTTGAGCACCATGGTTGTTGTTGAAGTAACACAAATCACAATTCTATTGCAATTAAAATTTCATTTTTATTGATTACATATAATTTCAGTTAGTAACATATTAATACACAGTTGCATTGGTCTCACTTTACTTTCTCTTTAAATCAATATCAAATAATATGAAAACTGATTCTATTAGGTCTGACGCAATGAATCGGAATAAGAATATTCTGTAACCCCATCCCAAGAAACACAACTCATTTTTTTAGATCCAGAAAAAATGACCCAGCATCCGAAATATCTAACCCTAACCTAACAAAATTTAGTCCAGTATATATTCAAGGTCAAATATCCCTCTGGTTATAAGACCATGAATACTTGTAAACAAAATTTGAATTACATAAAACTAAAAAATAGAAATTCAAAAGTATCAATACAAATCCATTCTGAACAATGCAATAACCTTTGTTTGAAAATAAACACAAGAAACATAAGTGAAAATCCGGGCTCGATTAGCCTAGTCTGATTATCAATCCAGGGTCGTGAGTTCGAATCCCTGCCAGGCAACAGTCCCCCTGATGATTTATTCACAACAGCCATCTCATAGACATTCGTCTCTTACCGCTGATTCATATGGAAAAGATATCAGTTACTTCCGAAGATGGATATACTCGAGTAATGATTAACCTTCCAGAATCCCAGGAAAGAGTGGTTATCTTAGCTGATGGTCTGTTAACCCTCAACGGCATAGAAATGAAGCTAAATACTTAAAGAAACAAACAAACATAAGTGAAAACCAAAACAAACTAAATAAAAATACAACTTAATTATTATATTTTCTACTTTTTTCTTAAAAGAAAATATATCTTTATTATTTCAATTCAACAAGTTATTTCCTTGCATTTCAAAACTACAATAGAAAACACATTATCAGAACATTTGTTCTATAATCCAAATATAAAGATTAATAATTACACTGCTTTTTTTATAAACCTATGTTTAATAAGGGAATATATTTTATAAACGATGTTGATAATACTTGTTTGTTTCTAACATTCGAACATGTATGTGCTCAATATTGGTGAGGTACACATTCCCTTTGGCAAGAAAATAGAATTTTATTAAAATGTTAATATTTTAAAACTAAAACTCAATCTTTCTATTGCCATTTTTAATTATTTCGTTGAATTCCCCTGTACTTCGCAACAAAAGTGGGAAAGGGGCGTGGGTAGTGTATTGGCCACAACAGATTGTAAAGGCAATCAGTTTTAATCATAAATGGTAGACACCTCCAATCCTTACAATTCAAAATCTGTCACAAATTTTTTACCAATGCAAAACTAAATTCATGTTGAATGTCAGAATCTGAATTGTGTACTTTTTGCAACAACTGAAAAGAAACTATTTTGCATCTGTTTTATGACTGTATGCACTCTAAAATATACATATCATGCTTCATAGCCAATTAAATGACACATATTATATGTCAGAAGATATAAAACGAGAGAACATATTTTGAGTACGAAGTGCTCTTCGTGTATTGACTGTTTATTTATAGTGTGTTGCTTATTTATAAAAAAAGTACATTTATTCTTGTAAATTAAACATTAAATGTCTACCAGTTTATTCAGTGTTTATTGAAAAAGTAAAAAGTGATAGAAATATTGAATTAATTTCAATATATGCGTACCCCTTCGAAAAGTCTAATAGTATAAAAGCAAAATGGAATGTAGTTCAAGGTATTCTTTAAGTTATAAGTAACATAACTATAAGAAAGCAAATAATATACGACATGTATGATAATACAATATAGATAAACTTCAAACATTCCTGCTATGTAAATCATATGTATTATGAGCAGCCTATATATTACATAATGACAATGTATAATTATGCTATGTTCTGTATATTACATAATGACAATGTATAATTATGCTATGTTCTGTATATTACATAATGACAATGTATAATTATGCTATGTTCTGTATATTACATAATGACAATGTATAATTATGCTATGTTCTGTATATTACATAATGACAATGTATAATTATGCTATGTTCTGTATATTACATAATGACAATGTATAATTATGCTATGTTCTGTATATTACATAATGACAATGTATAATTATGCTATGTTCTGTATATTTTAATATGTACACACAAAATGACTGAATAAAAATATTAAAAACAAAACTAAGTTAATTCTGTATCATGTAAATTTGGTTAATTTAGAATATTGATGATATCACGGCGGGTTTATAACTGATATATGATGATCATTAAAATACAAGAGGCGATAACTTTAGAACTAGCCTTTCAACGGTATTCGATATTTACAGCTGTTTACTCAATTTATGTTGTTAGCGTTTTAACGGTATACGATATTTACAGATGTTTACTCAATCTATGTTGTTAGCGTTTTAACGGTATACAATATTTACAGCTGTTTACTCATATTATTTTGTTAGCGTTTCAACGGTATTTCGTATTTACAACTGTTCACTCATTCTATGTTGTAAGCGTTTTAATGGTATACGATATTTACAGATGTTTACTCAATCTATGTTGTTAGCGTTTTAACGGTATACAATATTTACAGCTGTTTACTCATATTATGTTGTTAGCGTTTCAACGGTATTTGGTATTTACAACTGTTCACTCATTCTATGTTGTAAGCGTTTTAATGGTATACGATATTTACAGCTGTTTACTCATTCTATGTTGTTAGCGTTTCAACGGTATACGATAGTTACAGCTGTTTACTCATTCTATGTTGTTAGCGTTTCAACGGTATATGATAGTTAACAGACTGTTTACTCATTCTATGTTGTTAGCGTTTCAACGGTATATGATATTTACAGCTGTTTACTCATTCTATGTTGTTTGCGTTTTAACGGTAAACGATATTTACAGCTGTTTACTCATTCTATGTTGTTAGCGTTTCAACGGTATACGATAGTTAAACAGACTGTTTACTCATTCTATGTTATTAGCGTTTCAACGGTATACGATATTTACAGCTGTTTACTCATTCTATGTTGTTAGCGTTTCAACGGTATACGATATTTACAGCTGTTTACTCATTCTATATTGTAAGCGTTTCAACGGTATACGATATTTACAGCTGTTTACTCATTCTATGTTGTTAGCATTTCAACGGTATACAATATTTACAGCTGTTTACTCATTCTATGTTGTTAGCGTTTCAACGGTATACGATAGTTAAACAGATTGTTTACTCATTATATGTTGTTAGCGTTTCAACGGTATACGGTATTTAAAGCTGTTTACTCATTCTATGTTGTTAGCGTTTTATGGGTATACGATATTAACAGAAGTTTATCTATTCTATGTTGTTAGCGTTTTAACGGTATACGATATTTACAGAAGTTTATTCATTCTGTGTTATAGCACTTAAGCGGTATGCGATACTTAAGACTGTTAATTCAGTCTACAACGGTATACGATACTTACAGAGGTTCATTCGGTCGATGTTGTTGGCATTTTAACGGTATAAGATATATACAGAGATTTATTTATTCTATGTTGTTAGCATTTTGACGGTATACAATATATACAGAGATTTATTCATTCGATGTTGTTGGCATTTAAACGGTATTCGATATTTACAGAAATTTATTTATTTTATGTTGTTGACTTTTTAACGGTAGTCGATATTGACAGAGATTTATTCATTCTGTGGTGTTGGCATTTGAATGGTACACGATACTGCAGAGATTTATTCATTCTGTGTTGTAGCGTTTTAACGGTAAACGATACTTATGACTGTTCATTCATTATATGTTGTTTTAACGAGAAGTTTTCAAATTTCAAATTCATTCTATTCTAAAAATACATAAACCAAATTCACTTATATGAAATGATGTCATTTTATTTGTTAGAATCGGCGAATACAGATAATAATTGTCTAATTTATGTAACAGATACATCTGCCATCATACTACAAACATCCCTAAGACGATAGGTTCAATCTACAATATGATGATGTAGTTTCGCAGTACACCATACTGATAACAGTTTGCATTCATTCTATAAAGTACAAACGGTAGACGATATTTCCAACTGTCCACGCATTCATTCTATAAAGTACAAACGGTAGACGATATTTCCAACTGTCCACGCATTCATTCTATAAAGTACAAACGGTATACGATATTCCCAACTGTCCACGCATTCATTCTATAAAGTACAAACGATATACGATATTTCCAACTGTCCACGCATTCATTCTATAAAGTACAAACGGTAGACGATATATCCAACTGTCCACGCATTCATTCTCTAAAGTACAAACGGTAGACGATATTTCCAACTGTCCACACATTCATTCTATAAAGTACAAACGATATACGATATTTCCAACTGTCCACGCATTCATTCTTGTCTCGTTTTGTGAGTTTGATACGATACATAACCATAAACCTGTATGTCTTGAACAAAGATCGATATTTTAACCGACACCCTCAGAGTCACTTCTTCATCTAACGGCCGGTCATATTGTGCCGAACTGTCATCCATCAACACACACCTGGAACAATTTGCTTAAAATGATTATTCATATATTTTTGAACTCCGTGATTTTAATGTAATAGATAAATCAATATAGTAACGTGAGTCACAAACAAATATGTCATAACGTTTGTTCCTAAGTATAACCGAAACGTTTCTATTTTCCAGTCAGACAAGGCAACACTTCATATTCATTTTAGGTCCGTATAATGTAATCCAACATACAAGTGGAAACGAATAAATATAATCGGGACTTTGTAATGTGTTTTACTAAAGACATATATATATATATATATATATATATATTATGAACGTTTCCGGTTTGAGGCGAACAATCCCGATAATTCATGAACAATCGTGTGATGCAAATATTCGTTTCTGTTTACACTAGAAAAATAAGTTAAATATTATCTGAATGTGTACTACTTATAAAACAATATCTCAATACCAATACCCGTAATTGGAGGGTCGTGGGTTCGATCCCCCGTGACGGCATGTGTAGTGTCCTTGAGCTAGACGCTTTTTTCCGCAAATAACTAGTACTTGTTCTACCCAGGATGACTTCGAACGTGATTTAAAGTTTTAAGAACTTATTTCACAACCAAATGAAAGTAAATAAGTTTAAACTAATAAGACTACATCTAGTACATATGTATGGATATTATGTCCGCAGATATATATGGTGTTGTTCTTTTATTAATAGTAATAATAATAAAAAAAACTATATCTTTGATTACCTAGATAACAGTGTTTTAGTGCATTGGCATGTCTACACTAGTTCTTTAGATACTGATCGAGTTTGGTACACTGGAAGGTTGCAGATAAGGATATGGGATTGCACTGTCAACATTCCTTTGCTTTATAGCAAGATCTATTTGTTTTAATTCTCTACAAAACCCATCTACAACCTGTAAAGCTCTTTCGTCGTATATGTATTTCACTTCGAAATTTCCGATGAGCTTTAGTTCCACGTTGGCTTAAGATTGTCGTTAATACCAACGTTTCGCTAATAGAACTTTTGTCTTGAAGAGTATCGAATATGTCCTTCTCTCTGAGAATAACATTTTTGTCTGAAGGTGGATTTCCGCAAAGCTTTGAAGGGTAGTTCGGTGGGAAGGCATACTCGTCGTATTGCTTGAAATTTGCTGCTGCATGACCTACACTGCACGTGTAAATGATGCTAGTGAGGGTCATGACGATTTGTTCTGTTTCAGCAAACTGTCCGTTTGTCCCAGGAACACCGTTGATACCCAAACCACCATCTGCTGTGGGTGTTGTCATTTCATTCCTCCATGCTTGTAGCTCATTGTCATTAGCGATAGCAATGCTGTTTGTATAATATATGTTCAAGTAATTACGCACGTAATTCTGTATTGCCGCATAGAGTTGTAATCCATCTTCTTGGAAGTGGTAGCCTGGGATTTGGTCATCAATACCTCTGGTTTTCAGGTCTTCGGGTAATGTTCCATCGACGTCCATACGCCAAAGTTCGTGTTTCCTTTTTATCAGCTCAAGACATCCTTGCCTCTCTACCGCCATGTTTTCATCGAAGTATCCATCTGGCATCAGTAGCTGTTTGATACCATTGGCATTAATATCGATAAGATATAGAAAATGTGGAGCCAGAAGCTTAAACACGGGATGGGCTGGAGCAAGTTGAGTGTTTGTTACGACGACAATACCCTCCATAATCAAGTGGGTGAACCCCAGATGGTATATCGACTGGATGGACCTGAGCGTCAGCGTTGTTAAACCACATCTTGGTCATTATCCACGTGTACTTGCTATCATCGGGTGTGAAAACCGGTTGGTTTGGAAACAGTTGTATCGCTACAGGTAAAAGCTGACCAGTTTTCATAGAAAAAAGTGCAATCGGTGCCACGTCATAGCCTTCCTTGATCCCCTTGAGTATGCTATGGTCAACGAAATACAAGCTCTTCTCCGCAATTCCATCACGAACCCACTTTTCGTCTTTGTTTATAGCAATTTCAGGGAAGTTATCCCAAGTACAACGATGTATTGTTGTGTTGTTTACACCAGCAAATCTCTGAACTCCAAAAGCAGAATCGGATTTCCACCTGAAATAAGGTACGACATAGATATATACTAGTGTCTAAGCGTACTGATGCATAATGTTTACAGAAGTTGCCTGTTTTTACAAAATCACCTTCATACAACGAACCACGGGCTTGAGCGGCAAACACTATCTACCGCCCCGCTACTTACTATTGTGCCTTGACACAATCCAAATCGTGTACAAATCTGAAGTTATCCAACACCATCTGTATAAATTGTAATATCTAAAACGTATATGTTATTTTCAAGATACAGTTCTTGTATTTTGTCCATCCATTTCAACTTTTATATATGAATATGATAACTATGGTCAGAGGTTTTGTAATAGTAATAATGGAATGTCGAACGAAACGATGTATTGGAAAATAAGTTTGATTGCTATACAACTGTTATAGGAAGCCTCGTTTGCGAGATAGGTTGATGAGCAGTTGTATCACTGATTAAAATAGAAGTTCATTGAGAAGTTTTACGTGTACTCCGAAGTCCTCTCCGAAGAATTGCATGCTTTC
Source organism: Panopea generosa (assembly GCA_029582155.1). Taxonomy (NCBI): domain Eukaryota; kingdom Metazoa; phylum Mollusca; class Bivalvia; order Adapedonta; family Hiatellidae; genus Panopea; species Panopea generosa. Next base: position 39,696,253 of record CM055905.1, read on the forward strand.
ACTGTACCTTGCTTCATGTCTTCATGAGTCGAGTTTTGTAATAAAAAAATGATTACTATTTATGTTTTGGTGTTGTTTGTTGAATATTCACTGATAGGTTACCAGTACTGACTCAGTGGTAATATTTCTGATTCCAACGGAACTGGGTCAGTTTAACTCGAAAATAGAAAAACCATTCAAGTCGAGGTGTGTGATGTTGCACTTTTCATTATCCCAAATGAACAGCCTCAACAAATTGAGTGTTCTATTTCTATTTCTTTGTTGTGTTCTATGTTTTCAAGAGATCATTTAATTAGATACTATACATAGTTTGTTTGGCACACTGCAAAATCACCATTGGCATATCATTCTTATTGTATTGCAATATGTATACTGATACACCTTTGGACGTTTCGTACTTATATTTACATTTTTTCTGAAGTGCGGGATTAAACGTGTTTTAACTGTTTCTCATGTGTTCATATGGATATCGTGTAATCGCTTAAATGAAATATATACACAACAATGGGATATTTCAAAATATTGACCTGTCAGTAAATATATTTACCTGTTCATGTCAGACGGTTTGGGGTAATCCAGTTGTTTAAGAAACCTCTCGAAGCCTTTTTGGCTCTTAATTCTCGGTGAGGATCCGCACCGGCGTAAACACCCACACACTGTATTAATTGCGAAAGGCAACTTGAGGTTTAACCAGCCGTATGAAAACGAAAACTTTTCTTCCATGGGCACTTCGCTGCACTGTGGTGGTAGACCGCACATCAGAACTCGTAGTTTATACTTGTTCCTCTTCCAATTTAATTCGTCTTCTCTAGTAGATGGACCTTTGGGATTATTAAAAGTTTGATGGCTGTACATATCTACTGGACTGTATTCACAAATCATTCTTAAGAATATTCTTAGGCTAGAAATCAAAAATGAATTTTAAAAAAAAACAACAGTTATTCTATATATGTCATAGTAAACTAGATAGCTAAGGTTAAAATTTGGATTTTCAAGCTCAAGTCTAAAAATATTCTCAAGAATGGTTGGTGAATACGATCCTTGATTCAATATTTACAAGTTGATAACGTGAATGATGTTTTACCCAGTGATATAAAATTACTCGTACATGTCTTATTGGTTGTACATAAATGTTTGAAACAATAAATAGTGTATAAATTACTTTAATTTATAGTATAATTATTAAAATTATAAAACAAACGTATACAGATTTACTTTCTGATGTTTTCCAAAACGTTTACATTAAGTGGTTATATGACTGTACGGCTGGCATAACTATGCCACCATACATATGCTCTTAATTGTCGCAAATCATTTCGATAAAATGCGGTGGACTCGTTAATACATATTCTGACAAAAAACATATACGCTTGTAAATCTCAAAATGTCTATACTAAACCTTATAATTGTGAAATTGCAAAATACGTTCTCATGTTCATCTGATTGTCTGCTCAATTCAACAAGTGCACAACCAACACAATGCACTGTAATTTGAAAACCAACCACTTCCGTTGCGGAAATGTCGACTTATGTACCTTGTATTAAATTAGTATTCATGTAGGATATCACTTTGTATATTTCCAATCGGGCAGACTGGTTTACCTTGATTGAATCGCATCTCTGAAAGGCGAATGCTGAAAGTATAATTTTCATTGATGCGTTGACAGTCAATCCCAGCTGTCTCCACTCCACCGTATCAACTAACTCCGTCAAATCCTTCACCTGGATCAACAAAGTGACTGACATAGGCTCTCTGCTATGGGGGGACGAACTATAATGTATAAGAAACTGTCGGTCAGAAATGAAAATGGAAAATTAAGTACATTTTCTTTACGTACTTTTTTCACACATAAGAATGAGTGGAGTGCGTGGCGCCTAGTGGTATAACATCGTATCCATAATCGGAGGGCGGTTGGTTGGTTTGATTCCATGCATGATATGTTATAACTTCACGATAAACTAAACATATACACCATCCAGGTAGCAAAATATAAGTTATTTGTTATAAGGACCTCTCATGGGTTCGTGGTTTGGATTTAAAATCACGCACTCGGTGATAACAAATTTGGATGGAGAAAGGCTCTAAATAATCATTTTAATTTGAACCGTAGTTTCGATTTTTCATTTAAAATGTAGTCAAAATAGTCATTATCACATTGTCATTACCATGGAGTCGTTAGTTATATTGCTCCGGATTGGCAGAAGAATTGACAGGTGTTGTATGACGTGATATTGTCACTTGTTATATATTTTTAGAACGTAAACAAATTACAGTGCACATTAAATGAAAAGCCATAACATTTTGAATATATTATGGACTACACGGCTTATCAACTTGTAAGGCTTAATCTCAGCTTGTATATGTGTAGCATTTCGCAACTTTGACATATTTCATCGCTGCAGCAAGTAGATTTATATTTTTCAGAAAAAGTGTAAAGTGAAAATGTATTATAATTGTGTTTTTAGCTCACCTGAGCCGACAGCTCACAGGTGAGCTTTAGTGATCGCCAGGTGTCCGTCGTCTGTGGTTAACTTTTAGCTTCTAACCTCTTCTCTGAAACTATTGGGCCAATTTTGATATAACTTCACAGAAGTGTTCCTTGGGTGACCCTCTATCAAGTTTGTGCAAGCCATCTTGATTCGTCAAAAAACATGGTCACCAGGAGGCGAGGCAAGTTTAATAAGTAAAAACTTAAAAAATCTTCTTGTCAGAAACCACTGGATCGATTTTAAAACAATTTCGCAGAAATGTTCCTTGGGTGACCCTTTACCAAGTTTGTTCAAGCTTTTGTGATTTGCTACAAAACATGAACGCTACAGTGAGGTGCTAGTTTACTATATAGGCAGCTATAGAAAAAGCTTCAAAAGCCTTCTTGTCAGAATCTACTGACCTGATTTCGATGTAATTTCACTGACATTTACCATGAATGAACCTTTACCAAGTTTGAACTCTTCTACACATCTGTAACATCTTCAAAACAAATCAAAACTTTAACTACTCGCCCATCTCTTTTTTTCTGGAGTTTTGAGTGTTCATGTATTATATAATCTACTTAAGTTGGGTGACTCAAGGTCAGTCAGGTGAGCGATATAGGGCCATCTTGGTATAAAACTTTCTTATAGTTCACTTAATGTGCACGTGTTGCATGTCATATCTCACAAACACAGGATGATATAATAGCTGACCTTGAAACCTCAGGTGAACTAACCATTTTATGAAGCCATAACATATGCATATTCCATATAAAGAGATACACCTTCAGCATACGACACTTTACTTACGCTACTCCGACAACTTTCATACGTATCGTATTCAGAAGAGGATTGAAGTTTTTCCAGTGCTGTCTGTAGCTTCATTACAAGTGATTGGAGTTTGCTTTCATCGGTGGGGTATTCGAGCTTTTGCACTTGAAATTCAACTCTGAATTTGAATAACGCTGCAAACAAATGTCAAAAGTTACAAATATAGTTTTCTATATTACTCCAATCGTGCAACTGATATGGAGTACTTTTTACTAATGCATGTAAAACATTCTTTACTAATATACGTAGTAGGACATTGATACGTTATTTATCTTAACACGTAGACTAATCTTTACTTATATACGTAGTAGAACATTCATACGTTTTTACCATAACACGTAGAAAATTCTTAACTAATATACGTGGTAAATTGATATTTGCTTTACTAACAGACGTAGTGCATTCCTTACTAATATACGTAAAACATTATTAAGTGCTTCATTTCAGTTAACTTACTATCCCTAACACAAAATAAAACCTAAAGAGATTATGTGCTTAATTTAAGAACTCATTAAACTTCGAAATAGTCGTTTTTAGTTATAATTTAAATCAATTTTACTCTTCCAGATGATAGTTTACATATATATTTGACCACTGAGAAATTTTGCAAAAAAAAAACATAACTATAAAGTACATTATTTCAAATAATTTAGAATGGGTTTTGTTTACAAATGTAAGGTTTCTTTCCGATAAACACCTCCGGCAAAAAACGGGGCGTCACGAAGCTGGTTGAGAAATCCGTTGGTTCAATTCATTTCAGAGCTAAGCATAGCATGGGGGACTGTAGGGTGTGTGTTTAAAAATCGAATAGCTGCTTGCTTTCATTCTTCTCAGTGTATAAGTAAACTGAAACCCACGAGCTTATTATTGCAAAAAACAACGAATCGTTCAAATACAATTAAATATAAAATAGCTGTATTAAACAATAAAAACACTTGGTAGCCTCTCGATATTGACAGCGATAAAGTAATTTGTTACGTAATAGCGCGTGCGACAGTACCACGTGAATTTTTATATGCAAGGATGGATCCTGAGCAAAAAATGCTAGTATATCTAAGTATTCGGTACTGATGGTTTCTCAGAGCGTATAAATTATATACACGTATACCTGCTGCGCTCGTGGAAACGACGCATTTTAATTACAGATATCCATATTGTTCCTCAAGCCATAACTTTTCTAATCTTGCTAATGGACCCCTTACCGAACAGTATAGTACACTACAATTATGCTTCAACCATGTAATAAAAATGCAGTGAATCAAGTCTTATTTTTTACGGAAATAATTGTGAAATTGTAAGGATATTTGAAGTGATGTCTCGCTCGATTTTCTTCATTTTCTTTGCCGAATTTGAGAATCTTGATACCATCTCGATATAACAATGTGCGCATATGATAAAAACATTATTACCAAAAACTATAGAAATCGTCTTTAAGTAACTAAATGATTGGTGTTTGCATTAAACAGTTTGTGGGGTATAATCTATTGCATATCTCGAAAAGCCGGCTTTGACCGAAAATATATCAGAAGCTAAAACTGGACGTTCATGTGCATTTATTCATGTGTCTGAACCCCAACATATCATGTTTACGTCACTTATGTAAATATGTATTCTTACGTGATTGTGAGAAGGAATCTTGATCAATTCTGAGTAATCTAAATGCACAGTCACCTGGAAAATAAATACAATTAAAATGTTATATTGTGATATTCCCTTGTCATTGTAATACAAGATCAAAATGGTTATTTCGTTTAAATAGGTATGTGGCGGAGATAATGGTGCACTTCAACCCAATTTTGTTATTACTTTTGGTTCCTTAGAATCATGGAGTTCATTCAGTTTTACTTACACATTGAAAACAGCTCAAAGAGAGGATGTTACAAATTCATAGCCCTGTCATGAACAGATTTGATACAACCGATTATGATAATTTTATCTTTAGGTTGTATTCTATGGTTCTTATAGACCCGATAGCATCTCATATAAAACGATGGTCGTATATCATCTATTTTTTATGTTTTGCTAACAATTTTAAATCCAATAAGCTTCAATAATAGCAACTTTCTTTTTATTCATAGAAATTGATTATCAGCATTCAATTTTATAGATATGAGCTTTTATCAAGTGATACTTTAGTGACGTATCCATTGCCATAATACAGTGAATTCCCCCTGCCGCCATTTGATTTTACATGCGTTCAACTTTTTCTACCAGGGCTGCGTTCAGCACCGTTAAACAAAAAAAAACGCTTTTACTTCCTTGTTCCCTTAATTTATTGTGTACTGCGTGTTAATTTGAGGTTGAGCCAGTGTCCAGGAAAATCTGTTCGCTAACGTTCGCAAACGTTTAACCGAACTGAACGCAACCCAGTATCTAATCAATTATTTCAGGTCACGATAAATATAAAGACTTCTTATACGTACACTACATACGCAGACAAGTGATTAAAGGGATCACTGTCGTAGAAAGGCAAGCAGAAAAATACGCCAATGGAGAGCGTAAATCTGATTTATTGGGCAAAATATAACATCTCTCGTCGTCATATTTTGAAACGAAACGAGACAGTGTTAATGAAAGTATCCACGCAAGACTATTATCATACAAACATGCACATGTAAAACACAGAAATTAAACCTATATTAAACTTGTTTTTTCTTACTTTTCGATACTCGATGAGTGAAACGAAAACAATTGCAAACTTCGTAGTTTTACGATGCTATTTGTGGCAAGAATAACTTTATTAAGTGAATTAGAAAGTTTTCCGAAACCGATACATGTCTTTTTTTCTTCAAATAATTATTAGGACTGTAGTTAGACAAAACTAAATTTTCAGTTTTGGTCCTAAAATAATTCATATTGTACCTTAGGTAGATAATCTCGCATAATATACTCTGTGACCCGTTAAATATATTCAATAATAAATCAACACGCATGCAGGATGCTCTATACCTGTATATTGTCACTTGTTCAGTACCTATTGTATGAATATTTACTTTATACTTACCAGTTTTGTCATCAAACATATTTTTCACATCATTCATATTCTTCAGTTGCACTTCTGTGGATTCATCTGTCAAAATATCAAAAATATAATTCTATCGGCAAATATATTAAATATTAACTAAATGTACAATTCTCTCTCTCTCTCTCTCTCTCTCTCTCTCTCTCCCTCTCTCTCTCTCTCTCTCTTTCTCTCTCATTTTCGATTCACTAATCATGTTACTCCTGGTTTAAATGCATAATACTATGTATGTGTTAATATGTGTATCAACGCTTTAATGTATCTGATGATAGTGGTTTTAGACGGATTAAGACGGATAAAGACCAAATAACCATTCCCCACCCAGAAAGAATGCTTATATATAATAATGTAGCTCGTATGCGGTTTTCGTTTTTATTGATATTACATTCGAAGTATTTCATTAGTTTACAATCATTCTGTTTAAAATTGTTTTAGGTAAGGTTTTTAACAACGTCGTGGTCAGTTTGGGTAAACAGTGGTAGGTTCACGAGACGATTGGTGTGGTATTACAATATCTTTTAAAGTAATATGTTATGAAACTACTGCTATGATTAGTACAGTAGGTATAACATTAACCGTATAATTACTCAACTTCTCTTATTTAAAAAAGTTAAGACGAATATAGCTCAATGCCCATTTACTCGCCGGAAAGTAAATTTATTGCATTCAAGAGAGGTAACTGTTGTTAGTATGTTATTATATATGAGAAGTAGTTGTTTTCCCTTGTGTTAAATAAAATAAATTATTTAAAATAAAACAGGTAATTCAGAAACTATTTATAACATCGGTTTGTGGTGTTATATATATAATTTTCCATTGGTTGTGGAATTATACACGTCTCTCTCGAATGCTTCCTACGGAAAAACCTGTTATTAGGCAATGTGATACCGTCTTGTTTAGAGGCACAAGCACTTTTGGTAATACTCGAACTAAAAGCGTTCCGATTGATAGTCAATCGTATTAACACTTTTTACGTTGTTTATAAATAATAATATGTTTATGAAGAAAAGATTGGTTATAAATATGTATAATTGGAAGTTTAAATTTAAATTATTCTTTCCAGATTTATAACTAATACCAATGCCAAAACATCTCTCCAAGTGCCCGAATGGCACCAAAAGCAAGACTTGGACAAATGTTGTTGAGAAGGATCATTCAACGGTTGTTAATGTTGATGTGGTGGAGCCTCAAAGTGTTTCACCTGACCTATTAAAGGAAGTTGCGAGGCAGGTGACCAACCATTTAGTGGAGGCCATCATAGCAGTGAGTGAGCCTGCACAATTACAAGCTCCTCTCGTGCCTCTACCTAGGAATGATTCGGGTAATTCACTATATTCACTATGGTTCGATGACGCTCTGGGTGTTAATGTAAGGGCCACCACAAAGCTAGATATAATGAACGTGGTGTTAGGGCTGCTCATCAGGAATACTTCGTATCCGTTGGACTCCAGTAACATAGTCTCTGGTTGAGCGGCAGCTGGTGTTGCAGTCACGGGTTATCATGGCTTTACTTAGTTTATGTTGTTCAGTCATGTACATTATAATAATACGACTCAATTTTGAGTATCCTTTGTTATTCATGGCTTTTTGTGCCTGGCATTGTTTTGTTCTTTTGTAGTACATCAATATTCCTCGATTTAAGAAGTATGAGTTATGTATGTTGGCGCGACAAATCGATCCCCTCCTTTCAGGAGTTTATGTATGTATGCTTGAGTAGCAAATCACATTCATTTGAATTTGGTTACTATGAACGTCTTTACCCAGGGTTCTTAGTTACTATGAACGTCTGTACCCAGGGTTCTTGAAAAGTGGACATAACAAGTGAGAAATTAATTGAGTTTGTGTTTTCGGGACCATAGAAATGGTTCAAAATAGTTAACGATTCGAATTAATGAAATTTGAAATAACAGAGATTTGCCGACCTGAGTTTACATCATGTAATTTTAACCAAGAGGGAAATTTCTATCGCACATGGATTAACTCATGATGAGTTTTCTTTCTCGCATGTATTTCAGTCAAATGATGAATCCTTGATAATGACCGTCATCACAAAAATATTCTACTTTTTGCGTGCGTGTTTAACGTCCAAAATCTCACATATATATGATGAAATGGTCATTTTATGTACCAGAAAATTCATCATCTTACCAACCATTGTTTGTTTAAAAAAATCAATTAAAATGTAATTGTTGACCCTGACCCCGTTCTTGTTGACAAACAAAAAATAAAAATATATGCTTACAATAGTCTTTCTCCACGAGGAAAACCGTATATTCTATGAGAATAAATGGGTGAAAAACATTTCAGTTTCATGTCTTGTTGAAGGAATTTATGAATGTTTTACAACATATTTATGACTAATACCTCTACATCTCATCATTTCGTTTACACTGTCCGATAGCTCTTTTTCATACAACACAACGTCAGTACCTGTGAAAACAGATGATTGATTAGACAATATTAACTATAATGTATCGATTCGTGCTTAAACATAAGCACAATGGTGGATTATTTGGCTCAACGAATCTTATATTTATTAGAAACTATTTACTATCACAACAGCGGTCCTGGACGGTCTGTGGCGACCGTAAAATTTCTCCCTGTGGTTTCACTCCGTGTTGTTCGAAATGTAATAGAATACCGATTACATTTGATGGGACGAGCGGTGTTAAATATTTATTTTTAAAATTCAATTTTGACATGTTTATTATACCTTTGACATTAATACAAACCATGTGCAGTTTAACTCGAATATTATTAAAACCATGGTTTCGTGCTTGTTTTCTTAGGTCTAAGATTTTAATTATATAAGTTTATGTTGATGAAACAGGAGCTGAGTCATTTTGTTATCTTAGTTGCATTCTATGTTTGCTTCCAAAGAATCATTACACATGTATATAAGGTACTTTAACGTTTCATCAACATTATTTTATAGTACATATACAAAATTTGAATTAAGATACATGTCCATGTGTAAACAAAGAGTTAAGCTAAATTTTCGATTCCCAGTGTAAATATACGGCCAGCTAGCACATGTGTTGGAAGTCCGGGGTGATAAAACAATAAAAAGAAGATCGCTCATCTCAGAGGTCGCATGTTCAATGCAAGGCTGTATCTGATTGCGTTCAGAGAGAACACCCAGTGGACATACTTGTATTCAGGAAACGGACTCGAGCGATTGATTGGTATAAACTTTGCAATCAAACTGAAATAAACTAGTGTGACCGAACTCAATCGATTGACCAATAAATGGACAATTTTCATGAATACACACTTTTACTAAAATTTTTAGACGGCTAAGAAACATTTATAAAGCTAGGCTCTATCAAAAACGAGATGCTATAAATAACATATTATTCATGCATGTCAGTCATCATATTTTTTCATCGACGTATCAAAATAGCGTCAGTTACTTACTGTCGCCCTTATCTGTGTGTGGTAGACTTGTATCATCTTGGGTGAAACGTCGATGGTAGTACAGATGTATGCATCTCAGGATTGGAAAAACTATTTCTTCGCCAGTCTGATCATTTGTTATTGATATTGCTTTGATTTTCAGGAAATTTTCTGAGCCTTTATCATCTCGTTTTAGTTCGATTGCTTTGACATATTTCACCTTAAAAAACAATCCAGAATGTAAACAATTTTTTATCATTTAAAACTGAAATATGTTTTTTTGTTTGTTTAAATATTTAGCGTCGTTTGTATGCCATCGAGGTAAACGATAATTTAACTTAACCACTCTTCTCTGGAATCCTCGGAAATAAACCAGTACTCTAGCCCATCTATCTTCGTAAATAACTGATCCATTTCACATGAAGCAGCGATTAGATACGAATGACAAAAAAGAAACGTTATGTCGTAAATCAATCGTCATGCATATGCTAAAAGAAGTAAGTTTTGAGAGTTTTCTTTTCATATGAATATATTTTTACTATATAAATTAACAAAAAGTACTTTGATAACTGTCAATACCTAGTACACCATTGTTACAAGCACAACAGCAATTTTGCATATCAAAGCAAATCAATGTCAAAATTAACTAAATTATTGTTTCATTTTTGTTGCCTTCAAAGGCTAAACAGTAACTGACCTTTTAAATAAAATAGCGTTTTGAGAAAAAAAAATTGTTTAAATAGTTCTTTCAAAATTCAAGACTACTGGGAATTTTTTTTCTCAAATATGCATCGCAATCCATGCATTACTTTTGTTTTTCGGAGAAATAAAAAAATAAGGTCAGTTGAATAATAGTGGAATAAAACTCGATTTTATTGAATTTTAAGCTTTGACATTCGCTATTACATGACTGGCTATGTACCCATGGAGTTTTTTCTTTGAATGGACTTTTCAAAACGTTTCATGTTATATACGACACATCCAATTTCATTGGTGAAAAATTTTATCATATGTGTTTTTGAGCGAGTGATTTCGAACCTATGTCCTTAACGGTGATAGGTAAGTGATCTTGAGTAGGCATGGCACCTTAGACCAATCGGTCACGGATGACATTTTCCCATAGAGCATAATGGCCAATAGCAGTTTACATGTTTCGTCTTTGCTGACTAATTTCTGTGATATAATGACAATGACAATATGTTTATTCTGTAATTTAGACCTCCAGCTCATAATACAACATGTACAATTTTATAAAGTCTGGTGTATGTAACAAGAGTATAGAATATACAATAATGTTATAACGTTATATAAATATAGAAAAATGTTGTATTAATCCCTATAATAACGACGTATGTCTGTTTAACATTAGGTCAAAATATTTTCTATGTTAATTTGCAGGAAATCTTATCTTTTATAAAAAGAAAATACAACTCATAAACAAGTTTACAAAATAGAACAAGTTTGTCTTTTTTGAATTCATGATATTTTAAAATATGGTTGGAATTAATGTAAAAAAAACATTTTATTAATTCCTTAAAAATAAATTATATGTGATAAATGTCTTCAGCATTATTGTGAAGGAATTGTTGTCTTTTATGAAAAATCTACAAATTTACCAAGTTGAATATAATGATGTATGTAAAAGCAGATCATAGCAGGTAGAAAATATTTTAAAGTATTGCAAAAATGTAGTAACCATGGTCACAAACATAACGAGTTACCAGTGATGTTCTATAGTATTCAAATAGCATTTCAGCAAAAGGAAAAAACAGTTGTAATACTGTGCTAGCTTCTTGTTATAGACAAAAAAAATTACTTTACTTACACATTGCTGCTTTATATAAAACGTTTTATTCAATCTTGTTCCGAAGCTTTACACGTTAGAATCAAACTCCATTTTCATTTCGTCCGATATTTCATCATCGCCGTGTAGCACAATGGTCACACCTTCAAAATCGGTGTCATGTTGACTGTCTACGAGGCCGACTACGACCGTGTAGTCATATTTAGGACCATCATTGTAATTGGTTCTTGACGTTGAAGATTCGCACTGTGAGATATAATCATTACATTGGTTTAAACATTGTTTTGCTTCTCAAATATGTTATATCATTCTTTGTATGTGCAGAAACAGGTTTTGAAGGAAATACATGCTTACTATGTTCCTCTCCCAAGTTTTATAAAATTATACTAGCTTAAACTTATATACTTTACTCCGATTGAAATAAAACCCTATTATACCAATCACACTCGAAGTCTTCGTAGGTATAGCCAGTACCAAACATATGTGGAAAATGTATCTTGCTCAAGGACACGACACACAGCTCTTGCGGAGGATCAAAATCCTTCCGATTTAAGGTTCGGTGCTCTACATCTGGACCACGCGCTCCACATGTAGTCTTATAGTTCCGGAACAACACGGGGTCATCCCCATCAGCTATAATATAGCTATTCATAAGAACAGGTGGGCGATTAATATAACATTTTTGCGATTCCGATTTTGGTTGGTTAAAATTTAGAAACTAGTCATCTGTCTGCCCAGTTTGAATAAATCTGCACGACATAATTAAGAGCATTCGTTTCAATAATTGGATGATTAGCTACAATGAAAGAGCCCGTGTAATCTACAAAAAGACGAATATTTGAGTTAAGGCTTTTTACTATATAATATATGTATAAGCAAAAATAGAAAGGGATCAAGGATAGAGCCTTAAGGGGCACCCATTTTTATGTAAGCCTAGCATGACTGAACTCCTGGTACGGGATCTCTAATACTTTTCAGCATATTCACCAGCGACCTTTAATTCAACAATCCGTAATGTCCAACTCGATCAAATCACACAAAACAAACGATTCTAATGCCATTACAAGAATCAATAACGCAACCACGAACTTAATCCAGATAACAGTGTTTATAATATTATTATGTTGAAAGAAATTCATTTGCTTTTCAATTTTTTAAAAAGAATGATTTACATTTGTTTTTGAAAAACATAGAAATATATATATTTTTTATGTTATACTGAATAATGGCGAATCTATCCCACAAATCAGATAAAAAAAAACGCCATAATGGCAACTGATTTGGAGTAAATCTTTTATAGAAGAAACAGGAAAAAATTAGTTGTCAATATTGAGCCGTTCCTTACATGTGAATAAATGATAATTATCCTTAGGGTCACATCAATGGGAAGAATGCTACGTGGAATTTGACCAAATAGGTTGGCTCTACAGTACACCGCAGAAAAGCAACACATTTTTTTCTTCTTTATTGAAAAGGGCAAACAGACAACACATAGAAGGAAGGAAACAACATACACGATAATGACAACATCTAATGATATGTATTAATGTGTACTACCTTCAAGCGATAAAGTCAGCATTTATCAGCTAGATCGTCATTTTAAAATTTGACCAAATAATAAGATAAGAAAATAATAAGATAACTATAAATTGTACTTTACCATTCTAGTACCATAAGTAAGCCGGTTTGAATTTTGTACATGAACCGTTCGATAAATCATACTCTCGCTAACTACTCAACATGTAGCTTAATATGAAACAATTATACGAGGGTTATTAAATATATTTTTGCACTGGTCTTCGGATATTAAGGATTTTCACAGGAACGGGTTTTTTCCTGGCCAAACCTTTAAAGTATCCCAGCACAATTTATATTTTTTGAGACTTTCTGTCCATGACCTTAATGCCGCAAAGAAGTTTCATCTTGGTATACTTTCAGACACTGAAAGATTGCAGTACCAGGGACACTTCTAGTAGCATAACGTTAAGTCAGGGAAATAAGGGATTGTTCAACCTGAATAACCTTTTCTAAGAAAGATTGTACACTTTTACTTTAAATTTGTTGGCAGAAGCATTGTCATGAATAAGCTGTATGCCTTCAAAACCTTTACTTGGTCGTTTATTTTGATAAAGCATTTTGACAGATTTGAGTACTTAATCTTAGTAAAACTTGCCTGTAATTGTTCTACCCTCTTTGTCCAACAGGACCACTAGAATTGAAGAAAATGGCATATAAAACCTTCTTGGCGCTTCTTGTCCCCTTTGCATGACCGGCTTAGCCTGATTTAGCAAGTCATTATTTGTTATTGATGCTCCGTTGAAGCTCAAAATAATTAACCCAAGTTTCATTCCCAGTGAGCAAGTCAGAAATTTTCCTAGGAAAACAATTTTAATATTTATTTTTCAAACGTTTTTTAGCACAATCGAAACGCTTGGGCTTTTGGTCAGGTGTCGGCAAGTGGAGGATCCATCTAGCACAAAACTTCTTTAATTTCAAACAGTTAGTCATACTATGAAGTACGGTGCCTTCTGAAATGCCTAGACTATAAGTTATCTGGAAAACAGTATACCGTCCATCTTGTACCATTCTCTAACAGCAACAATGTTTTCCTGTGTTGCTGCAACAACAGGCCTACCTGGGCGGTTATCTTCTTGCAGGCTATCCTAAAACCGCTTAAATTTATTAACCCAACGAAAAACTGTTCTTAATGTTACCGTAGAACTTTCATGTATATGACACAATTCAGAATAAATCTCTTTTGGCGACAACTGCAAAGAAACTCGGGCTTTAATGCAAATCTTTATTTCTATTTTTCTTCAGGTTTTATTATGTCATTACAATATAGGCACTGTACATGAGTGTGTATAATTCAACAATGAATATCTTGGTCAATTTTAATCGGATTATATTGACAATAAGCATGTGTATTGAATAAACATCCCAAAACAATTACACGAGTATTTCATGTTTTTACGCAACGTTGTTTTTATGGAAGGCCATTTGTGACAGAATTGATTGAATGTCCCTCATATGGATACATATATATGCAGCAAATAGACAATTTGTGACTCCCGCTGCCCTGCAGCCCATATATTTGTTGCCAGCAGTTTTGCTTTCATGACACACTATGTCAAGTTTGAAATAAATGTTTGCACTTAAGAGACTTTCGATAAATTTACATTTAAAACAATTTCTCAAACATTCGTATCTTCACAATGCAAATACGAAACCCCAAGTACATGTGCAGAGCTAAAATTGTGTTTCTATTTTGAAAATGGTTATACTTTTTCATAATGATTAAAAGGCGTCATAGTTCGGATATTTATTGTCATGACAAATATATATATTTTATCATCAGTTTTTAAAGCCTTATTAAACCTACGAAAAACACAAATTGCATGTCAGTGAATGTGTACATCTGATACTTTTCTGTGACACTATTCGATGAATATATTGCCCAAACAAGTTTGTTTCGATCACGTATTGCACGATTTTGAGAAATAATACACTAGTGACATACCTTTCTTTAACACCATATAAAAGGAGCCAATAATTAGCCTTAATATAACAATTTATTGTCAATATTTTAGAATATTGAATATTATTTTTATCTTTCATTATAGGGTGGGAATGGACTGAATGAATAATTCCAGCACTGTAAACCAGAAGATAAAACCAGCACTGTAAACCAGAAGAAGCCAATCCAATCGAAAGTATCTTGATTTGCTGGAGAACATAGAGAAAACATGGAAAACATGATGGCAGAGACACAAAAAGTCAGAAATATAGTCCCCATAAATTGGTACACCTGTAAAGAATTTGAAACAAATGTAAAGTAAAGTATTTGAAACAAATGAGTGATATCACCTATTCGAATGAGTGATATCATAATTCGAATTAGGTTAAATAGTAAAACGGCACCCCATAGATTTGAGAAACAATGAAGTAGGTCATAAAATGTTCACATTTGATGTATAGTATACCACTGAACACAACCCTGGTTTTAGAACCGAACGTGAATACTAGTAGTTGACAAAAAATTCCACATACAAAATATATACATGTATAGTTGAAGTTCAAAAGAAGACGATCGTGAGACAATGTAAATACACAAACCTTTACATGTAAAAGTCGTTTAAAACGTTTCAAACTCAGAACTCCATCAATGAGCGTGGAATTATATGACCTTTGTAAATATTGACACATTTTTTAAAAACGAGCGTGTAGACAAAAACTAAACAATGACGTCAGCGTCTACACTGTGTGGGTATTTCCTGGAATTATTGAATTTTTATTTGTCTAAATCGAGATATAAAAGGCGGGTTTTTAATTTTATCACCGCAACATATTTCGTCATTTTACAATTAACCAACTAATGTTACAGAGTTCATCTGATAATGGAAACATTATCAAATGAGTGATATCACCTATTTTACTGAGTGATATCACTTATTCGAATGAGTGATATCACTTATTCGAATAGGTGAACACTCATTCGTTTCAAAGTCAACAACTTAACGGTACCAAATATTCCTGATATAAAGGATTTTGCATTCATTCAATGCAATAGACCTCTCTCAAATTGTATTCATGCCTTAGATTCCGTAATCAGAACGAGGCCGGGTGAGCAAACAAACTGAGCAGGATCATGGCTACTGGTAGAAGTAGTGCTTGAGTGTTGTGTTTAATTATGTGTATCTGATGGCAGATACAATCAGTTTTCACACATTTCCAAAGGATGAAAGTTTAAGAAAACAATATATTGTAAAATGTAAAAATCAGAAGAGATGAGGGACCCCTTTTCAAGGTAATTATTACTTTGTATTCCTTCAAGTTTATTCTATTATTTCTATATACTAGTATTTACTATTATTTATTGTTTACCAATTTACATGGTACTGAAAATCAAATACCAACTGTCATTTTTCATCATACACAGTTTTTGTAAACTGTCACAGCTTTATATATCAATGTATATTACTTAAAATAAATATATCCTTTTGTTTATCTTCACATTCTGAAAATTCTCTCTTACCGTATTAATGTAAAAAAAATCTTTCAGATTACTAGTTGTGTGTCCAAACTTCAAGACTGGTGATTTTAAATGGACTTGTCAAGAATACATTAAAATGGGTATTGTCCCGTCAGTCTTTAATTGGGCTGTAATCAAAACACCAAGGAAAGTAATCATTGAGAGGAACAGCTTGCCCCGGATCTGGGAAATAGTATGAAAGTATCAGAAAGGTAACACATAGTAAAATAATTGTGAGATAGATGTTTGTGATTTATATATTTTGAAAATAAATGAGAAACAAATAAACAAAGTAACAGTAATTATTTATTTAAAGAGTACTATCGTTATACTGGCATTTATCATGCAAAGTAATTTTTTTAAATAAAACAAATAATAATGACTTTGGCTTACATTTTGTTATTATAATATCTTTTCAGTGATATATTCACAACAATTAATACAGATACGGACATAAGTATGGACGGAATGTCTTTTGTATCCATGGCTACAGATGAAAAGTATTTGCAGGAGGAAATGAGGTTACAGACAACTGAATTAAAGTTAATATGATATGAATATGAAAATACGCATAACAAAAACAACAATTACACATCGAAAATTTTGGTGTAAATAGATTTCTAATGATAAATACCTGATTATATTTCACACTGGTTTTATTTCATATATGTCAGTTAGTCTTGCTGGACGAAGACGTGCAATATTTTTTATTCACAAATCGTCAATGATTTTGTGTAGATTGAGGGCTGGCCTGTTACATGCAGAACATGATTTATCAGTGCTATTTAACTGTCCATTGTCTACTGTTAATAGGAAAATTGCTACACGAGTAATTCTATATATATTTTATTAGGTTCGATCCCTATGTGGCTATCAAAACATGAAATACAAAGAATTCAAAACACTCTATTCAAGTATACGTATAGTAATTGATTGTTCTGAATTTCAAAATTTCCAATTTCGGCTTTTGTTAACGTTAATGATTCCAGAATACCCGTTTGTCATCGTCTAATAGTGTGTTGTGATTGTTGCACATACAGCTCTGTTTTAATAATTCAGAAAATGATGTTTGTCAAACAAACTGAATACACAATTTTGTTCAAGTAACTGTTGCTATGACTAAACATTTCCCTCTTGTACTTGACAAAACGTATAGGGAATGCTCCCAATTTTTTCAAGCTATATTGCTGGTATGATCAGCATGACTGCAGCTCACCAACATGGCATTTCCAGTTGAGACCATCTCCACGCACACACTGGATTGTAAAGAGTAGATTTTAAAATCACGGGGTGTTGATGATGTCAAAATCTTCGATGACCACTGAATATTAAATGTTGCACAACTACAACTTTCCCTTCTATTCTTACTCCTCTTGGCTCATGTCATGACTGGGACAAATATATTTTGACACATCTTCAAACAGGACCATTGATGTCAACATTTTATACTTAGCAAGCTGGTAACATAGGCTACCCACAGTGTGTCTACAGGCACTTGACTTGCATATATGTTGCTTTTTCTATGTTTTGAATGCAAGCTGAAGAAAATATTACCTGAAAATATAAAGCAAACTTATTTATTTGGTATTTGTATGTATAAAGATGTCAATATTATGTCAAAAATGTTGCAATTTACTTAATATAACAAATAAATTGTTTAAAATATCAACATCTTGTTTGGTGTTTCACTCTTTTACTGGGAATGATAGTATTTCCCATAAACGTCTGACTTGCAATTATTCAATTGAACTAAAACCAAAAACAAGAAATTGGAACAAATACGGTAATAACCACAAATCCCTGCAAAATCCAACAAGCACAATCTAAAGGTCAATTCTCAGCTCTCGAGGAAATGATATAGATCTGCAAACAAACATAACTAATTGCTTCTCAGATAAAGTTATATACAATACTGAGGATACACTGTGTTTGTCAGCAAAAGAAATAATTCACATTAAGCAAATGAAAATATGTTTGGCCTTAAGATTTAGAAAAGTGCATCGTAATGGGATAGATACTACAGATCAAGATGTTGAATAAAAATGTATGCAGAGATTTCTGTTTATATGAAATAAGAGGGTTTATAGCATGTACGTTATAAGTAAAAATTAACTCACCTATATAGTTTTGACTAAAATAGTTGAATCCTCTTCCTATTAATTTGTTCCAGATGACATTTTTGTTTCATTAATATGATCTTCAACAAAAGAGAACGCAATATGTGGAAATAGTGATAAACCTCTAGCACTGTAAGTAACCATGCTTGGGAGATGTACACAAGCAGCTTGCTCACCCGGCCTCGCTCTGGAAAATCTCTTAATATTCATGAGATAATATTAAGAGTGGTCTATTGTATTGTAATTACAAATAACGTCCCCACTGTATTCTGTTGATATTGAGTGTGTCGTCTTGAGTTACATTGGTTTGCAAAATGGCATGTGTTTATGCAAACCTTTAAATGCATTTTTATTTTTGAAAAATACTTTTTAAATGGTTGAAGTGCATTCTTTTTTGTATATGTGTAGAAATCTGAAACAAAACTGTCAATCGTATTTGAATTTCGTCTTTCTGTCAAAATGATAGAAACAATTGTTAAGTTTAATTTGTCTTCTAAAATATCGCGTTATAACTAGCTTTAACAATATATGTAGTATTGGGTATTTCCCTTCTACTTCAACCGTCTCCATAAACAGAACAAAAACAATACAATTTCAATTAAATATGTTTAATTGTTACTAGCGCTCGAGAGTGCAACCAGCTGATATCATACATGTGCACACATATATTTATCATTCAATATGATCATGCAAATATCCCTACAATGTCAATATCGTCCTTTAAAATTATTTTAATAATAATCATATCATAATTCTATGTTTATGAAATAGAAGCATCTTATGGATCCTACATTTTCAATATTCATGGTTTTTAAATCCACCTGTACTGGTCGCACTCTCAACGCTGAATGACCGATTACCGCCAAATGTGCGCGGTATACCCGTGCACATACAATAACTCACTAAATCGGAACCTGTTATACAAGGTAAATTAATTATTTTCTAATTCAAATTTTCAAACGAAGAAAATTATATTTTTCCATATCGTGTAGTATCATAATAGCTCTCTGTTCAGTAGACATTCAGTTCAATGTTCAGCAGACAGTCGCGTGATTTGGGTATGTAATGTTTACGATTCAAAAATACTACTGCCAAATGAAAGTTATAACTGAGAATGACAACTAACCACTGCCTAATAGTAACAACTGCCGAATGACAAGTTACGACTGCCGCATGACAAATTATCACTGCCGAAAGAGAAGTTACCACTGACGAATGACAGGTTACCACTGCCAAAAGGCAAACAACCATTGCCGAATGACAAGTAACAACTGCCAAATGACAAGATAACACAGTCGAATGACAAGTTACTACCGCCAAATGACAGGTAACCACATCATAATGTAAAGTGACCACATCAGAATGGAATGTAACCACATCAAAATGTAAAATGACCACATCAGAGTGACATCGAACAACATCAGAATGACATCGAACCATATCAGAATGACACCGAACTTCATCAGAATGACATCGAACCACATAAGAATGACATCGAACTACATCATAATGTAAAATGACTATAACAGAGTGATATCGAACTACATCATAATATAAAATGACTATAACAGAATAATATCGAACTACATCATAATGTAAAATGACCACGTCAGAATGGCATCGAACAACATCATAATGTAAAATGACTATAACAGAATGACATCGAACTACATCATAATGTAAAATGAATATAACAGAATGAGATCGAACTACATCATAATGTAAAATGACCACGTCAGAATGACATCGAACAACATCAGAATGACGGCGAACTACATTAAAATGTAAAATGACCACATCAGAATAACATCAAACCACATCAGAATGACATTTATAGAAATCAGAATGACATCGAACTACATCAAAATGACATCGAACCAAATCAAAATGACATCGAACTACATCCAAATTAAAAACGACCACATCATAATGACATCGAATCAAATCAGAATGACATCGAACTACATCAAAATGTAAAATGACCACGTCAGAATGACATCGAACAACATCATAATGTAAAATGACTATAACAGAATGACATCGAACTACATCATAATGTAAAATGACTATAACAGAATGATGTCGAACTACATCAGAATGTAAAAATGACCACGTCAGAATGACATCGAACTACATCATAATGTAAAATGATTATAACAGAATGACATCGAATTACATCATAATGTAAAATGACCATAACAGAATGATATCGAACTACATCATAATGTAAAATGACCACGTCAGAATGACATCGAACAACATCAGAATGATGGCGAACTACATTAAAATGTAAAATGACCACATCAGAATGACATCAAACCACATCAGAATGATATTGAACTACGTCATAATGTTAAGTGTTCACGTCATAATGACATCGAACCAAATCGGAATGACATCGAACTACAGCAAAATGTAAAATGACCACATCAGAATGACATCGAACCACAACAGAATGACATCGAACTACATCAAAATGTAAAATGACCACATCAGCATGACATCGAACCACAACAAAATGACACAGCACTACATCCAAATGAAAAATTACCAGATCAGAATGACATCGAACCACATCAGAATGTAAAGTAACCACGTCAGAATGACATCGAACCAAATTAGAATGACATCGAACTACATCAAAATGTAAAATAACCATATCAGAATGATATTGAACCAAATCAGAATTACATCGACCTACATCAAAATGTAAAATGACCACATCAGAATGACATCGAACCACAACAGAATGACATCGAACCACAACAGAATGACATCGAACTACATCAAAATGTAAAATGACCACATCAGGATGACATCGAACCACAACAGAATGACATCGACCCACAACAAAATGACATCGAACTACAACATAATGTACAGTGACCACATCAGAATAACATCGAACTACATCATAATGTAAAATGACCACATCAGAATGACATTGAACCACAACAGAATGACATCAAACTACAACATCATGTAAAGTGACCACATCAGTATAACATCAAACTATATCAAAATGTAAAATGACCACATCAGAATGACATCGAACCACAACAAAATGACATCGAACCACAACAAAATGACACCGAACTACAACATAATGTAAAGTGACCACATCAGAATAACATCAAACTATATCATAATGTAAAATGACTTACTATATTATACACCATATACTACCTTATCCTCCATCACTTACTATCTTATACACCATATACATATTATGTGCCAATCTTACTTTCTCGCACACAAAATACTTTATTATGCATAAAACTTTCTCGTATACTATCTACTGCGTATAACTTTCTTTCTTGCACACAATAAACTTACTTTCTTGTACAACATATTAAGCCATGTCTTCCGCATAACTTACTAACTTGTACAATATATACTGGTACTATCTGAAGCACACAACTTGCTTTTTCATACACAATATACTAGCTCATGCGTAAAACTTACTCACTCGCACACATAAATACTAAATCATGCACATAACTTACTTTCTTGTACAACATATACTATCAAGCGCGTAACTTGCCGTCTTGTACACAACATACTATCTCATGCGCAAAACTTACTCTCTCGCACACACAAATACTAAAGCATGCACATAACTTACTTTCTTGTACAACATATACTATCTGAAGCGCATAACTTGCCGTCTTGTACACAATATACTATCTCATGCACAAAATTTACTTGCAGCTAATCAGTACTAAAAACACCATACCTCTGCCAGTCACTAACTACTTCTTCACATCTGTCCAAGGTAGGAGATTCATGCCCAATTATCGCAGTGTGGCTTGTCTGGGATTATAAGTCAAGACTATCTATTTTCACAAACTGATAAACCCCATCCGGGTAATAAAACGACCCCTGTAATGATGGTACCGACTAAGCAACATGGCCACCGGATCATTCGCTGGAAGTGGGGTGCTTAGAAAATTCCAGAAGTTGGGAGTTGTACAAAATTTTTCGATATGAAGGCAACATTATTACACTTTACATATATAGAAAAGATGAGGCGATAAAATTATATTTACATCCCTAAATATTTAGACACAGCAAGCGAATGCTCAACCGGTTGTTTCTAACAGGTTATGAATATATTGTCAACAGGTATCCAGCAACACTATGTATGGTAATGATAGCAGCAAAAAAGTGTAAACACATGCAACACTTACAGATAGAGCGGGTAGGGTATTTTTTTTACATATATTGCAAAAAATAATTGCTGTTCATAATGCAATTAAAAGATTTAAGTCAGTTTAAATTGCCGATTTCAGGCAATAATGTCTTCTCACTGCATCCACCATTTTTTGAACCATGTACAGGGGAAAAATGGCCAGAAATGAACATAACAAAAATGGCCTTCGTTTTAAATAGGCCTATGTCGATTTCTTTACGAATAAAAATTTATGCATTTCTAAAAATACCGAAGGTGTTATAAAAAACAATATAAGATAATTACCGTTAGATCTAGTAACATTATGAATTTGAAACGGTATAAACAGATAAAACACATTTGATCGATTCGTAGTTCTACCATGTTACCCAAATATCTCAACGTTATCCGTGTTATTTATCTTTTTTTCAATGATTATCACTCAATGGGTTAAAAATATCTTGGAACAATATGGCTTAATTCAACTAAAAAACGGTGTAATACACCATCAGAAAATGTGCATATTTACAGCATAACGATTTAACGGCCATGTTATTGTATTGTAATGACGACTTCCAATTCGTGGTAGAGTTCTGTATGATTGGTTAATTCGTGGTAACATCGTGGTAGCGTTTAGTGCTGCGATTAGTAAAAAACAACCACAATATCTACTACGAATTTACCTAGACAGATGCGTTGGATGTAGCGGGTAGAGAGCTAATCGGGCCCTGCCGCTTTGAACACACGGTTTATTTAATTAAAAGGATCTTGATTTTTCTTCACTCTTTTGATTAATTTCTTTCTAGTTGAGGTAAAGAATAAAAAAAAAAACATTTTACAGTGTTTTGTACAATATGGGAATATATTGTACTCGTGCGTATTGTGGTGAAAACATAATGGACTCGGCGTCTCGTCCAATATGGTTTTCATCACCATACGTACTCGTACAATATATTTCCATATTGTACAAAACACTGTAAAATAAACTTATAATATTGTATAATATGCCTTTATAGTGTACTATATGACTATTGTTTATTGTGTATAATTTTTTTCCCAACCGTCTTAAACTAATATTGCTCCCCCATTCAACAAGGGTTGAGAAGTTTTTGTGTTTGAATGGGATGGGAAATGATAGATGAAATGTGATGTCCATATATGCCTTCGGTATTCCGCTTCCGCAGTAGGACTTCGGCACAGAAGTCGTTCGGCCTTTCTATCTCTTTAAGGAAATAATGATGGAAGTGTTCATATTTTAAATGCAAAAATAAATATGTTAGAAACAATAGCCTAGTATCTCCCTAATCCCATGTATATAACTGAAAGAGATGTCAGTTTTTTAAGAGTGCGTGTTGATATAAATTACTGTCGAAAAAAACCCACTGAACTTGGTTACTGGCTGTACAGACGTATGAAATATTTATATATAAAACACTGTTACTGTCATTTTCAAAATGATTTATATGCACATGTAACTTGCATATAATATTGTGTTAACCACGATGAGACTTAAATAACTGAATAAATAAAAAGATATAAACATTCAAGCCTGTCTTAATCAGCCAGTCAAAGAAAGAAGCAAAATTACCCTTTCAATACAGATTTTTGTTTAATGCAGGTTAATTTTGCTCTGAAGCATGTCAAAGGGAAATAGCAAATGTGGTTGCTTAAGACAAGTGGCTACTTAATAGAGGTGACCGCTTATACAGGTTTGACTGTATCTCTATATTCATTAAATACGCAAATATTATAAACATATCAGTTCGACGATAACTTTCTTAAATGTTTTGTTCGTCAAAATGATCTGTTCAAAGAGCGAGGGTAAACGAAAACTTAAACATACATAGGTGTCGATTATTAGCACTTCCCATATCAGTTAATTTTTAAGTTAAATATATATTAAATTGGTCAGTGGTCATTTATTTATGAACGGATTAGTCATGGTTATATTTCACAGGACGAAACGTCGGTGTCTAGAACGGAAGATGACAGTAAATACGACTATATAGCTGTGTTCGACCTGGTGGACAGTCCCAATAATGTAGACTGTGCAGATGTGACCATTGTGCTACACGGCGATGGTGAAATATCAG
Source organism: Panopea generosa (assembly GCA_029582155.1). Lineage (NCBI taxonomy): Eukaryota > Metazoa > Mollusca > Bivalvia > Adapedonta > Hiatellidae > Panopea > Panopea generosa. The sequence continues at coordinate 39,721,191 of CM055905.1, forward strand.
AAGAAATTAAACTGGAGTTTCATTTCCTTCTTTTAAGCCTTGGAAAGAGATGGAATAAAACGTTTCATGTAAAGCAACAACGTGTAAGTAGTAACTAAGATGTGATTCATCCATTTAATTTTTTGCTGAAATAAGATTTCAGCAGCGTTTACTGATTGGAGAACATCAAAGGGAACTCTATATATTTCAGGCCATGAGTGCAATTTCAAGATATTAAGAGAAATTTATAACAAAGTAGTTTATGCATTTTATAATACGCTTTTAAATGTAATCATAGCACAAAAGACAAATACATCGAAATTTTAACATTTAAGCATATATTATATTTTAGCATATATTATATTTAAGCGTATATTAACATTGAATCCGATATGCCTGGAATCGTTTTTACAGTCATACCTGAAATGAATAAAAATGAAACATGTAGACTACATTGGGTGGGAGTGTATGTGGGGGAAGGGGGGGGGGGGCATTCAGAGCCCTATGGCTACATAGATATATCAATCACAACAAAAAACGTAAATTACAACTGAACGTTGGTTGGTAACATATAGAAATTATACAAAATTAATTGAAAATGAGTTTAAATCCAATATAATGTAATTTAAAAGATACGTTCTTATCAAAAAGGGAGATGTTTAATTGAACTACAGTCTACAGAAAGAAAATGCATTTATATGACAGTTTTTCAAGAAATACGTTTTATACAGTTTTGCCTTAGAAAACATCATTTGACTTGGTATTAAAATACTTTAAATTAGTGTTGTTATTTATATTGTAAATATATATGTTTGTAAATACTTACTAAACATATTTCACTGAGTTTTAAATAAAAAGTGCTTACAACCGAGATTTGTACTTCAAGGTGAAAAAAGTCACATCAATTGAACTAAAACGAGATAACTTCGGTACCAGCAGTTTCTTGAAAATCGAAACGATAACAATTACAAACGATCAGACAAGAGAGAAAATAGTTTTTCCCATCTTGAGGTGCCTCTACCCTGGCTACCATCGACGTTTCATCCCAAATGACACATGTCTACCACAGGCAGATAAGGGCAACGGTAAGTAAATTATTCAAAATAGTAAAATGTATTCTATTGCAACCAGCTTGGTGTCTATCATATGCATTTTCTTCCATGAAGTATCTCCAATTTTTCTATCATTCAATATAGTATATATTACATATGTTTAACATAGTTTACGGTGCATGAGTGTAATAACTTTATCAAAGATCACTTACCTCTCATCGCTAAGGTTGTAAATTCGAGCCCCGCTCGCTTCAAAACTTTATATGAAAAAGGATGTTGGTTCTACTCAGATTCATTCTGAGATCTTCCTCCACCAATAAAACTGTATACGCCATGTATGACCTGAAATATGATGAAAACGTGGAACTCATTTAAAAAACAAAAATGATTATAATTAATGATATCGATGTTATTTTGCCACAGGTACTGATCTCGTGTTGACAAAAAAAGAAATATCGGACTGTGTAAACGAGTTGATGGGTTGTGGAGGTAATTATTCATACATTTCTTCAGCAGTATGCAAACTTATTTATTTGCATATGAATATTTACTAGAGCATTTTCCGTATTTTACAATTTACATAGGTGTTGCAGTATTTATGAGAATATTTTGGCGGGGATTTCATTTATATTTTCTCTTATGTTTTAACAACAGGTAAAGGGTCAGTTTAGGTGCAACCATTTACAAGATTTAAGCTCTCCGTGGTGCCTGTTAACTTGTTTAAAACATTATGATTAATTAATTTAAATGATTTAAAAGAGCACGTAAACAAATGAGAAACACTTTTAGCAAGACATACAGAAGAAGACTGGAGACCTTATCTGACATAATTTAATTATTAAAAAGAAAATGATATAAAAAATGTGATGAAGCAAAAATATTTCTTCTTTTAATTTTGTCTTGTATTTGAGTTGTAGAGTTTTAAAGTTAAAATTTAACAAATTCAACGCGGTTGTTTTTAAATCATCATTGTTATAACTTGACAGATTCGGTTAACGAGGAATCAGTAAAAATATAGATTTGAAGACCATGGATGATGCAAAGAGCGTGTTTGGTGACAAAAAGTGTAAGTATTCAGAAATCAATGAGCTTATATCTGTTCATTTATTTATGTTTTTATTATGCAAGCTTTTAAAATAAATTATGCGAAGCAACTGAGCATTTTATTTTTGCCAACAGCTTTAATTAAGTAAATAACAAATGGGGATGATTGTAATATTTTTTATCACATAACCTGAAAAATGGTATATATATATCAATAAATATCCCTTTATTTATCAGTTTCCGTCAGTTGTTCTATCAAATAACGTCTCAAAATGACGTCATATTATCATGACAAAATGGCGTCAAGTTATAATAATGATATCGTTTAGATGTTCCTTTTCCGGCAAGTTGAGAAGTAGATTGAAAGCTTACGTGCACGTGAGCCGAGTTACACGGGGAAAAGTCTGGGCGATGAACATATAGTGTTATTACACTGGATTTAAATCAAAACTATGCCATAGTTCTATTACTATCCTGCGCCGGAATGTTATGTAATAATAGATAATCCAGTTTTTATCGAAATGATATAGAAATTTTGAATTGTTTTCGAGTAGAAAAAAGCAAATAATATAAAACAAAGTGGAATGTAGTTCAACGTATTCTTTATTAGTAATTGACTTAAAATGAATATAAAATATTTATAGATCTACATTTTAAACATTCATACATTGACATGTACGTTGTTTTCTTGTTATATTATATACACTACATAATTTGAATGAAATGTTAAAAACTAAAAAGGTATACAGAAAATGTATTTTTCTGAACTGTGGTAATTGCATTAATTATCGAAGTGTTGTTTATTATTTCAAATATATTAAAAATAAATGAAACTTGTGTACGTACCGTTGTACTAGACATTTACAGTCGTACTTCCTTTTAAATGTTATTTCCAGGACATGTTTATGTCTCATATATGGTTAGTTAACATAACCACTGTTTCCCGAGAACCTGGAGGTTTAACCAGTATTCAAGTACATTCATCTACACAAGTAACTGATAACTTCATTAATCCGTGATAGGAGAGACTGACAATAAGATGCGATGTCGTATAGCAATTATCATGGAGACTGTGGCCAGGCGAGGATTCGAACTAATGACATATGGATTGATTAAAGTCAATAACCATTTCCCCCTTGTGACATCAAATCATTATCAAATCAGTTTTGTTTGTGAGTTATGATGCTACCTTAGACTAAACACAGTCTTAAAAAGGTAATAATCAGTCAGTAGCAATTGATGTTATTTATTTTTCAGGCGACTGCACATTTGGATTACTTAAAATTGACCAAGGTTCCTTCTCACAGTCACGTAAGAATATAAACACACATACATACATATTTACATAAGTGACGCAAACAATATATGTTGGAGTTCATACTTCACGAATTAATACACATGAACGTTCCGTCTTAGCTTCTGATATTCTGGTAACTAGAAGTTTCGAAGTTTGATTGTTTAAGTACATTGTCTCTTAAAATTTAGTTTAGGTATATTGAGTACAAGGTGTAAGCCCACCATTGATTTTTTTGTTCTTTATTCTATAGTAAATAATAAAAGTTTGAAAGCTTGTCATTCATAAAGAGACCCAAATGAAAGAAGTAAAACTTTCATTTTACTATTTGTCAACCTCTGCAATACCAAATTATGATAAGACAAGTAGGGGCCATTTGTCATATAAGAGATATTTTCCTGCTCACTATGTACACTGTTGACAAAGTGAAAGTAGTCTTCCGAAATCATATATTCACACTCCAATTTCCAAGCTTCATTTTTTTCAATTCAAACATGACAACGCTTTCAAAATGTTCAGAATACATCAATAATGCCATTTAAATAAAAAAAAAAAATGAGCATTAAAATGAGGAAAATGCATTTTTAAAGAAGAAGAAACAAGGATTATTTATAACTGCCATCATGCGACTACCCCACGGAAGCACGTTCTTTTTTCCAATGGTGGTACTTTGCATATAATGTGCTACATGTATGAGTCAGGAATGTAATTCATATCATATAAACTAAACGTTTAAACGTCATATGATAGAACTAACATATACGACTATATATGTAACTTTAAAAATATATTTGCAGCGTTATTCAAATTCAGAGTGGAGTTTGAAGTGCAAAATCTCGAATACCCAAATGATGAAAGCAAACTTCAGTCACTGGTAGTTCAGCTACAGAAGGTCGTGGAAGACCATTTTGAGCCAGTTCTTGATCTGATAAGTGTAAAAGTTGTCGGAATAGAGTAAGTAAACATATGCTGGTAGCGCATCTGCTAATATCGAATATACGCTACAGTATATGTCTCTTTGGATCAACATTATTGTAATAATTATTGGAGCGCGTGGTCTAGCGGTAGGACATTGAACCTATGATCGGAGGGACGTGGGTTCGATCCTCCACCAGTGATATGTGTGGTGTCCTGGAGCAAGACACTTTTTCGCATATGTTTAGTACTGGTTTTACCTAGGAAGACTTCGAGAGTGATTTGTTTAAGGTGTAAGACCTTGTTTCACAATCGAAGTAAAATCAGTATGTTTAAACTCATAATTAGCTAACAGTTAAGAAATCAATTACATTTGTAGGACTTTCATAAGATATAGCACGTGCAAAGTAAGTGAACCATAAAGTGATGTTTATTCATTCCCTGTATGAATAAAAAGGTCACATTGCATTTTGATTAGTTTTCACATAACACAATGAAAAGTAGACCTCCATATGATGCAACAATGAACGTGGTGGGAATTATTTTGTTTATTCAGGTAAGCTGTATCACAAACATATTTATGGTCAAGACATGGTAAGGCCTCTGATAGGTTAGATTTAAAGGAATAATACAAACTACAATATATATTGAACTAGATCCAATGGCTCAGAGTCTCGTTCCCGCCAAAACAGTTATCTCAGAGGATTGCATCATTCCTATAAGCCAATGACAAAGATATTTTGTCTTAAAAATAAAATTATTTTTGAAATAGATAAAACGCATCTCATTATCATAGACAAATAAAATCAAAATGGTTTAGTTTAAAAATAATCACAAAAGTGACAAAATCGATGTTTCAATTGGAGCGGCAAAATTGAAACGAAATCCCCATTCCAAAATTAGACAGTACTTAAACACTGCTCGACATCGTCATGTCGTCATTCCGGCTCATTCTAAGGTGAAACAAATTTTACAACGTGTGAACCTGTGTGGCGGATTAATTTGAAATCAAAATGAAATTACGCGAAGCCCAAGTTAGGAAACCCCTTCTTAGCATGTTTAAAGATATATCATTTTGGTATAGCGAGGTCAATGAGTATATATAGGCATGATCTGTTGGAAAAATGTTTATAGCCAATTTCAAAGTTTTGAAAAATCATGATAAATTCCCTTTAAAAGCGCGCGGGGAATCCATCCAACCAAACCCCCCCCGGATCAACGATCCATTGCTCTTTCAATAGGTAACGGATTCCACTAATTTTGGTGTGTAGAAAAACTCTGTTTATGAAAATAATCGTATTTTGGATTAGTTGAAAACTTTAACCCAATTTCCACCCACAGTTTCTCATCTTTGATATTTCGTAATCCTACAGAGGATGAGCCTATGTCGTTCACTTTACTGATCGAGATGAAGGAGTTGACGGAGTTAATTGATATGGTGGAATGGAGGCAGCTGGGGTTTACTGTAATCGCATCAATGAAAGTTATACTTTCATATATAGTTTTCTTGCTCGATTGGAGCACTACTGTACTGAGTTCAGCATTGTCCTTTTAAAGATGCGGTTCAATCAAGGTAAGAAAGCTTGTCCGATTGGAAATATACAAAGAGATTACCCTTCAAGATCATTTATTTACTAAAAGGTTTCTAAGTTACCTTTTCCGGAACGAAAGTTCATTGACTGGTTCTCAAATTACAAATGAGCTCGCATTAACAATATCAATGCGTACCGGTCGCCCACATTGCATTGCAATTTGCTAACCAGTTAAAGAACGTCCGTTGTGGAAGTAACAACGTGTCAATCTTATAATGTGTACGTATGCAGCAGGGTATGGTGAATTATTACACTGCACACAGCTGTTACGTGTAATAAACAGATGCATGGATGTTAAGATAACATCGAACTAAGTAACACATTTCAATGCTCAGTACTCATATTTAAATAGGCAAGAAGAGAAAATGATAAAATATAAGCTGCAATAAATTGAATACCGTCAAAGAATAAAGCATTCCAAGCGAAATGCACTGACCGGTAAATTGTAAAAATATGACTTTGAAGTTGGTCATTTATAGTTTCTAGGTCATTAAGATTGTTGGTATCCTTTTATCAAATATTCTAAAACCTGCTTATCACATTGTTTACAGTACCTCAAGGTCAAATGAAAAAGAAATTGGTATTTAATTGGGTTATTCTGACAAGAAGATTTTCATAAAACACCGTAAATATATTTCAAAGACATACCTATGTTTGAAAGTCACTCATTAATCATTATTATTTTAAAATGACTTTAATCGAAAATGCCTACATGTATACATGTTATTGATATTATAAGGTCAGATGGCTTGTTTGTCAGTCACGAAAATTGGTAATTAAATGTACACGCGGTATAGCACGTGTATACATATATATTTCACATATTCTTGTTCTGACATTTTATTTAATCAGATGACCTAAATAATGACCAGGAAATGCTTTTAACGTGATAGCAGAATACAAGTTTGGTAATGTATATTTTGTTGAAGAGGAAAGTTGTACAAAAATGTAATCAAATCAATATATATCGAAAATAGCGGCGCTCTGCGATTGTACGGACAGTATATGTCATATCATCTGTGGTGATCTTCTAAGTGATTACTAAGAGATTACTAAGTGATTACTGTAGACGTGATTACCTTGTAGAGCTTGCTAACGTTTATATCTGTAACAGCAAACGTACACAACATCTATGCTTAGTACATTTAAAAATGCAACATTTTCATCAGCACTCTATATTAATTTGATAGATAGATTTGCTCTACCAAGTATATTAAACGACAAGATCATTCAATGGTTAACGCATTGTGGATATCAGATTGCAAGGAACTTAAACCAAAGAGAAGTAATCTTCTCTTAGTCAAACACACTACAATTAGTATATGTATATTATTTATGCAATAAACCTTCAACGTATTAAAGACGATTTTTCGATTGTCGATGATGAATATCTGCCAATAATGTCCTGGATTGTGGTAATCGCAGTGTCTAATCTGTTGCCAATGGGATACCACATCTATATTCAGTATGTTATCTACATCCAAAGGTCCGTCCACAAGAGAAGACGAATTAAATTGGAAGAGACGCAAGTATAAACTACGCGTTAGTATACACGGTATACCACCACAGTGCAGCAAAATTCCCAGAGAAGAACAGTTTTCGTTTATATACAACATGTCATCCCTTTTGCATCTTGGAGTGAATACCGTTCGTGGACGTTTATGCCAGTGTGCCTGCTCAACATCGAGAATCAAGAGTACAACACAATACAAGGGTTTTATAAAACGACAGGGATATTCAATACCATCCGACATGAACAGGTACATGGATTCATTGACATATATTTTACACAATCTGATGTTTGGTATATTTCATTGAAGCTGTTACACCATTTCAAATGAAACCATGGTAAGACCGTTAACAACAAGACCATAGGGCATGGCAGTACTAGTATACATGTTACAATGCAGTCAATAAATTAGTCCCCTAGCAGTTCACAGGTAGCAACCACAAATTTTGTCCGACTGAAAACAATAAAATGTCCGGTAGGAGGCCAATAATGTGTCAATGATGAGTTTGTAATTCGTAGTATTAACGATATGACATATGATAAAAAGATCAAATGGAATCACAGAACATAATCTTGAAACAGTAATAGAATACCCGCTTTCATTGAACCTGTTCATGAAATATGAGACCGGCTAAATGGCCCAACCTGGGTATAAAATTGTGGTAATGGCGGTGGGAGTGTTTCCTTTGTTTTTTCAAAACACATTCAGATATGGGAGAGTGATTTTCAAATCTAAAATAAATTAATGGATTGAAAAAGTTGAATTGAGTTATTTAAATTTTCATCTTCTTTATTAAAAAATGTCAACTTTATACGTGAATGAATAATTTTACATGTGTTTCATATCACATCAAACAGAATCATAGTTTTAGATTCAAATTGAACATAGTGTTTTCACTAGGAATATCATGAAAATATCATTTCAAATGAAAGCTTTTAAAACTGACTTAAAAATTACCAAATTAAAAACAATTTCTGGACTTTTTCTTGATTAATTATCCGTTAATTCCCATTTACAACTGATTTATTCATCATGATTTCTGCTTTAATGAAGTTGAAGTGTTTTCTCTTCCTTGGTGTATTACACTGTTATGACAGGAACCAATTTTTATTGATTTTTTCCTTGTTATTTTGTTTTTGATATACACGGCCTTAACATTGTTCATAACCACCACAATTTACAGTTGATACACATGTATGATAAAACAAAATTAATTAAAGTTTATTATTAGCACAGTCTCTATTACACAACTTTGTATTGTTATGAGGATATGTTATGTAATTTAATTATATTTTGATTCAACCTTGATCTTGATTTTCGAAATTTCTCGTCTATTGTAATGGACTCACTCACGTAAACGTGGAACATTCTGAGTTTGAGAACTTATTATAAAATGGAACATTCTAGAGAAAAGCATTTGGAATCTTCTGGATTTTAGAACTTATTTGAATATGGAACATTCTGGAGAAGATTATCTGGAATATTCTGGATTTGAGACCTTTCTAGAAAATCGCTTTACTATATATACCCCGGTTTATAGACTGATGAGCTAGCACTGCATTTACTGCCATACTGGGGATTATTAATAAAGTTTCAGTTGTAAATAAAGTGTTACTCTTTAAACTTTCTTTATTGTTTTTCGTGGATTACTTATATTGGGTAATTCTGACCCATAATAATATCCAAGGTATGATTTAAGGTATTGTGTTGAAAATACCTTTGAAGACACTTTTTGCAGTTTTTAATCACATCAACATTAGTTAAAGTCTTAATTCCTTATATATTCAACAAAGTGTTGATTATTACTTTTTGTCTCAATAACATCCCAGTATTAATATGACATCCCAGTATGAATATAATTGCACGTTCTGATTTTCCGTCATTTAAAGTGACAAAAATATCAGCACATATCATGTAACATCCTTAATTCTTACTTTGATATAAATCAACAAAATTATCAATTACTTAATAGTGTTGATAAAAACATTACTTACTTGATAATGATTAATTAAAGACCCTAATGCTAAAAGTGAGATGTGATATTGACCCCGGCAGAATCAACATTCCTGTATAAGTTATAATGTAAACCTTCTGCATTGTTTTACAAATATTTTGATGTCTGCTATTATAAATGTTTTATTTTTAAACTACACTGAAAGGAAAAAGAAAGTATACATTTTGTTTTTTGTTTTTTTAAATTATTTCATTATTGGCTAAGTTTATTCATGTGATGAAAATGAACTGATTTTTTCTTATTGTTTTGCTTTGAAATGAATTAAATGTTTGTTTTTTTACAAAAAATGATATGCAATACATTTATTGTTCCTTGACCTGTCGACGTTTATAGGTATGTATACTTTCTTTTGCCACTGTATATTTGATAAACGCGTCCAGTAGAGTAACTTATTAACATCCGATAGTCTGATCGGATGTTGGGGCTGTAAATAGTGCCCTATTTGTCGAGGAACACCGAATGAGATTATCAGGTTATCAGTTTAAAGCACCAATATTTTTTTTTATTACAAAAGTCAACTAATATACGTAGATATGTACTAATATCATCAGGGTATATAACAATCACAAAGATTTTCGGAACATGAGTAAGATTTCTAGTATTATTTACTTTAACTGTAATATAATTTATAGAAATAATTGTAATAGGATGGACATAATACAGTTACTGTAATCCGAAAATAATATTCATAGTATTTCTTTCTGAATATTTTATTTGTTTATGATTATTTTCTAATATATGCATCGGTAGCCCTTGTCGATCAAATGTTATATATACATGTGTAATCATTTATATTGAGGTGTACATGATCTAGATTTTATCTTAACTTTACTTTCATGTCAATTATTAGTACAGAAATAAAAATATATTTTTGTAGCGTGTCTTTTGCTACACATTGCAGTATTGTTCGTACATCGTTGTTATACGTAAATTCATATAAAAAGATCAAATAAGTAAATTGTGCAATACTCATTAAACTCTCATACACAAAGCACTCGTAATGTGTTTGTGTTGGGTTTCTGAAATAGTCCCTGGTTCATTTTCAGAAATAAGTATTAAAATGAATAGTGATATAAAATCTCATTATTTGTTATACATAAATATCTATAAAAGATGCAACTTCAATGTCTAGAGATGATAAACGGTTTCGATAACTTAATATTACTAGATGATGTCTAAAAATCTTTTAAATATTTTATTTCAGGTGGAAAAAGGATTCTGCTTTTGGAGTTCAGAGATTTGCTGGCATAAACAACACAACAATTCGTCGCTGTACTTGGGATAACTTCCCTGAAATTGCTATAGACAAAGACCTAAAGTGGGTTCGTGATGGAATTGCGGAGAAGAGCTTGTATTTCGTTGACCACACCATACTCAAGGGGACCAAGGAAGGCTATGACGTGGCACCGATTGCTCTTTTTTCTATGAAAACTGGTCAGCTTTTACCTGTACCGATACAACTTTTTCCAAACCAACCGGTTTTCACACCCGATGATAGCAAGTACACGTGGATAATGGCCAAGATGTGGTTTAACAACGCTGACGCTCAGGTCCATCAGGCGGTCTGCCATCTGGGGTTCACCCACTTGATTATGGGTGGTATTGTTGTCGTCACACACAGACAACTAGCCCCAGCCCATCCAGTGCTTAAGCTTCTGGCACCACATTTTCTATATCTCATTGCTATAAATGACCTTGCTGCTACAACTTTACTTTCACCGACTGGTTTCATCGACACGGAGATGTCCATTGGGTTAGACGGTAGCGCTAAGCTGATACAAAGGAAACGCGAACTTTGGTGTATGGACGTAGATGGAACATTACCCGAAGACCTGAAATCCAGAGGTATTGATGACCAAATTCAAGGCTACCATTTCCAGGAAGACGGTTTGCAACTCTATGCGGCAATGCAGAATTACGTGCGTAATTATTTGAACATATATTATACAAATAGCATTGCCATCGCTAATGATGTTGAGCTACAAGCATGGAGGTCTGAAATGACTACACCCGAAGCTGAGGGTGGTTTGGGTATCAATGGTGTTCCTGGCACAGACGGACGGTTTACTGAAACAGAACAAATCGTCACGACTCTCACTAGCATCATTTATACGTGCAGTGTCGGTCATGCAGCAGCAAATTTCAAGCAATACGACGAGTATGCCTTCGCACCGAACTACCCTTTAAAGCTTCGTGGATATCCACCTACAGTGAAAGGCGTTAAGCTAAGAGAGAAGGACATATTCGATGCAATTCCAGACAAAAGTTCTATTAGTGAAGTGTTGGCAATATCGGACGTTTTAAGCCAGCGTGGAACTAAAGCTCTCGGAGATTTCGAAGTGAAATACATATACGACGAAAGAGCTTTACCCGTTGTAGATCGGTTTTGTCAAGATTTAAAACAAATAGATCTTGAAATGAAGCGGAAGAATGTTGATCGTGAAATCCCATATCCTTATCTTCAACCTTCCGATGTACCAAACTCGATCAGTATCTAATGGACATTACAGTGCCATAAAACAAGGAAGTCTAGATTAACAAAGATAATCTTTTTATTAGTATCATTTCTAAAAAAAAAAAATAAAAAAGGACCGATTATCCATATGATGACGTCTGATCAAGCTGAAATATGTGGTTTGAAATGATCAAGTAACGATTCGGAAAGGTGTTATTTATTGTCATGGTACGGTTTAACATAGGCTAGGCATTTTCCCTACTCGCCAAGTGCTTGGTGAAAACCTGTGTTAAAACAACACTTTCACGTCAATCAATATAGTAATGCAAAATATAAACTCACCTTCATATTATTATTCTCATTTTCTTTGATAAAAGGAGCATAATTCTTACACCTATCGACATTTGATACGTTTGAACTATTTCTTTTTCATGAAATATACTAGTATAATTATATAAAAGATTTATTAACTTTTGTATACATTATCATAGAAATATTACATATTTGATATGAAAATGGAAACTGGTTGAATTTAATAATATTTGAAGTATGCAGATATAAGTAGGTTTTCAAATTTGTTTGTGTTTGAAATATCATTTTGAGTAGTATATCATCCCAGAGCATTATATTGTCGCAGTATAAAGTTCCAAAGTAAGCGAGGTCACCATTGAATGATTTTATAATTTATGGATTGCAAGTGCGTGTTGACCGATGAAAATTATGCACAATATGTTCGGCCAATGGATGACGAAATGAATGTGAATGGGTCGGTTTAACATACAGCGTTTTGGTGAAGTCACAAAATTTTATTGTTGCACATTTTATCTTATCAAACTCACAAATCCTCCCAACATGAATGAACAGCTGAAAATATTGTATACCGTTAACATTTCAAAAACATAGAACGAATGAACGACTGAAAATATCGTATACCATTAACACTTCAACAACATATAACGAATGAACAACTGAAAATATCGCATACCGTTAACATTTCAACAACATAGAACAAATGAACGACTAAAATATCATATGCCATTAACACTTCAACAACATAGAACGAATGAAATGACAACTGAAAATATCATATACTATTAACACTTAAACAACATAGAACAAATGAACAACTGAAACTATCGTATACCGTTAACACTTCAACAACATAGAACGAAGAACGACTGAAACAATCGTATACCATTAACACTTCAACAACATAGAACGAATGAATGACTGAAACTATCGTATACCATTAACACTTCAACAACATAGAACGAAGAACGACTGAAACTATCGTATACCGTTAACACTTCAACAATATAGAACAAATGAACAACTGAAACTATCATATACCTTTAACACTTCAACAACATAGAACGAATGAACAACTGAAACTATCAAATACCATTGACACTTCAACAACATAGAACGAATGAACAACTGAAACTATTGTATACCATTAACACTTCAACAACATAGAACAAAGAACGACTGAAACTATCATATACCGTTAACACTTCAACAACATAGAACGAATGAACAACTGAAACTATCGTATACCGTTAACACTTCAACAACATAGAACGAATGAAGGACTGAAACTATCGTATACCATTAACACTTCAACAACATAGAACGAAGAACGACTGAAACTATCATATACCATTAACACTTCAACAACATAGAACGAATGAACAACTGAAACTATCGTATACCGTTAACACTTCAACAACATAGAATGAATGAACAACTGAAACTATCGTATACCGTTAACACTTCAACAACATAGAATGAATGAACGACTGAAACTATCGTATACCATTAACACTTCAACAACATAGAAGGAAGAACGACTGAAACTATCGTAAACTGTTAACATTAAAACAACATAGAACGAATGAATGACTTAAACTATCATATACCATTAACACTTCAACAACATAGAACGAATTAACGACTGAAACTATCGTATAATGTTAACACTTCAACAACATAGAACGAATTAACGACTGAAACTATCGTATAATGTTAACACTTCAACAACATAGAACGAATGAACAACTGAAAATATTGTATACCGTTAACACTTCAACAATATAGAACGAATGAACAACTGAAAATATTGTATACCTTTAACACTTCAACAACATAGAACAAATGAACGACTGAAACTATCGTATACCATTAACACTTCAACAACATAGAACGAAGAACGACTGAAACTATCGTATACTGTTAACATTAAAACAACATAGAACGAATTAACGACTGAAACTATCGTATAATGTTAACACTTCAACAACATAGAATGAATGAAAAACTGAAAATATTGTATACCATTAACACTTCAACAACATAGAACGAATGAGCGACTGAAAATATCGTATACCGTTAACACTTCAACAACATAGAACGAATGAACGACTGAAAATATCGTATACCGTTAACACTTCAACAACATAGAACGAATTAACCACTGAAACTATCGTATACCGTTAACACTTCAACAACATAAAACGAATGAACGACTGTATATCGTTTACACTTCAACAACATAGAAATAATGAACAACTGAAAATATCGTATACCGTAAACACTTCAACAACATAGAACGACTGAAAATATCGTATATCGTTAACACTTCAACAACAAAGACCAAATGAACAACTGAAAATATCGTAAACCGTTAACACTTCAACAACATAAAACGAATGAGCGACTGTATATCGTTTACACTTCAACAACATAGAAATAATGAACAACTGAAAATATCGTATACCGTAAACACTTCAACAACATAGAACGACTGAAAATATCGTATATCGTTAACACTTCAATAACAAAGACCAAATGAACAACTGAAAATATCGTATACCGTAAACACTTCAACAACATAGAACGACTGAAAATATCGTATATCGTTAATACTTCAGCAACAAAGACCAAATGAACAACTGAAAATATCGTATACCGTTAACACTTCAACAACATAGAACGTATGAACAACTGAAAATATCGTATACCGTTCACACTTCAACAATATAGAACGAATGAACATCTGAAAATATTGTATACCGTTCACACTTCAACAAAATATAAAGAATAAACAGTTTGAAAACATCGCATAACGGTTATACTAAAGCAACATAAAAAGAATGAACAAAACGAAAACACCATATGTACCGTTAACACTTCATCAATATATATAATATGATCTTAAGAAGGCGCCTTGTATCACTCGGCCGCGGAGGGCTCTGTTTTATGTGTTGTATTGTTACTTTAATCAAAGAATCTAGTTAACATCATGTTTTTCCTGCATGTTTGGATCAAGACACTTTTAGAACCATTGACAATGTGTTCAGTGCTTTTATATGTAGAAAAGTGCAAAATTAATTGGTGTGTGAGACGTTTAGCAATAAAAAAAACTGGTAACATAATCTGTTGAATAGCATTCCAGCCTGTGTTGTGCGGTACATATATCTACTACATGTATATCATATCATATTTTACTGATATCCAAGACGGTTATATATGTATTCTGGACACGGAGATCACGTGCTCGTGGGTGGTAGGGATGATGACCGGACATGGCTATCAAGTTTTCGTGGGTGAATTGGATCATGATTGGACATAGATATCTTGGTCACGTGTGAGTGTGAGATAATCAAATCCGTATCTGCCTTTCTTTCGTGGGCGGATAATAAGTCCACAACGACGTGTTAGTTCTGAATGTGACACTTCAACCTTCGGCCAATTTGGGAAAACATAGCTACAACAGAGCCTTTTTATGTACACGTGTCTTTACCCTCGGAGTGCAACGCCGTTATAGGTTCACTTTACCGCACCCTGGAGTTGAAGGTTCATCAATTGCACGTGCTAAGATAAGAAAGTAACGCTTTTGTATATAAAAAAAGAAATTCTTTATACTCTAAAAAATTAAGTGATATTCAAGCAAACCTGAGTATACATTGTTGATACTGGGATTTGAGCTCTCGCCGCATGTATGACAGCTTCGGTTCCCATAAAAACTGATATTAGCTGTACCATAGTTCACGGTGGCGAGTCCACGTGAATTTATGCTATGAAGTGGAGCAAACACTTGAGATAACTTCCTTAATACTTCATGAAAACTCACGAAACAAAGACGAACACCGACTCCACCGGTTAAACACAGTGACCAAACAAAATGGGTATATTTTGCCAAAGTTGCAACGGCGTTTTGTACTATTATATGTAGCCGTGCAATTTACAAAAAAAACACCGGTGTACTTTTTGCAAATAATATGTTTGTATGTACACTTGATATCACTGGTGCTTCATCGCTATGACAGAGAAGGCGTTCGACTTCGTTTCGTGAATTTGTATGAAATAAAAGTAAAGTAAAGTGTTCGTTTATATAGTGTCACCCCTATTGAAAGGGCCAGTCACACTGGGCTTATGAGACACCTTTATGTTGTACACAGTTACTTCCTGAAAGCTATTACAAGGCGTCAGGCTGATAGACATTCGGTACCCCTCAATTTAACTAGTTGCTGGGTGAGCAACCAGCCGCATCAGAAAAAATCCAAGTGCTTCCACCGCGATTCTTCGAACCTTCGACCTCCCGCTTCCGGGGCGGACGCCTTAACCACTAGGCCACGGAAAACGCAAAGTTATCCGCAAAAATATTACTTCAAGCCAGCACTTTTCCTCCAATTTGTTTGCACCACTCTATAGCATAATGTCACGTGGGTCGCCATGTAGTTCAACATATAAACATTTGTTTAATTGTTTAATGCGACATCAATAACTGTGTAATATTATGTTAAATTAACGTAGAGAGCCAGCCGTTCGCTAGTTACGGGCTGCAGGAATACATTTTTTGATTTATCGTGTTTACAGATAATGAAAAAACCAATATTGTAAATATAATAGAGCCAAACTTTGTTCTTATGCTTTATAGTTTTGCATTCTATGCGCAAATATATTAAATGAGCTGTCGAAATGAAAAGTTACCATACTAGCGATTTATTGTTGTGAAGATTGGTGTATTTGTCATCGATGTGAGCAATGTAATTGTTAAGTTAACACTCATTGGCAGATTTAATGGAATCGATAGAGAAGCCGTTTATGTAAATTGTGTAATAACAGTGTAATTGAATTTTAATATCATTTCCCAGGTATGCTGATATAAGGAAAATATATTTAGGCCGTATCAGATGGCCTTCAGTACACAAATGCAATACTTTTCTGTCAACTAAAAATAAAAAAAAATGGCTAAACTTTCAAAATTCAACACGCATTAATCATAAGAAAAACTACTCTTAAAACATTGACCTTTTTCTTAATTTAGATTTTATTTTCACCATATATGTATTTGCACTGTGTTTAAGTGTATATTATTGTCATTACTATATTTCTGTAAACATTGTAAACGGCCAAATGCAAATATCTTGCCTAGTTGCTAAAAAACTCTATAGCTTTTAATATTACGGATTGTGCCATTTTATTAGATTTGTATAATCAACGCTATTGTGAACGATCGTGTCCCGTTATCTCGACTTCCATTTATCTCACGAATACAAATCAATTTATTACTTTGAAAAATGGAATTTTATTGGTTTGGCAGAGGCCTTGATATTGCATCTGTGGTTTGCATTGTAGCTAGGCGCATTCGCCGTACTCTGGTATGTACATTTATGTCTTGGTTATTCACAAATAATTATCTCCATACATATATCATGCATTGTGAATGAGCATCTGAAAAGATCCCAAAATCGTAAATTCCGTTGTTGTGAATTTAATTATCTCCCTTTTTATATATATACAACTATGGTGTTAGTATATAATATATTCAATTATGCACTTTTGTATTACTTAAAGTATATGTACTGTTAATATTATTAATAATAATAATTATGATTTATTTGGTAATATAGGCCTCTGGCCCAAAATGCAACAGTACAATTTTACAATAGAGTGACATATATATAAATAATTAATGTAGTTGTAGCATTACAATGGATATTATCAAAGTAACTATAGAATATTAACTTCTAGTTTTCTAGTGTTCATTGCGTGATAAAATATTTAGCGACGAAGATGACATAAGGGAATAGAATAAATTATGAGTGCTGTTTCTTAACCATATGTCTTTAAAATAAGTAGCTCTCATGTTGTTATACAATGGACATTCGGAGAAAAAATGATATTCACCTTCAATAACATATGTGTTTGTCCTTAAGCAGAAAAAGCAGTATCTTAAATGCCTATCATGCATGTCTTCCCTTTTCTATTATTAGATTGTTACTAGAGCAACAGAAATTAGACAGCTCTTCTATATTTATATGGCAAGTCTAGAGTTAAATAATGCTCGACGTTGAGTAGAGACTTACTAGTATAGTAATAATAATGTAATGCTTTATGTGAAGATTCAACATCATCATGCCAATTTTATGAATAACAATCAATTAAGTGTTGCTTAAAATATTAATAAACCCTACATCATTCCCTACATCATGGGAGATCCACACGTACTCAAAGCCAAATTTTAAAAGCATATCTTTTATACACCCTGCTTAAGTTTTTCTACCAGATTCATGTAGACGTTTTAGTTTATACTAATTTGTTTTAGCGCGATTACGATGAAAGCTCAGAGCTTATATGAACCGCTCTCGAGTCCGCTTCCTGGGTAGAACCAGTACTGAGTGTTGTTTTATGAGAGGCATCGGGTCGACCGGGGGATCGAACCCGCAACCTCTGGTGTGAGCGGCCAACACTCTATCCATTAGACTACCGTCCCGCTAGACGTTTTAGCATAGCATAACAATGGTTATTAATTACTATATGAGGTATGTAAAATAAAAGTTGTTTATAGTCATAAATTGCGACTTGTGTTATTTTTACATACACCATACTCATACTACTAATAATTGTAAAACTCAATTAAAAATGATTTTTAGATACTCATTGGACATGAACTTGAAATCTTCCATGTCATCATGTATATCGTTGGAAGTAAGTGAAACCCGTTGTATGCCAGTAAGTTCAAACCTCGTGAATATTCAACGAACGAGGTCCGCCCCGCCTTATATTAATATTATTGATGCTCCTGGGGTCATATTCACCAACAAGTCTTAAGAGTATATTTAGACTTGAGTTTGAAAATCCAAATTTCAACCTAAGATCTCTAGTTTACTATGACAGATACAATAATTGTGAGAGTTTATTTGACTATATATTAGGTGTTCCTGCATGCTTGCAAATGTCTCTATGCGTGTATTTCAATATTCATTCACGAGTTCAAGCCTAAGCGTATTTTTGAGAATGGTTGATATTCTTTTTCTTTTCTTTTTTAATGGGGTTTAACGCCATTTCGAACACGGTTCCTGTTATATATGGCATATCCTGTTGTATTGCTGGAGGAAGACCTCCGAATGAATCTGAATAGAACTACCGTCCTCCCGCAGGTAACTGGCAAACTTTCCCACATAATGTTTTTTGCGGGCGTGACTCGGACCTACGACCTTAGTGGTGAGAGGAAAGTGATTTTGATACGGCGCCAAGGAGGACTTTATCCAGCATCTCATACCGCCAAAGAAATTATATTTAAGTCGATATGTATACGTTAAATATTCCGCGCTTTTTAGTTTCTAAATTTGCTGCAGTAAAAATGGGGACCAGACTCTACTCCATGTTTTCTGACTAGTGGCAGGTAAAACCTAACGGACAATACCCTCCTTTAGCTCTTGTTTTAGTGATTATTTGTTTGTTTGTTTTTTTGTTGTGTGTTTTTTTTTTCATTTTGAGTACAATGTGTACGCAGCTGTGTACATAAAGCTAAGCGCCTGAAAAGAAAACTCTATTTCTACGTCTCACAGTATTCTGTCTGAAGTATTCAATAACGATTACAGTGCTGGGAGAGTCCATTAGACGTACAACATAAACCGTAAACGGAATATCGCTTGGCAAGCTAATTGCATTGTTACAGGACCGTAACACTGGAAAATATAATAACATTTTTTACAAAGAGTTATCTCCCTTGAAACATTAGACAAGCTGCTTCTAGTCATTTTATCCTTGAACAGATATGAAGTATATCAAATATATTCACACGCACGCACGCACGCACGCACGCATCCACGTACCCCCTCCCCCCCCCCCCCCCCCTCACACGTGATGCACTTTTATTTTATTTTGTCTTTTTCAAATTGTGCGTGTAAATAAAAAAAACAGTTTTTTTAAAGCTGCCATATCCTATAGATGTATACACTATTTGGATGTGATCAGATAACAGCTCTTTTAAAGTGTATACATTTTATTAAATTGTTTTGCCTAATATAGATATTGACTAGTCTATTACCATTTACTAGGCTAACAATATAAAATAAACCCTCCGCCACAACCAATCCCGTGTGCTACACCTTGTAACTCACTTTGATGAGATAGTATAACAAGGGAAATAAGTAAGGAAGGTATTTTTATGTTTGTGTGTAAGAGTTATTTCCCTTATCCAGAAGCTAATTTTTATATTTTTATTATATCGATAAAAATTGCTGAAATTAAACATATGAAAACACATACGTGTCATAGATAACCAACTAGTGCGACATAAGATGCTTTACAACCATTGGCGAGGGTTACAACGAAAATAGAAATATAATTAAGGGTCAGTTTTCACACTGGCGAATCATTTCAGTATAATGATTATTACAATATTATTAAGAGAATATCCATCAAAATTGCCGTTGATCCCTTTACAATGTGTCGTTGTGCCGTAAAACCCCATCCATTCGTTCATTAATTTATTCATTTATTGATTCTTATTTACGTTTTAAAATGTATGAATGGTTTTAAAAATGTGTTTATTGTGGCCCAATATGACAAATACTGATAATTTAAAAAAAATGCTGAAATTGGCCAGTTCTTTTTTCAATTTAATTCAATTCAAATTCATTATTTTCTTTGTTTGTCCTTCCTTTAAAACAGGAAAAGGTGCTAATTCAAACCATTATACAACTTGCCATTCTTGCTTGGAATTTGTTTACATTCACTCCAGAGTCTCTCTCATTAATTAAACAGTGCTTGTAATTTGTTCGCACCCATCGGCATTATGCATTTTTTTTTTAATTTCGATACGCCATAAAATCTTAAATTCAGTTCAATTCAACCATAAAGAAAACACATCAAACGGAAATATATCACAACGAGTTAAATCATTGCGACATCAAACAGGACATTTGGCATTATCGGATTATCAGGAAAATAATCGCGTTTTGTTGGACATGCGTTAGTATTGTATTGCTATGGGAACCTGCGCGTTTTCATAGCACGCGATTGGTACCGTGCTCGCTCGGGTGAAAAAGACGTTTGTCGTTTAGAAATACAAGCGTCGCAGATGATCGTGACTAACGTTTAAGATGCGGTTCGCTAATCCAATTCCCATAGACCGCAGTTCAAATTCTTTCTAGACATAGACTTGTCAGCATTTGATACTAATATCACATAAAACAGTGGCGAACACCGTTCAATTTTTTTATTACAAACATTCCACAATTACAGTGAAAATTATCAAAATCTCAGCGGGAACGTTAAATCATGCAAAAATAAGCAGTAAACATTTTATCAATTAAAACTTCTTATTTAACCACAAGTTGTTGTTTTTTTTAAAAATTCGAACACTTTTCATGGGAATCTTTTTTTACTGGCTGTTTACTTCCGTGCACAGGTCACTTCTGGAAATACTCGTTTCATCTATAATTAGCTGTACACGTGTATAACGTCTCGCCGCTAGCCAGTAAATAATGCACTATTGTTTATATATACAAAGTTCCTTCTGTAGCATTTGAATATGAGTATAAGTAACCAGAATGTTAATATTATGATTAAATAATATGATGATATAAATAACATTGTATGAGTCATTTTGGTATACATTTACACTACATAATTCCTTCATTTACATATACTGATTCCTACATATACATATAATGATTCCTACATTTACAGTTGATAATTCCCACATTTCACATATAATGATTCCCACATTTACATCTTATGATTCTTACATTTACATAAAATAATTCCCACAATTTACATATACTTATTGCGACATTTACATAAAATGATCACTAAATTTACATCTAATATTCCTACATTTATATCTTATATTCTTACATTTACATAAAGTGAGTCCCAGATTTACACATAAAATAATTCCTACATTTACATATAATATTCCTTCATTTACATATAATGATTTCAACATTCACATCTAATTAATTCTCAATTTACATATAATGATTCCTACATTTACAGGTAATAATTCCTACATTTACATATAACGATTCCCACATTTACCTATAATGATTCCCACATTAACATATAATGATTCCTACATTTACATATAATGATTCCCACATTTACATATAATGATTCCTACATTTACATATAATGATTCCCACATTTACATAATTATAATGATTCCCACTTTTACATAAAATGATTCCCACATTTACATGTAATGATTCCCACATTTACATATAATGATTCCCACATTTACGTGTAATGATTCCCACATTTAGATATAATGATTCCCACATTTACATCTAATGATTTCTACATTTACGTGTAATGATTCCCACATTTACATATAATGATTCCCACATCTACATAATTTTATAATGATTCCCACATTTACATAATTATAATGATTCCCACTTTTACATAAAATGATTCCCACATTTACATATAATGATTCCCACATTTACATATAATGATTCCTATATTAACATATAATGATTCCCACATTTACATATAATGATTCCTACATTTACATATAATGATTCCCACATTTACATATAATGATTCCTACATTTACATATAATGATTCCCACATTTACATATAATGATTCATACCCTTAGATATTATGGTTCCTCCATTAACATATTTTTTATAATGTTGTAGTAGAAGTAGTAGTGTTATTATTTGTATCATTAATTTCCTTTTTATCACAGACGATAAAACACTTATCTCATGAAACACAAAATGATAAATGTTTTCAATACACAACGAAAAGTTGAATAATTGGCATTAAAGTTGACTAATTAAAGAACCGTTTTGAATTATTGGAAGTTACGGGGTCGTGCTTTACTCAATTAAATCTTACGTTCTCGTATTTTCTGAAATGAGAATTGCGGATAGTTTCCACGATGTCTGCCATGTTGGGAATTATGCCATATCGCGGTAGTTATTTTCACAGATAAGTAAGGTATAATTCTCTGGGAAAACTCACCGATCGGCGACACCACCGGCGTCCCAATACAAGGCTTACAATAAATCAACGCGTGCCGTCAAATATGGCATTAAACAGTGGAGAAGGAAGACATGGGAAATGTAACATTCCAACTGACCAACCCGTGATGGGAATACAGTGTCTGAGAACGCCAGCTGCCGGTTATTTGTTAATTTGTCGTTATTTGTCTCGTTATCAATATTGTCGATTTTCTTAAGTATATCTACATTAATAATTTTGATATTCACAGGAGTAATATAACGTCAGTAACGTTTTTGTCGGGTGTTTTATTTGTGTCAAGGAGAGTGGTATTTTTCTATTTTTATTTCATGGACGGGATTGGAAACAAATTATTGTATTGACAATGTCCGGGGATATTCAATTATATAATCATGGTGATAAACGTCACTTTCAATCGCATAACAATAACGATAACAATGTCTATATTAAACTCTTTTTTTTCACAAATTTTCGGCTGACGCCTTCTTCAGGAAAATCGCAGTCTTTTAAAAACTATGTCACATCCATTTTGTAAAGTTTAACGATGATGAGGATGATTAGGATGGGGGTAACGATAAGGATGGGAATAACGATAACGATGAAAAAACAATAAGGATGGGGATAACGATACGGATGGGGATAACGATAATGATTGGAATAACGATAACGACGGGGACAGCGACGGGTATAACGATTGGAATAACGATAACGATGGGGATTATGACAACGATAATTATATCGATGGGGATAACGATAACGATGGGGGTAGCGATAATGATAACGATAAAGATAACGATGGGGATACTGACAACGATAACGATAGAATGTCTCAGTTATATTGTTATTGTATGTCTCAGTTATATTCTTATAGAATTATTTCAGTTATATTGCTATTGTATGTCTAAGCTACATTCTAACAGTATGTTTTAGTTACATTATTATAGTATGCCTCAGTTACATTCTTATAGAATGTCTCAGTTTTATTCTTATTGTATGTCTTAGCTACATTCTTAAAGTATGTTTTAGTTACATTCTTATAGTATGTCTGAGTTACATTCTTATAGAATGTCTTTGTTATATTCTTATTGTATGTCTTAGCTACATTCTTAAAGTATGTTTTAGTTACATTCTTATAGTATGTCTGAGTTACATTCTTATAGAATGTCTTTGTTATATTCTTATTGTATGTCTTAGCTACATTCTTAAAGTATGTTTTAGTTACATTCTTATAGTATGTCTGAGTTACATTCTTATATAATGTCTTTGTTATATTCTTATTGTATGTCTTAGCTACATTCTTAAATTATGTTTTAGTTACATTATTATAGTATGTCTGAGTTACATTCTTATAGAATGTCTTTGTTATATTCTTATTGTATGTCTTAGCTACATTCTTAAAGTATGTTTAGTTACGTTCTTATAGTTTGTCTTAGTTACATTCTTATAGTATGTCTTAGTTACATTCTTACAGTATGTTTTAGTTACATTCTTGTAGTATGTCTCAGTTACATTCTTATAGATTGTCTCAGTAACATTCATAAAGTATGTTTTAGCTACATTCTTATAGAATGTCTCAGTTACAGTCTTACAGTATGTCTTAGTACATTCTAATAGTATGTCTCAGTTACACTCTTATAGACTGTCTTAGTTACATTCTTTTAGTATGTCAAATAACATTGACAGTTGCATTTGATATTGCCCGGAAGACAACGCTCACAACTTTTAAAAAGAGTGCTTAGCCATGGTATTAAAAAAAATGTTTAAGATTTGCAGGATGTGACAGTTCGTCCATTATTTTTTCTGTTATGTTGCGATGGTGTCTACTTGAGACAGTATTATTAGCGTTGCGACACTGGAGTGTCATGAAATACTGAGACATATGGTATTATAACCCAACTAGTCACATTTTACTGACGTCGGGTAAACCAAACCTAGAACTATCCTCTAACTGCTAAGTTCAGAGCAAGGGTGGATCTAGCACCACTTTTCAAGTATTTGATTCGACCCGACTGGGGATCAAACCCACGATAAAGCAAATTGATACTCGAATTTAGCACACTATTAGAGTTTAAGTAAAATAACGGACTAAAGAAATGTTATACTCAAATTGAGCACACTGTTGAGTTTAAGTAAAAATAACGGACTAAAGCAAATTGATACTCAAATTGAGCACACTATTGAGTTTAAGTAAAATAACGGACTAAAGCAAATGAAAAACTAAAACTGAGCACACTATTAGAGTTTAAGTAAAATAACGGACTGAAGCAAATTGATACTCAAATTGAGCACACTATTAGAGTTTTAGTAAAATAACGGACTAAAGCAAATTGATACTCGAATTTATCACACTATTAAAGCAAATGAAAACTAAAACTGAGCACACTATTAGAGTTTAGGCATAGTGCCACCATTGCAAAAAGGAAGTGCTTCCGTGGGGTAGTCGCATAATGGCGGTTGTAAATAATCCTCAATTCTTCTTCTTTAAAAATGCATTTTCCTTATTTTAATGCTCATTTTTTTATTTGAATGGTATTATTGATGTATTTTGAACATTTTGATAGCATTGTCATGTTTGAATTGTGAATTTAGAAAAAAAAAATGATGCTTGGAAATTGGGGTATGAATTCATGATTTCGGAAGTCTACTTTCACTTTGTCACCAGTGTACACACTGAGCAGGAAAAAAATCTCTTATATGACACATGACCCCTACTTTTCTCATCATATTTTGATAGTGCAGAGGTTGACAAACAGTAAAACGTAGGTTTCACTTCTTTCATTTGGGACCCTCTATGAATGACAAGCCTTCAAACTTTTATTATTTACTATAGAATAAAGAACAAAAATCAATGGTGGGGTTACACCTATAAGAGAGACTTGAGTGAGATGGGGATGATTTTCCAAAATGTTAATTGTAGGTAAAATAACCTCTTTTTTACACTCTCATAGTATTAAATGACAAATTGGAGACATTTGCTTCATAAAAAACCACATTTTGGCAAGTGTATGCCTCAAATAAAGCATATATGTGCATATTTACATTGAAATTTCATGAAAAATCACAAAATTTTGAAGATTTTTTATTTTGGATGATTTAAATGTGCAATTTTTAGCATGTACATTGTATTGAATAATGTATTTTGGTAAGATAATGTCTTCAGTGTATCATGAGATTATTTTGGTGTAAAAATTTTAATGGAATTAGGTAAAAAAAAATTTCATTTGGTAAAAATAGTCAAACACATCAAAATTGCATGTCGGTCAACATCTCGCGCCTGTATATAATGATCATGTAAAAAGTGGTATTTTGACAAAAGTTTCAGTATTTAATGCCTGCAACTTGGCAGTATTACTTCAAATTGGTAGTACTTAGTAAAAATGAGGTAATTATGAAATTAAAAAAAAAAGAGTTTCCTTATAGGCATAGTGCCACCATTGCAAAAAGGAAGTGCTTCCGTGGGGTAGTCGCATAATGGCGGTTGTAAATTATCCTCAATTCTTCTTCTTTTAAAATGCATTTTCCTTATTTTAATGCTCATTTTTTTATTTGAATGGCATTATTGATGTATTTTGAACATTTTGATAGCATTGTCATGTTTGAATTGTGAATTTAGAAAAAAAAAATGATGCTTGGAAATTGGGGTATGAATACATGATTTCGGAAGTCTACTTTCACTTTGTCACCAGTGTACACACTAAGCAGGAAAAAAATCTCTTATATGACACATGACCCCTACTTTTCTCATCATATTTTGATAGTGCAGAGGTTGACAAACAGTAAAATGTAGGTTTCACTTCTTTCATTTGGGACCCTCTATGAATGACAAGCCTTCAAACTTTTATTATTTACTATAGAATAAAGAACAAAAATCAATGGTGGGGTTACACCTTTAAGTAAAATAACGGACTAAAGCAAATGAAAACTAAAACTGAGCACACTATTAAGTTTAAGTAAAATAACGGACTGAAGCAAATTGATACTCAAATAGGGCACACTATTGAGTAAAATAACGGACTAAAGCAAATTGATACACAAATTGAGCACACTATTGAGTTTAAGTAAAATAACGGACTAAAGCAAATTGATACACAAATTGAGCACACTATTGAAACGGACTAAAGCAAATGAAAACTAAAACTGAGCACACTATTAGAGTTTAAGTAAAATAACGGACTAAAGCAAATGAAAAATAAAATTGAGCACACTATTGAGTTTAAGTAAAATAACGGACTAAAACAATTAATACTCAAATTGAGCACACTATTAGAGTTTAAATAAAATAAAGGACTAAAACATTTTCGTGAAACCGGGGCCAGATCTTTAATTTGGATATTTCTATTTCATATACAATTGTTTTAGTTACTATGGAATAGAAGACTTGTCTATGGTGGTTTCACATTTATAATGTTCAAATGCTTTTATTGAGTATTTCGTTTCATGCATATGGCATATAACGTTTGTTTTAAACGTATTTCTTTTATTTTGATTTTAAAACAATGTCTTACAAACTAGACATATCACTCTCGAAATATTTCTGGACAGAACTAGAACTTAGCATGTGCTAATAAGGTGCCTTGACAAGGACGCTATACATATTCGTGACGGAGGAGAAAAGCCTCCAGTCCTTGGTTTGAGTCTCTACCACTGGACCACGCGCTCCACATGCAGTAACATCCGGTTACTCTGCGTGGCGGGCGGGGGGCTATTTTTAGAGTTTATTCCCGCAAATATATCTTTGAATGCATTCTCAAGATAAGCAAAGCTAGAAAAAAATGAACGCAAATATACTAAACTTACTGTGAGTGTGGAAAGTAACATTGTATACTGAACGTAAAAGCTTACCAGCCACCAGACATTTCCGGTTTTACATTCACCTGATAGTTTAGGTATTTTCTCAAAAAGCATCAAAACAATATCCTTGAAATTTTGACTTGATTAAGAAAGAACATTTATGATAACTGTAATTTCAATAATTTTATAATTATTAAAATGATTTTCACACGATATCCAAAAGTGGCGGGTTAGCTGTTACTAGGGTTGTGGCAGGGCGAGCAATAATAAGTGCACGCCAAAAATAAGAAACGATCGCACTTTTATATTAATCAGCGATTCACATACCCGTAATCCTTCCTTGGAAACGTGGCAATGCGATAAATCTCTTGGGTAAATGGGGTGAAAAAAAATAAAGAAAATGGTTTGCAAACCCTATCGATCTTCCAGATTTGTTGTCTGTTGACATCTTGCACTAATATATGATATCAAAGTGTCGGTTGTTGGCTTAGTATACGTGATATATAAACTAATGAAAAAGAAAAGACGGAGAAGTCAATAGTTAACTACAGCTGTCCGTGTATGTAAGCGGCGTACCCGTCAATAATTAGTCTCTATTACCTCCCATTATCGAACGCAGTAGTGTGCAATTATAACCGCCAGAGGACACTGTCTGTCACGTGATACATCACTTCCCAGGCCTGTCACATTTCACGTTGTATACCAGATCACTCAGCAATTCCCACACTTGGCATATCAAACCGTATTGTGTGACCGTAACGTTTGTAGTTTCTCGGATATAACAAAACGCTGGCATATTCAGGGCAGCGTACTTAAATCACGACCTCACCGACCTCAAACGGTTCATGACCTTGACTAAAAATCGGCACTAAAACTGACCCGTGTCTTCTAAAACGTTTATACGTTTATATATAAACGTATTGACTTTTTTTTACAAATTGTCTGAAAACCAGCATTACAACCGACCTACGCCCCCACCCCCCACACGTCCATATATATATATATATTTATTATTATTATTATTATTATCATTATTATTTTAAACTTGGTGGACAGTGGGTCTTTTATGAATGTGAGACCGTACTGTTGGGTCCAGAGTTGATTGTTAGGTCTGAAAGTCGATTGTTGGGTCTAGACCCAACAGTTGTTGTGATCACGAACTGTTGGGTTGGACCCAGTTATTTAATTTTTGACCCAATACTGGGGCGAAATAATATGAATATATATATATATATGGGTCCCAATAATTGACCAAATTTGAGTGTATATATCTATATATCGCCCCCACCCCACACGTCCATATACATATATATATATATATATAAAATTATTATTATTTTTTTATTTTTTTTTAAACTTGGTCAAGGGACAGTTGGGTCTTTTATAAATGTGAGACCGTACTGTTGGGTCCAGAGTCGATTGTTCGGTCCGAAAGTCGATTGTTCGGTCTAGACCCAACAGTTCAAAATCATTTAGTAGTGCAGGGAGTAAACCCAATAATTAGGTGTAAAATGAACATATCATTGTGATCACGAACTGTTGGGTTGGACCCAGTAATTTAATTTTTGACCCAATACTGGGGCGAAATAATATAAATATATATATATATGGGTCCCAATAATTGACCAAGTTTGAGTGTATATATCTATATGCATTGTGAATGAAAAGATCCCAAAAAATATAAATTCCGTTGTTGTGAATTTAATTATCTCCCTTAATATATTACATCCCTCAAAGATGCATATATCCCCTTTAAATGTAACAATACCTCCCGACCTACATCTTCACCAACACCCACCACTTCGTAGGAATAGTGTTTAGCTGGATATCGCACATCAATTTATAAATTGGCTGAAAAGAACAAACTGTGTATATATAACTACCGTGTGAGAAGGAAAGAATCGTAATAGACCCACGATTATCAGACACACGTTTGTTTGTTTTATGTTACGTAGCGTTTTGATGCTAATAATGTGTCGATTATTCTGGGAGGGTATGTTGATTGATTGATTAATTGTTTGAATAATTAATTGATTTATTTATTCATTCAATTATTCATTCATTAGAACATTCATTCGTTCGTTCGTTCGTTCGTTCGTTCGTTCGTTCGTTCGTTCGTTCGTTCGTTCGTTCATTCATTCATGCATTCGCTCCTTTATTCGTTTTTCATGTATTTACTTATTAATTAATTAATTTATTCATTTATTCATTTATTTTTTATTTTATTTTTTTTTTATTTATTCATTTATTTATTTATTCAGTTTTATTAAAATAAGAAAAAGTAACAATGAGTCTATGTTGAACCACTGCTCTTTCACAAGTAACTAATAAACGTTTCCACATAAAGTATTTGAACCTGGCACCTAAGAACCCATCTGCTCTTTAGCTCTGAAGGCCCGTGTATGTGCACGTGTATGTGCATTAGACTCACAGTAAACTTAACCTATCTGCCCACATTATACAAATATAGTGTCAGGCACACGTAAAATGTCGTATCTAAAGGAATGTCATTTTCTTCTCGAGGTCACACATGAATTAATGACTGAAATCTCCGTAATTTTTCACATAGTATCGTGTATACCAAATGCTAACCCACGTGACCTTTAGATACAAAAAAAATAGAAACACAACTAAAACAAACCTGATAAAAATCACGCCCTTTTTTAATGCCTTTAATTTCTATTGGCGCTGAAACGTGCACATTAAATTCCGCTACAGAACTCTTGCCATGGGAATCTGGCGAGGCGACACCGTGTGAAACGTTGAAATTCCTGGCATGATTTGAAGTGTTTGTTTTCAAACCATGCGCACTAAATGAATAAACGACATCAATACAGCCCATTGTTTTGTCGGCGTTTAATCTCCTTGCACACAAATAAAACAAAATGTTACAGTATTATTACAAAAACCACAGGTCACGAATTTTAGAATTATCGCTGTAAAATTTATGTATACAAAATAACATTGTGTACTCAAGAATTTTTTGTTCATTTTGATTTTATCGGAGCTTGAATAAGGCAGTAAATTAATTAAGAGATCAGATTTGTATCTCTCGGCGGTAGGAATTCCGCAATTATAGAAAAACATTAACTATATATCTTAGGCAATACGAAATGGTTTAATAAACTTTTTAATTGATTTCAGTTAGTTAATGATATCCCTCAAGTTTTTAATGTCTTAAAGTAGATTTTATGAAATAATGTAATTATAAAGAAACGTCTTTTTTTTTAATGATTGACATAGAGCAACTTTATATCAAACATATTTTTTTTTTAATTTAGGCCTCACTAATTTATTTTTTCTCTATTATGAAAAAAGTTCAGAGATCATATGAATCGCTCTCGAGTCCCGGAGTCCGTTTACTGGGAAGAACCAGTACTGAATGGGTTTTTAGAGAGGCCATCGGGTGGAGACTGGGACGTGAGCGGCATTAATTATATCCACTACATTACGCCCCTTATCCGCTGCACTACCGCCCCGCTTATTCAATGAACAAAATGAATTGTGTACCTTCCTCCTGTTTATGAATACCACAAAGGACATTTTGAATCGCCGTGTGGTGAGTATACTGACGGTGTTGAAGAACCAACGGGCTGGCACTGGTGTGATATTTATTGTTTTAAACGTTTTTTTCATTGCATTGATTTGTAAAAAACACAAAACCGTGTTGTTTCTTCAATATACCGAGTATACTTACCAGACAGCAATTCAAAACGTCCAGTTGGAGATTCACCGCAATTCGCCAACTACAAAGCAGTTGCCAGTTGGCGGGTCGGAGATTTTAAAAACAAATCAATTCTATAAAAAGACAGTTTAAAACCAGTTGCTAGTTGAGGACTCGGACATATTTTTTTTAAATCACTTTTCTTTTTTTTTAACAAATCAATTCAATAAAAATTTTATAATAATAAACAACACACCAAAAATCGCGTTGTTTCTTCAATATATGGCGTATATTCATCCGACGGCTATTCAAAACGTCCAGTTGGGGATTCGCCGCGGCCAACCAGTTGCCAGTTGGGGAATCGAATTTTTTTTCAAATCGATATTTGTTTTTAAAAACAAATCAGTTCTATAGGAAAACAGTTTATAACAATAAATAAACACCATTCGCGCGTTGTTCCTTCAATACCATAAGTATATTCATCAGGAGGCGAATAAAAAAAATCAGTTTGGGATTCGCTGCGACAACCCAGTTGCCAGTTGGGGATTCAGTTTTGTTTTAAAATCGATATTTGATTTAAAAAACAAATCAATCATATAGAAAAACAGTTTATAATTAGAGTAATATGAAATTCCTTTCATAATGAATAATGAAATTATAGCACATGACATCCATATTAAATGATTAAAATGATTCATATGAACACCTTTTCGGGAATGTGTTTTAGTTCTTCAAAAGAATCTGTTTTTAAAACATTAGAAATATCTGTATATTTCAATAGATGTTAATGGCGTTCTAGCGGACGGACAGACGGACGACTGACAAACATGTATGCACGATATTCTCACACCACAAATTTTCACATGTGAGCTACAAGTTGAGAATGATGTATAAACTCGGTATGAAGTCAAAATGAATAATGAATATATTTGCCTGTTTAATCGTTAATGGCAAAACATAAGTGCCAAGAATCACCGGGAGTTTAGCGGTTTTCATCAACAGGTGAATGCTTGAGAGGCCGGAACTCACACTTAACATTATGCCAGCACGGACGATTGCACGGGAGTTCCATTCACAGATGACGTCACGTGGAAAATGGTTCCCACGGAATATATTACTAAATTGATTCATATTTGATAGTTGAAAAAAAAGTAAGAAATATATTCTATTTTTTACGGCGAGTCGACCAAATTCCCATGTTATATTGGAAAAAAAAAGATGAATGGAAATGTAAAAGTCCGAACGTATGCTAACATAACCGCATAATAGAATAAGTATATGATATACATGTATACTATCATTGAGATAAGAATAGAAGACAAAAATAAACCATACAAAAATGGAGATACTTCAATAGAATTAATAATCTTTACCAAAAAAAAAAAATGGAGAAAAAATCAAGTATTTCAGTGAAAAGAATGTATAAAATGAAGGAGGGCGGGGTTTGTGGTATTTCGTTTTATTTTATTTTTTATCAAGAGCGAAGATTGCAAATGTATAAAGGGAATTTGATAAAGCTTCTGGTTGGTTGAAACAGTCACTCCTTCTCGGGACCACCTCCGAAGGTTCAACGATTGTACCATTGCCATTGTTTAACCAGACAACAAGGACCTGTAAAAGAAGAGGAACAGAAACACAAGTCAGTTCCCCATTCACGTAAATATAAATGTTTGGTCTTTTTGGAAAGGGGCACAACCCTAGTAAACGCCCCAATTGCATCTTTTTCGCATACTAGTATTTAGGGTCATATTTGGGGTCATAAATAGCAAAATATAGCATGTATTTCCTTTTTATTCCTTTTCTATATGTTGAAAAAAATCTATAATGGAAGGGAACTTGAACTGATGTGGTATGCTGGAGAAGTCATCAACACTTTATGACGTTTATAAATTGCAATTCGTTATTTATGAATGTTAATAGATCCAGTAAGGCACGTATAAAGTATAAATTATAAATAGCGTTCGAACTCTATGACTGCCAAAATTAGAATATTTTGTATCGATAATATGGACATAAAGTAGACTGTATTAATACTGTTGTCATAGAAATTAAGACACACCGCTGATCTGTTTGATAAACCTTAAATACAGATAAAGAATATCAATGAAAGGTACGAAACAGGTGTAAACTATCTAAAGGCGTAATCACACTGAGGTCTAAGACTACACAATAAAGACGGAAATTAGAAGATGTAATCTACTTAAGGATTTAACGAAATGTTTAACTTGATAAAACTGATATAGAATAATAAGCCTTTGAACATACAAGACAGAGAAACAACACTGGAACATCCATTTATATATTTAAATATTTTTTTTTATTAAAAAAAACTAGCGATGCAACACTAGTTTTACAAAAACAACTGTCAATGATGTTTCCGGTATGAAATTTCATATAGTATCAAATCCTCCATGAGTGTTCATTTAAATTTTATTACACAAGTTGGCAAATATAAATTGACGAAAGGGTTTAATAAATTTAAAAATAAATTGGCATGAATGTAAGATTCTTTTTATTATATAACTCGGAAAATGGTACATATACAATTTAGTTTTCAGGTAAATCGACATCATTTGGAATATAAGACAAATCGGTAAGTAGTTCGGTATTTTACGTACGAATTGATTGATTGATTGATTGATTGATTGATTGATTGATTGATTGATTGATTGATTGATTGATTAAATAGTAAGAAAAAAATGGCATGATTTTCTTACATTTCTGCAGTGGTAAGTCATGCAATAAATGTAATAACGTCTCAGGTATTACTTGAAGATAAATATATCCATGTATGTGTACATTAATCGGTCGATTTGGTGGATTTTACTGTTTTAACGTCACACAACGTTTGCAAAATTAAAGTTTAAGATGGTACATTATCTAAGTATATAATCACTGTATTTTCCCCATGAAATTTATAACTATTTTAAATAAATCACAGTTACGAAACCCGAATTTTTTATAATATGCAGACAGACGTTGGCTGCATGCACGTCTGACAAGTTCATTTATTTTATACAGTTCCTCCATGAACTATTTAAAATGTTGTTTTCTAATACTTCTTAGCTTAGATGTTTATCAAATTAACGAATGTCTTTACATGAGCACTTCATATACTGCAATTCTTAAATAAATGTTTTACTGCAAATCTTTTTAATTTTGCTATTTTTAAATCGATGTCAACATCGCGTGACCTTTTGATTACCTTAGTGATTCAGACATTTACATTTACAATCAATTACACGGGGTCACGTATAGTGTCTACATTATCGATCAATTTAATCAAATAAATCCAATAAATTAAATTTATACGCAACATTTTGGGCCTGAGAACATATGTTAATATGTACCCGATCAAATCCCGATAAGGGTTACGTCATTTTTTTTCTATCATTGTTTTGCGTGGAGTCATTGTTAAATATCAGCTGCATCATGGGAAAAATGACGACCTGAAATCATAGATGAATGTATTTGTATTTTATCAACTGATATATTTGCACTCTATTTAAGGTTAACTCAACAGTTTTTTATCCTAGTTAGCTTTATACAGACTTTTTCGTGTGTTGTATGGTGTTTAGAAGGCATAACGCTGCCACACTGGAGTATCATGCCGCAGACACATGGTACGATAACCCACCAAGTCACCGCTGCCACACTGGAGTATCATGCCGCAGACACATGGTATGATACCCCACCCATTCACCGCTGCAACACTTGAGTATCATGCCGCAGACACACGGTATGATACCCCACCCAGACACTGCTGCAACACTGGAGTATCATGCCGCAGACACCTGATATGATACCCCACCCAGTCACTGCTGCCACACTGGAGTATCATGCCGCAAACTCATGGTATGATACCCCACCCAGTCACTGCTGCCACACTGGAGTATCATGCCGCAGACACCTGGTATGATACCGCAACCAGTCACTGCCGCCACACTGGAGTATCATGCCGCAGACACATTGTATGATACGTACAACCAGTCACCGCTGCCACACTGAAGTATCATGCCGCTGACACATGGTATGATACCCACAACCAGTCACCGCTGCCACACTGGAGTATCATGCTGCAGACAAACTGTATGATACGCACAACCAGTCACCGCTGCAACACTGGAGTATCATGCCGCAGACACATGGTATGATACGCACAACAAGTCACCGCTGCAACACTGAGTATCATGCAGCAGACACATGGTATGATACCCCAAACCAGTCACCGCTGCAACACTGGAGTATCATGCCGCAGACACACGGTATGATACGCACAACCAGTCACCGCTGCAACAGTGGAGTATCATGCCGCAGACATATGGTACGATACGCACAACAAGTCACCGCTGCAACACTGAGTATCATGCCGCAGACACACGGTATGATACCCCAAACCAGTCACCGCTGACACACTGAAGTATCATGCAGCAGACTCATGGTATGATACCCCCAACCAGTCACCGCTGCCATACTTGAGTATCATGCCGCAGATATACGGTATGATACCTCCAACCAGTCACCGCTGCCATACTGGAGTATCATGCAGCAGACACATGGTATGATACCCCCAACCAGTCACCGCTGCCACACTGGAGTATCATGCCGCAGATACATGGTATGAAACCCCAACCTGTCACCGCTGACACACTGAAGTATCATGCAGCAGATACACGGTATGATACCCCAACCAGTCACCGCTTCAACACTGGAGTACGATGCCGCAGACACACGGTATGATACCCTCAACCAGTCGCCGCTGTCATACTGAAGTATTATGCCGCAGACACACGGTATGATACCCCCAACAAGTCACTGCTGCCACACTGGAGTATCATGCCGCAGACACTGTATGATACCCCCAACCAGTCACAGCTGCCACACTGGAGTATCATGTTGCAGACACCCGGTATGATACCCCACCCAGTCACCGCTGCCACACTGGAGTATCATGCAGCAGACACATGGTATGATAACTCCGATCAGTCATCGCTGCCGCACTGGATTACCATGCCGCAGATACATGGTATGATACCCCACCCAGTCACCGCTGCCACACTGGAGTATCATGCAGCAGACACATGGTATGATACCTCCAACCAGTCACCACTGCCACACTGGATTACCATGCAGCAGACACACGGTATGATACATCCGACCAGCCACCGCTGCCACACTGGATTACCATGCAGCAGACACATGGTATGATACCTCCAACCAGTCACCACTGCCACACTGGATTACCATGCAGCAGACACACGGTATGATACCTCCAACCCATCACCACTGCCATACTGAAGTATCATGCAGCAGACACACGGTCTGATACCTCCGACCAGTCACCACTGCCACACTGGATTACCATGCAGCAGACACACGGTATGATACCTCCGACCAGTCACCGCTGCCACACTGGATTACCATGCCGCAGACACACGGTATGATACCTCCAATCAGTCACCACTGCCACACTGAATCACCATGCAGCAGACACACGGTATGATACCTCCGACCAGTCACCACTGCCACACTGGATTACCATGCAGCAGACACACGGTATGATACCTCCGACAAGTCACCGCTGCCACACTAGATTACCATGCCGCAGACACACGGTATGATACCTTCAACCAGTCACCACTGTCACACTTAAGTATCATGCAGCAGACACACGGTATGATACCTCCGACCAGTCACCGCTGCCACACTGGATTACCATGCCGCAGACACACGGTATGATACCTCCAATCAGTCACCACTGCCACACTGAATTACCATGCAGCAGACACACGGTATGATACCCCCAACCAGTCACCGCTGCCACACTGGAGTGTCATGCAGTAGACACTCGGTATGATACCTCTGACCAGTCACTGCTGCCACACTGGATTACCATGCCGCAGACACACGGTATGATACCTCCAACCAGTCACCGCTGCCACACTGGAGTATCATGCCGCAGATACCTGGTATGATACCCTCAACCAGTCAGCGCTGCCACACTGTAGTATCATGCCGCAGACACATGCTATGATACCCCCAACTAGTCAACCCTGCCACATTGGAGTATCATGCCGCAGACACATGGTATGATACCCCCAACCAGTCACCGCTGCCACACTGGATAACCATGCCGCAAACACATGGTATGATACTTCCGACCAGTCACCGCTGCCACAATGGAATATCACGCCGCAGACAAATGGTATGATACCCCAAACCAGTCACTGCTGCCACACTGGATTACCATGCCGCAGACACATGGTATGATACCTCCGACCAGTCACTGCTGCCAGAATGGAGTATCATGCCGCAGACACATGGTATGATACCCTCAACCAGCAACTGCTGCCACACTGAAGTATCATGCCGCAGACACACGGTATGATACTCCACATTACATTCACACCGGGCCGATCAGACCTAGGACAATTTCCTAAATGCTGAGCGCTAAGCGAGGAAGCTTCTTATACAATGATCCATATGACCCTTTGGTGATCGAACACACGACATTCCACATGTGAGACAGACGCTCTACCACTAGATCACGCTGTGGTAGAAGGCGTGATTATATTGTGGCATAGTGTTAAACGTCGCTCTCTATATACAACAATAGCTTATATCAGTTATACCTCGATAGCTTATATCAGTTAGCCCAAGATAGCTTATATCTGTTATACCACGATAGATTATACATGTACTAGTTATTCCACGATACCTTATATCAGTTATATCACAATAGCTTATTTCAGTTAAACAAAGACAGCTTTTATCAGTTATAACAAGATAGCTTATATCAGTTATACCACGATAGTTTATATCAGTTATACCACGATATATTATATAAGTAAAGCCACGTAAGCTTATATCAGAAATACCACGATAGTTTCTATCAATTATACCACGATAGATTATATAAGCAGACGCTCTACCACAATACCAGCATGCTAGGCAGACGCTCTACCAATATACCAGCACTTCCGTATGCTAGATGGACGCTTTAATACTAGACCAGCACTTTCTTATGCTAGATGGACGCTTTAGTACTAGACCAGCACATTCTTATGCTAGACGGACGCTCTACCACTAGACCAGCACTTCCGTATGCTAGGCAGACGCTCTACCACTAGACCAGCACTTCCGTATATTAGACAAACGCTCTACCACTAGACCAGCACTTCCGTATGCTAGGCAGACGCTCTACCACTTGACCAGCACTTCCGTATGCTAGGCAGACGCTCTACCACTAGACCAGCACTTCCGTATGCTAGGCAGACGCTCTACCACTAGACCAGCACTTCCGTATGCTAGACAGACGCTCTACCACATGATAAGCACTTCCGTATGCTAGGCAGACGCTCTACCACTAGACCAGCACTTCCTTATGCTAGGCAGACGCTCTACCACTAGACCAGCACTTCCTTATACTAGGCAGACGCTCTATCACTAGACCAGCACTTCCGTATGCTAGGCAGACGCTCTACCACTAGACCAGCACATCCTTATGCTAGGCAAACGCTCTACCACTAGACCAGCACTTCCTTATGCTAGGCAGACGCTCTACCACTAGACCAGCACTTTCGTATGCTAGGCAGACGCTCTTCCACTAGACCAGCACTTTCTTATGCTAGGCAGACGCTCTACCACTAGACCAGCACTTCCTTATGCTATGCAGACGCTCTACCACTAGACCAGCACTTCCTTATGCTAGGCAGACGCTCTACCACTAGACCAGCACTTCCTTATGCTAGGCAGACGCTCTACCACTAGACCAGCACTTCCGTATGCTAGGCAGACGCTCTACCGCTAGACCAGCACTTCCGTATGCTAGGCGGACGCTCTACCACTAGACCAGCACTTCCTTATGCTAGGCAGACGCTCTACCACTAGACCAGCACTAACGTATACTAGGCGGACGCTCAACCACTAGACCAGCACTTCCTTATGCTAGGCAGATGCTCTATCGCTAGACCAGCACTTACGTATCATAGACGGACGCTCTACCACTAGACCAGAACTTCCGTATGCTAGGCAGACGCTCTACCACTAGACCAGCACTTCCTTATGCTAGGCAGATGCTCTACCACTAGACCAACACTTCCTTATGCTAGGCGGACGCTCTACCACTAAACCAGCACTTCCTTATGCTAGGCAGACGCTCTACCACTAGACCAGCACTTCCTTATGCTAGGCAGACGCTCTACCACTAGACCAACACTTCCTTATGCTAGGCAGACGCTCTACCACTAAACCAGCACTTCCTTATGCTAGGCAGACGCTCTACCACTAGACCAGCACTTCCTTATGCTAGACAGACGCTCTACCACTAGACCAACACTTCCTTATGCTAGGCGGACGCTTTACCACTAAACCAGCACTTCCTTATGCTAGGCAGACGCTCTACCACTAGACCAGCACTTCCTTATGCTAGGCAGACGCTCTACCATTAGACCAGCACTTCGGTATACTAGACAGACGCTCTACTGCTAGACCAGCACTAACGTATCATAGGCGGACGCTCTACCACTAGACCAGCACTTACGTATCATAGACGGACGCTCTACCAATAGACCAGCACTTCCGTATACTAGACAGATGCTCTATCGCTAGACCAGCACTTACGTATCATAGACGGACGCTCTACCACTAGACCAGAACTTCCGTATGCTAGGCAGACGCTCTACCACTAGACCAGCACTTCCTTATGCTAGGCAGACGCTCTACCACTAGACCAACACTTCCTTATGCTAGGCGGACGCTCTACCACTAAACCAGCACTTCCTTATGCTAGGCAGACGCTCTACCACTAGACCAGCACTTCCTTATGCTAGGCAGACGCTCTACCACTAGACCAACACTTCCTTATGCTAGGCAGACGCTCTACCACTAAACCAGCACTTCCTTATGCTAGGCAGACGCTCTACCACTAGACCAGCACTTCCTTATGCTAGACTGACGCTCTACCACTAGACCAACACTTCCTTATGCTAGGCGGACGCTTTACCACTAAACCAGCACTTCCTTATGCTAGGCAGACGCTCTACCACTAGACCAGCACTTCCTTATGCTAGGCAGACGCTCTACCATTAGACCAGCACTTCGGTATACTTGACAGACGCTCTACTGCTAGACCAGCACTAACGTTTCATAGACCGACGCTCTACCACTAGACCAGCACTTACGTATCATAGACGGACGCTCTACCAATAGACCAGCACTTCCGTATGCTAGGCGGACGCTCTAACACTAGACCAACACTTCCATACGTTATGCGGACGCTCTACCACTAGACCAGTACTTACGTATCCTAGGCTGATGCTCTACCACTAGACCGGCATTTACGCTAGGCCGACGCTCTACCACTATACCGACACTTCCGTATGCTAGGCGGACGCCCTACTACTAGACCGGCACATCCGTATGCTAGACGGACGCTCTACCGCTAGACCAGCACTTCCTTATGCTAGACGAACGCTCTACCACTAGACCAGCACTTCCGTATACTAGGTGGACGCTCAACCACTAGACCAGCACTTCCTTATGCTAGGCAGACGCTCTACCACTAGACCAGCACTTCCGTATACTAGACAGATGCTCTATCGCTAGACCAGCACTAACGTATCATAGACAGACGCTCTACCACTAGACCAGCACTTCCTTATGCTAGGCAGACGCTCTACCACTAGACCAGCACTTCCGTATACTAGACAGATGCTCTATCGCTAGACCAGCACTAACGTATCATAGACGGACGCTCTACCACTAGACCAGCACTTTCGTATGCTAGGCTGACGCTCTACCACTAGACCAGTACTTCCTTATGCTAGGCAGACGTTCTACCACTAGACCAGCACTTCCTTATGCTAGGCAGACGCTCTACCATTAGACCAGCACTTCGGTATACTAGACAGACGCTCTACTGCTAGACCAGCACTAACGTATTATAGACGGACGCTCTACCAATAGACCAGCACTTCCGTATGCTAGGCGGACGCTCTACCACTAGACCAGCACTTCCATACGCTACGCGGACGCTCTACCACTAGACCAGTACTTACGTATCCTAGGCGGATGCTCTACCACTAGACCGGCATTTACGCTAGGCCGACGCTCTACCACTAGACCGACACTTCCGTATGCTAGGCGGACGCTCTACCACTAGACCGACACATCCGTATGCTAGACGGACGCTCTACCGCTAGACCAGCACTTCCTTATGCTAGACGGACGTTCTACCGCTAGACCAGCACTTCCTTATGCTAGACGGACGCTCTACCATTAGACCAGCACTTTCGTATGCTAGACGGACGCTCTACCACTAGACCAGCACTTCTGCATGCTAGGCTGAGGCTCTACCACTAGACCAGCACTTCCATACGCTACGCGGACGCTCTACCACTAGACCGGCACTTACGCTAGGCCGACGCTCTACCACTAGACCGACACTTCCATATGCTTGGCGGACGCTCTACCAATAGACCGGCACATCCGTATGATTGACGGACGCTCTACCGCTAGACCAGCACTTCCTTATCACCACTAGACCAGCACTTCCTTATGCTAGACGGACGCTCTACTACTAGATTAGTTCTTACGATTATTCTTGCCAGAAATGTAGACGTCGTCTAAGTTTTATACCAGGATACCGTACTTAGAGCCTCTCCCATGTCTTCACAGAACATTAGGACAGTCTTGCGATGTGGTCTCATTAAATATAGTGCACTATTTGACATTGATCTGGCATGCTGTGAGAGGTAAAGCACATTAACATTACTATAATTAATTACCATTCAGATTGTCTTTGACTTTTCTGGGATCGGACAGCCAAACCATTCCTACGGTTACCATGTACTAGACTGTTTGGTATAGCAAACGTGAGAGAGAGAGAGAGAGAGAGAGAGAGAGAGAGAGAGAGAGAGAGAGAGAGGAGGGGAGGAGGAGGTGGAGAGAGGGAGAGAGAGACAAAAGGAAAGAGAGAAGCCAGCCAGCCAGCCAGCCAGCCAGCCAGCCAGCCAGCCAGCCAGCCAGCCAGCCAGCCAGCCAGACAGCCAGCCAGACAGACAGAGACAGACAGACAGACAGACAGACAGACAGACAGACAGACAGACAGACAGACAGACAGACAGACAGACAGGCAGGCAGGCAGGCAGGCAGGCAGGCAGGCAGGCAGGCAGGCAGGCAGGCAGGCAGGCAGGCAGACAGACAGACAGACAGACAGATGATGATGACTTCAAAAACGTAATATTACATTTATCAACTGTTTTAAGGACAAACAACGGACAGCTAGTGAACAAGAGGCGCGAATGGTAGAATCGGTGGAGATAATATGAAACAGGACACGATGGCGTTAATTGGGTGCATTCAAAAATGATCTTGTGATATTCATGAGTCATGAACTGTCATGAAACGAGAAAATGTTACGTGAACCCTTCGTGGTATTTCGTGATTCATTTACTTTGTACTTGATAATTCGGGATTCATTTACTGTGTACTTGGTAATTCGTGTTTCACTTACTTTGTACGTGTTAGTACGTGGTAATTCGGAATTCACTTTCTTTGTAAGTGTTAGTACGTGGTAATTCGAAATTAACTTACTTTGTACGTGTTAATTATGGATTTAATTACTGTGTACGTGGTAGTATGTGGTTATTTGGGATCGTGGTTGTTCGGGATTTTCTTACTTTGTATGTGGTAATATTCGGGATTCACTTACTTTGTACGTGGTAATTCGTAATTCATTTTTTGTGTTCGTGGTAATTCGGGATTCACTTACTTTGTACGTGGTAATTCAGTATTCATTTACTTTGTACTTGGTAGTACGTGGTAATTCGGGATTCACTTACTTTGTACGTGGTAATTCAGTATTCATTTACT
The DNA here is from genome assembly GCA_029582155.1 of Panopea generosa. NCBI lineage: Eukaryota > Metazoa > Mollusca > Bivalvia > Adapedonta > Hiatellidae > Panopea > Panopea generosa. The sequence continues at coordinate 39,764,646 of CM055905.1, forward strand.
TTGTACATGGTAGTACGTGGTAATTCGGGATTCACTTACTTTGTACGTGGTAATTCAGTATTCATTTACTTTGTACTTGGTAGTACGTGGTAATTCGGGATTCACTTACTTTGTAC